>JAIOKQ010000399.1:310000-440000 GCA_020654165.1 Oryctes rhinoceros | reverse complement strand
GCATCCTATAACTTCACCAATATCGATTATAAATCCATCAGTACCGATTGAGTCGCTACATAAGCATCACTCACATCGAAAATTCGCTACATTTATAATCCGTTTGGATAACTTAAAACGATAAACTTCCCAGCAGTCACATTTCCGAAAGTAATCTACTTTCAAAAGCATTGCAACACTAGAGATCATTGAGATTCGTAAGAAGTTTCCTTATACTCCTGTGTTAGGCGACCTTTTATTCTGCTTCCTTCATACCTCAAATATCTATGAGTTTACAAGTTTTCGTATTTATTTTACTTCACTGAATTTAACGATATTTATCCGCGGTTTAAATATTGGAATTAATAAGTATTTTATTTCCATTATTCAGAAGCTACTCTTAACGTCAATATTTCAATATTTACTTTATGTACGATACATCACCTACTTAGGGAATTGTTGCTATTATGTACGTAACATTGTAGACTCTCAGATCTTATTTATGCTCTGAGGCTAAACGAACGTTATTATGTTCTGAAGTTGGGAATTGATGAGAAAAGAGAAGGTAAAGTAGAAATGTCAGAGGTTATAACTTCCCTTTCTTATTAACTTCTAAATTTGTTTTCGCCGATTCGGTCGGGCTGTAACAAAATATGTTTTTCAATAGCCAAATAAAGATACCAGTAAATTTTTCCTGGGCATTGCAGAAGTGAGCCCATTAGTCACCGAAAACTGTTTCGTTTCCACATATGTATGTATATATTAGACTAAGTAAGGCTTCGGCTTTTGACCGAATCGAAAGGATTTTAATGCACATATAGCGCGTATGATATTATTACTAAATTTGAAGCTTGCCTTTCTTCTACATTTCCACTTTAATGATGAATATTACGAGCAAACTTAGATGCAGCATGGAATTTCCCCTGTTTATTTTTGCTACCAATAGCGTTATGGAAGTTTTCGACCAACCAAAGACCTATTTTCTTACAACCTTAAGCCGAAGTGTTGCTACGGGTATCTTTCAACCATTTCCGAATTCCCAACATGATTATATACGGTTCATTATGGAGGTTGAGTCAGACGGTTGCCTTTCTTCTCTAAGTGTTCTCGTATGCCGCCGTCCTGAAGCTGTGTTAAGATATTACGTTTACCGAAAACGCAGGCATCCAGTCTAAAGAGCGCCGTGTTATCAAGTCTCTTATTCAAGAGGCGGTTTCCATATCACAGAAACTTTGATTTGCAGTATCATTCTAGGAAAAATATCTAAGCTTACTATTAACCGCTACACCATCCCTTCTTCACGGAATCTCACCTCATCTCAACCCACGCCATCGAAATTGGGATTTCCGTAGCGTATCCTACATTCAATGTGTTATCGACCGTATCAGCAAGATCCTCTTCAGAAATAACATAAAGGCTATTTTCCCATCAAAGAACGCAATCATCTGGAGGGCCCTAGTGTTTACCAGATTTTATGTTAGTGGGATACTCGTATTACTGAGCACAAGCGTTATAGGCGGTTGTTACGTGTAACTAGGGCCGGGCTGGTTAAGCATAGACTCGAAACTGACACCTATTCTGCTCGCATCTTGTCTTGCAACTCCCAATTTGACGATGGCTACATCATGTATGGAAATTCTAGCCGACTAATCCTCCTAGAAACCCCGTGCTTCATTGATCCATAATTCTTCCGCTCCATTGATTCCCGATAGGCTCTATATAGACACCCCTGAAAAGACGAAAATAAAAAAGAAAACCCATATAAGAGAAAAACAATGGATAACTGAAAAAACAAGCGATTCTATCGAAATAACTTTCCCAATATAACCTAGAATTATTTGTTGTTAAGATCTGCATGATGTTTACCGCTTATACGTAAATCTCGTAATTTCTATAAAAGTTTATATCTTTGTTCTTATATATAAAATAGTGGAACGCATTTGATGATACTTCCTGCTGTAGATGGCTGACAGTATGCTCTTCCGACAAGTAATACATTCTCTAAAGCTTTCACTAATCTTTACATTTGCCATAGCTTTCACAATAACTTCCGTTTTCAGTTGAAAAATTTATGTTTCCGGATTTATTTGGGATATCGTCTTATAATTATTTGCAAGAACAAATAGAGCCTAATCTGAATGTGCTTTCATCATCTTGTATTTTACTTTGCGCTTAAGCTACCTAGAAATAGCATGTAAAACGCCGAATGGATGGGGCGCTGTTCGGAACTACAGCCAAATAATTTACCACACAATTCTGAACGGACCGTGTACAATAAAATTATGATACATATTCATCGACAATTAGAAATCTATTTATTTATATACTTCCTTCTCTATCATTATTATTATTATTATTATTTATTTTATGCAACTACGTTGTATGTAATAAATGACTGAGTATTATTTATACTAATACATGAATAGTATCGTATCAAATAGAACTATTCTCTAATTTAACTATCATGAACAGGTATTTTATGAAATAATCGTATTTATTTCATCGAATACCGGAATTATACGCTTCCACTGTGGTATGGAAACGATTGTTTAGACTTACAAGTAGGTTCTTGTATATACAATGTAACATAATCGCGTGGGCGTCGAATAGGTAAGCGTATGGTAATATTCTGTTGAATATTCTTTCATTACGGGTATACAGGTAAATTTTACCTAGACAGTGCCGATATATTATGCGATCTTAGTACAATGCGATTCCCTTCTATAACATCCTGAAATGCAAAAATGACGAAGAAAATAGGACTGTTTTGATTATTTTTGTTTCTATTATATATATTAACGAAGTGGAACCTATTTACATTGTAGCGGATTAATTTCGAAACTTTACGTACGGAGGTGGGGTAAGCAGAAATTTCTGTGTAAATTAAGTTTTAAGTAGGTTAAAACGTATAAACTTATGATGAGAGCAGGCGAATTCGGGTGCGCACCATCGGTGTAGCTAACGAATGAACTCCAGCATGCGAAACGCTAGTCAGTATCTAGTTCGCTACCACCTGGAGCGTACGTAATAATAGCAGCGAAGTACTCTGTGTTCTGTTTTTTAATGATGTCGATAATAACGTAGATAGAGAAAACAACTATCTTTAAAGACAATGAATAGGTTCATTAAAGATTTTCCGGATTTGACTTACGACACCCGAAAAATTAAATGTTTAGTGTGCGATGTATATCCAATATTACATTACCGACCAGGACACGTTACGAAATTATGTGTTAACTGCGCGCGTATATTTAGAAAAAAAGAATTAAGGCTAAACTGAAAAATAAATAAGTTCGTTTGTGTGTGGATGAAAGAACTAATTGCAAAAAAGATCTGTACTTAATGTTATGGTACGCAAAATGGAACCACATCGGTCCTCATCTTCAATTTTATCAGCTTCTAGACGAATAGAAGAATATATTCCACAAATAATTTCAAAAGTGGTATTAAGCACATTGAAAAAATTTGAAATATCCAGAGATCAAGTCTTAATGATAGATTGTACCGCAACCGTGGTTTCTTTAGGGTGGTCTCTTAAGGAATAGTGTGGCAACTTTTTTATATTTTTATTACATGTAAAATTCACCCTCTACATCTTGTGGCAGAGACAATTCGTAAGTGTTATTCACAGATGCATGCGCTAATTGCGAGTACAAAAACAATGTTTTTGTAACCCCCGAAACTTATTCGCGAATTCACAGACTGTGTTCTCATATTCCTGAACCATCACAACCAACGTTGAGGAATATGGCTACAAGCAGCATCTTAACGTCATAAATATTTTGGGAGTACAAAGAAGGTAGTTCTTTTAAAGAATTTGAGTTTCCGAATTGGTGGTTCTGTTGTTCAATCCAAAAGATTGTGCAGCTTTTAAGACAAGTCAGAAAAGAATTGAAGTTAGTCAGGTTAAAAGCGATTTACAAACTATTCACAGCAATTACATTGGAATAGTGCAAGCGATAGAAAAATTACAAAATTCTTCACTGTCGTTAGAGGAATCAATGCAAATTGTGAACGATGTACACGCACAGCTTTGTTCGGTAGAAAAAGCGACGCATAGTGTGGTTTAATTAAGTTTGAAAGTGTTTTAGACAAAGATTCAGATTTTGCAGTACTTAGACAAATTCGTGAAGGTACATCTACAGATGCGTTAAGTTGTTTCAATGATTATTTTAATTATGCAAATTTAAGATCACTAGAAGTTGAGCGATCGTTTTCTTTTCTTCAAGTTACGGAATTACTTTAAGACGGTAATAACCATCGAATTACGTGCACTCTTGATTTTAATGATTATGATTAGAGGTTGCATTTTTTTCTGTTTATTCAGTATTCAGTAAGTAAGTACAAACGGTATAACAACAGATACGTCAATTGGTTGTATGTATAATTTTCAGTGCATTTATTTGTATTAAAAAAGATAAAAGCGCTACTAACACTAATCAGTAGCATGAGAGTTTAACCGAATCGTGCGCTTTAATTAACAGCACGAAAATCTACCCTAACCATTCCCTTTTAAGAATTTGAAGCACCGTTACTCTCAAACTAAAACAGATGGGGACAGACGATTTAATCGATTTTCAGTCAACTCATGCCCGTTGTGGGCTAATTTGGAAAATATCTACCACTTTGCAATGCTGGTAATCGCGATCTACTAACTATAATAATTTCTACGCTATAGAGCGTCAAAGTTCAAAGACATCAATAACTTTCGGACTTTCTCAAACTTCCGAACGATTAGAGCAATAGAAGCATTTTTTTTTGCTTTGATCTACGTAGAAATCCATATCTTTTTTGATTCCTATATATCTTAAACGGTCAGTGATAGCTGGCTGAAATTTTATTCGGCAAATATGCGTTTATTCACTACTGCGGATACTAATTATTAAAAGGTTAAATAAGGGCGCTGTTGTAAGTTATCGACGAGCGCTTTAAAACTAAAAAACGCCCATCTTTCCAGTTCTTATCGTTCTGACGCTAGGACGTCCGAAAGTTTAAAAAAGAAAATTCCTTTTTTTTGAATTTGGAGTGCCTTAGTTCCTAAACTAAAAGAGGTAGGTTTCTGCTGATTGATAGCAGCCAATTCACGCGATAATTTTCTATGAGGAGCTATCAAATTTATCTATCAGAAATGCATATCTAACGATACACTCGCCGAAAATCACAGCGATGTCGATTTTGACGCCCCGGAAACTACAAATGGCCGGAACTCCAAAATGATTAATGATATTGACAAAAATAAGAAGCAGACGACCTCAGTAACATAAATTCTATTAGACGGCATAATAAAGTCAATAATTTGAGCTTCCTTATTTTTCCTAGTCGTTTAGTAACGAGTATATTTTTTATTAAATTTGACCATGAGTAATTTAGATATTATCCCAAAAAATCTAGCCATGATGAAATAATCCATACAGAATACCCGTCATACTGGCTTGCTTTAAATAACAAGATTATTTGCCATATTATTCATGAAACATGGTCAACCATGACTAAAAGTTATGACCAGAATATAATCAATTATTTGTTATTTATAAGTCTACGGTTGTTTCGATGACTGTAACTAAATTTCTAATTATTCGTTACGGATAACGTCGTAATCGTTAGCCATGACGACAAAAAATATTTGCCCATCTCTGTTCGGACCAAATGTATTCCTCGCAAAATTTTTTGCGTACGAAAAACAGCGTAGCAAACGAAAGATATACAGATGACGTTTTCCACAACGTAGCTATAACTGGGTTTAAATTATAAAGCGGCAAATCCGATTCGCCCATCAGATTGATTGAAAGTTAATATAGTTTTGCTCGTGTCGCTTGTATATAATTGAGTTAAAGCCTGCTTGCGATTCGCGAAAGAAATTTAATTTATTTGGACAGTATTTCTCGGGTAGTCGATTGCAGGTTGCAGGACGACCCTTGTAGAAAATGGAAATCATATTTACCACTCAACTATACGTGTAACGATTTGCGTTCTTTGAATATACATTTATTGTATAGAATAGATAGGTTTTTGTTTCTCAAATACTTGTTGTAAAAGAAGAAGATTTGATTAGATTTTGAATGCGTTACGTTCAGTCTCCCGCCAACAACATCTGTTACACAAGCTATTAATATAGTTTGATTATATGAGATGGTATAACGATACATTAAGGAAAAATATATCTGTAAGACCAATCATTACATTTAACGTTTTGCACCTACTTATAGGTAGCATCTTCAATAATTTAAGAGTACATTTGAGAATGAGGAATAGGGAATGTAGAACTTCGGTTAAAAACCGAAGCCACCAGCATATTGGTGCTATTTTTGGGCCTAATCTAGTAACAGCGGCAACCAATGCGCGATTAGCTTTTTCACGCCCAAAATTCTCGCCAGTCACGTTCTTTCACGAACATAGTCACGTTCTTTCCTCACGGTCTCTGCTAACCTTCTAACCTTAATTGGACGATCGTCTAGTGCCATATGGGGAACTTTTACACTGATTACAATTGTTGGCAGACCTTAAACATTCATCGTCAACTAAACCTATACGATCAGGTTAAATTCAGCTGGTTCTCGTAAATAGCATCCATTTAAAATTTAATTTGCCAACGAGTGTTTTCAAATGCAAGAATTTAATAACTACTCGATATTCGATCTTTTCTATAGAAACTTTAACGTCGACTGACCAACGATTATTAGGCCTTCAACATGGCAGAAATTTTAAAAGATATCCTTCAATCAGTGGATAGAATGGATGGACAATAAGTACAGAATGCTTCTACGAAGTAAGTGATGTAAACACTGTAGATATTGTGAAGAATTAAAAAACTCAATTGCCACGGACGCTGCGAGTGCAAATTTTTATTTAAATATTCAATTATATTCTTGGGATATTATTCATTTAATTTGGGAAGTGGACCAACTTTGTATTTCTTTTTTAATTGTAAGGCGGGGCAGTATTATTGACTTCTCTCCAATATTCTTCATTCGGGCCTTTCGTTCTTGTCTTACATATTGCGAAATGGAACAAATTGCGCAATGAAGATATACATAAAGATGTTATGAGTCACAAAGGCCAATTCTACACGCTCTCCGGTTCGCTATATATGGATAGCAGTGAGACACCTACAGTTAAAAGTTTATAACAAATTACCAAATAACCCGAAGAACGTTCAAGATCGCAATGCTTTTCGCAAGCAGCTGAAACCTTATCTTCTCCGGCACATCTTTTGCACGATTGTTCTTCTTTCAAATAGTCAGCGTAGTTTTCCTGTGATGAAATTACGTTTGCGTTAATAATTTTTGACAAAATGTTGTTGTACGACCAACCAATATAAATGCTTTAACTTTTAGAACATACTGCGCATGCTTACTGATGCTCTTGGAACTACTCTGAACGTTTCAGAAAAGAGGATGTGGTCTCTGTTTGATAATTACTAGTAAGTATTGTTCAGACAAGTGAGTTAATCTAACCTTTCTAATGTCTCCATTTTGGTTTCCATTGTTTCAATAAATTATTTAGCTAGTAAACACGTTCATAGCTTTTACGTACAAGTAAATAGTGAATTAACTGTTCATTCAATTAAAAGCGTTTCGTCTTCAACTATAAACATCTTCTTGACGCGACGTATTATTAACGAACGTTGTCATGGATACATCGGCTAAATGCGCTTTTCTTAAGGTATTTCTGCTATGCCAGATTGTATGAGAACCAATCAAAATAATCCAAGGAGATTCCGTTGTGATTTCATGTCGATCCGGAATTGCAAGCAGAAGCGCCACGAATTTTCGTGCCAGATGTAAAACCGTATCGACGTCAAAATGCATATCCCTCCCTAGCGTGGATCTGTCAAGACGACTTCTCTATATGTAAATTATATATACGTTTCTTCTTTAGAAATAATTTACATATCCCAATACGTGCGTATTGTGGTATTTACCAAAATTTTCATATACCTGCTCTCAGTATTCATATCGATATACATATATACAAAGTGATCTCAGAGTATGTGACATAAGTTCTAATACACTATTATAGAGGAATAGGTAATATTCCTCAAATGCAAACAACATTTACTTTTATTCGGAAGTGAAAAGAATTAAAAAAATTAAGGAAAAGTTTGCCACTCTTGAGAATATTTACTTATAAAAAGCTATAAAGGCTGCTATATCTTTCATATTCCTTACCAAAATGCTTTGAAAGCGTTATAATATTGAGTGGATTATTATAAATTACATTATTCATGGTTAGAATAGTATTTTATTTGCTTTTTTTGCTTAACAAATTAAATTAAAAAATCTTGCAAATATATAAATAATTGTCTTAATTAACTGCATTCCTCCTAATATCAATATTGTCTAGTCTACTCACACGGTAGCACATAGGAAAGTACAATGCGAGAAACAGTCACGATTCACCCAAGAACACAAGGCACGTTGCGAAAAGAATTAATTTCAGCAGACTCTTTCAAAAGTATCAAGCATCAACAGAAAGATGACGTTACCTGTAAGGAATCACTCTGACAATATAATTGAGCATGGATTGAAAAGATACTTACTTCAAATATTCAAAAAATTCAAAATATCGACCATGTTGGGCCCTTATCTCTTGTTTAGCAGTCGTTTGTGCCCGTCGACGCCACTGTTTTTCTGTAATTATCATTTACCACACCGAAATTTTGGGAACCTGAATTTCAACGCGATCGTACCGGCTTGGCTGAGGATGAACGTTCGCAACGATCAAACCCTGCATCCGTCACCGATACTAAACTAATACGCAAAAAATTCGCCAAATGGTATCACATTATGATTAGATAGATAGCAGAAACTATGAGCAAAAGCTGGGTGACACGCATACTTACTCAGAATCAAGAACACGTTCGAATTTGCCATCTATTAGTAATTCCAGATGATGCTTGGATGCGCCAGTGCGCTCCTGAAACCAAGATATAATTGAAACAGTGGACTGCAAGAGGTGAATCGGCCGTTAGCGACAGTTTTTACAAAGTCAAACAAGTCAAAACAAGAGTTATGTTAATCCGGCTAATCTTGATAAATTAGAAAAATAACTGGCACTTAAATAGATCGGTCACTGTGTTCGCTAAACTTGCCCTACGGCGACTCTTTTCTACTTCCTGGCACCAAAGTTTCGAAAGGCGGAGACTCAGCGAATGAAAAGCTCATTACATTCGTAAATACTTAATTTGCAGAAACAAATGCCAACTATTTTTCTAAATGGATTAAAGAGACGTCTTTTCTTTTTATTTATGTTGATTTGCCTTTATAGCTCTGTTTAAAGAGAAGCTCCTTATTCTTCGTTTGTGTAGTACTTTTTTCGCACGTTTCGTTCCTTTTCTGGTGTAATTGTATTTTCTCTAATTGGACATTGCGTCTTTAGGGGAAAATATACAGGTGCACAAAGAAAGGATGGTGACTATGGAAGGCTTGAAAAAGTTGATAACAAATTAATGTATAAACCCAAAATAAAGAGAATCAATGTTGACTTTGTGCGAAGTCATTTTAGAAAAAAATTGGAAGAAAATCCCTTTTTTCACAAGTTTTTCATTAGAAATATATAAATGCAACCGGTTTTGTGAAAAATAGAAGATACAAGAGTCGAAGATAATCTAAGGACATCGTGTTAGAAGCCCATTATTCGATTTGCCAATCTGACAATGCTTATTAAAAAATTTGGTTGATGTGGGTAGTTACTGATGCATTTTATTCGCAAGGACGAAAACGTAATTTTTACTTACGATTTCTTAGTTGATATAAGGCAACTACAACAAAATCTTTAAACTTCTCTATTGTTTTATATAATAAAAAGTTTTCTACTTTGCAAAAAGCAGTAACGAAACATTCAAGCAAAATTTTAAATACATCGTAAAGGAAATCTTAGTCGTAAAGAAAATTCAAGTCAACAGCTAAATCAGAGCTGTCCAACATGTGGCTCGCTACGACATTTTTTGCGGGCGAAAAGAAACGAAATTATACACAAATGAACAAATAGGTATTTTATGATGCGGCCGTCGGAACCGTAATTTTGTCTACAGTAGCTCTTAGACCACTTGAAGTCGAACAGGCTTGTTGTAAATTATTCTCTTCATTCGCATTAAAGAATTTTCCAGGTTCGCTGAAATTAGCGAGCTGGGCTATTTCAGGTGGACTATTTCAATAACTTCATGTATGTAAAACCCAGTTCGTTCTTACGAAGACTGCTGGAAAAAAAAGATTTAGGTATACAGCTACAACTTTTTTAAAATTTAATTGCTTATTTCGAACTAAGGCCTATTTTGTGAACTTGAAGTTTTAAGTACGTAAATCAATAAAGCAAGAAATCTAATCGCGTCCCTGCTCCACGTTAAACAATTGCTTGTATGTTTTCCTGCCATTTACTTTTATCATCAACTGTTTACCTCCAGGAGCACGAGTGCAAATACGTATTCTTTTCCTTTCTACTTAATAAGAAAATTACATTTACATTATTTGTTGATTTATCTTGTTTTGTTTGACTTTTTGAGATTGGGGCAAGGAACGCGGATGCGTATTTCTTAAATTGAAGCTTTCTCGAAGCTTACTCGATAAGCCGAGAAGTCCAGGATGTTTGTTGTTTAGTCTAAATGGATATTCGATAAACTATCCATTGGTAAAGTAAAAGACTTACAATCTACTGGAGAACAATAAGCATATACTTCTTGTATATATTAGTTTAATGGATTTCCGATTACTACTTAATTATCAAACAAGATTTTTCTATAACTCGGTATTGAGACACACGTCCTTCATGAATATCCAATAACACAGGTTTCGAACAATAAGTCTAGCTGACGTAAATATTTGATGCGCTAAGTATATCGTGCAGATATACGAGAAAACACAAGGACAAGGATTTTCTTTGAAGGAAATGTAACGGTGTACTTTTATTGAGTTTCACAATCGATAAGGTTTAGAAAGTAAGCTGGATAATCTAGTTTTCTTTCGTAAAGTCTCCTCTTTTTGGAATATTATTTGACAAAAGTAGGGGCTGATTATTTATTGAGGGTTATCCGCTTACTTGCATATAACGTATGGTACGTTACGTTACGTTAAGTATACGGCTTAGTTTGTTTATCTATCATAACTTAGAATTGATGTTAAATTTGTTACAAATAGACTAACATCACTTTGCATAGTTGTATGGATGATTTCTTAAACCATTTTGTTTCAGTAAACTGTGTCTTGGGCCGGTGAAGAAGCTGCTTCAGTTTTACAAGACACTCGGAATGTTCGCGACAATTCTTTACACGACGTTTCTAGTTCTATAAAAAGGCGAAATAATTAGAAATTACTTTTACAAATAGAAATACGAATACGAAACTAAAGAAAATCTTTTGAATAGTTGACGGATATTTTGAGTTAAATAGGATTGCCAACATACACAAGTGAAGGATATGGACACAAAACAATCCAAACACTATTACTGAGCAAGGGTTAAACGATGCCGAGGCTACTGTTTGGTGCAATTTCTTATTTTAATGAAAGAACATAGGTAAACGAACACAGTAACAATAAACGGGCAGCGATATTCTCGAGTGTTACATGCTTTGCAATATTAGCGTTACACTAACAACATTGTTTTTAAGCGGGACGGTGCTCCACCCCACAAAGGCAATAACGTAGTATCGTACAGAATGTTCTATAAATTAATAAGATTCCGTATAACATTTTTTTCAAATGTTTAATCACCATTTCAACTTTTTCTCAGTGCATCACGAAAATATTTTTTCTTGCTTTTAAATGGGAAAGAATTTTAAACAATTAATTTTTTTACAAAAAATTAACTAAATGTCTATTTTTACGTTTTAGACGAACTGTAAACTCCACAAGATGACTTCGATCAAGTTTAAAGTTACCCGTGAAGACTCCCAACAGCAACAACAACAGCATCAAATACCAATCAATTGTAACATCTCAAGCGGGGACTTCTTATCGCCTCATGTCTTCGCGCCAAGAAACTCATTGTCTACCATTAGCGGTAAGTAAACAATTCTGGCTCTCACTTGTTCGATTAAAACCTATCAATTTTTAATGACATTAAGTTTTTAATGAAAGTAAATTAAATAAAGTACTATAAATTTTGAACAACACTGTAGATAACAGATTAAAATATTATGGGCGAGTCAAGTAATTTTATTGAATTCAAAGGTAGAATTACATTTATATATAAAAAAATTAAAAGGGACACTTTCTAACATTGCGTTACAGATGCCTATATGTGTTACAAGTATAAAATATGGCTTAATCACACAAAAGAATCCTATAAATCTCAAACCAAGCACCTACGATTCCCAAGAAACCTGTTTTAAATTTGCAGAATACTCCTATCGACGGAGGAGACCGATAACTCTGAAAATAATGCCTAGACTTAGTTTGCCCGCTAGAAGTACGTCGGCGCCAGCATCGACAACCGAAACGGATTGGACATCGGCAAGGTAGGGTTCTATATGATAATACCGATATTGATTCATTGGCTCAAAGTATAAATCGTGCTTGTTACAGAACGCCAACAATTTAATTTTGTTTCGGAGCAATTATTTAATTTTAAAAACAATTGATATTCAACGAAGTATTAAATTAAAAATTGGATAAAACTTGGGAATGTAGGGTATGCCCAGATATATAAGGGACCTTTCTTTATTGTCGGAAATTCACTTTGAAGTGACTGATTGACTGATCTTAATTTTTTCGATATAGTTGTCGAATATGCAGAGCCCCTTGCACTTAAACCCAACACTTGTATGATGTGCGTATTTGTGGCAACATGGAAGAAAGCTGTTTAAATCGGATATACATTTCGAAATACACAGAGTGTTTCAAAAGTAAGTAACATCAAACAAGACACAAAGTACACTCAAAAATACCTACTATAATTTCGATTTGAACAACCTAATAGTATTAATTCCAAGATATACAGGGTGTTACACTTAAGTACAATTTTTAATTTTGTAATAATATAGGTTTGTTTATTTTTAGTTTATTGACATACATCAACGTACCATAACTGACGCATACCTTCACATAATCTTAATTTAGTTTTAACATTGACAACATTTAGTTGATAGAGCTAAGTAAAAATCTGAAATATCTTTTTTTTTTTTAGTAATTTTGAAATGTGAAATTACAGATTCCTTAATATTAGACTTTCTATATTTTTCACATAGCTTGTAAGATGTCACTAAGGTTTCAATCTCTTTTGACAAGTCTACTCAGTATAGAGCGACCCGGACGGTTTTTTACATTTCGTCTTTCAGGAATTATTAATTTATAAAATACATTATGTCGTTATTTCTGCGAATCTTATCTTAATTTTTCAGTAATGCTCTAACACCGCGTTTTATGGGGAAACTTTTGACCTCTCCGCCGTATATCATTTACACTTGGACTAATATCGTAACATTTGCTGCGATAACTCGTGAAATTGTTTTAGTGCACGTGTCCCGACTGGCGAATCTCGCTCCACGCAGTGAACAATTTCAACAAATGTATGATCGTCCTACAAGCATTCGTTTTGATAAAACTACGTGGTGGAAAGTCTGCTATAAACATCTAATTCCTGAGTCTGTATCCGGCTACTAAATTATATTTTATTAATTTTAAGAAGCATACGTTCCAATCTATAGACTAATCGGTTTTTTTTTTTGTTTGACTGAGACAAACAGCAAATGATTCAACCCACCTAACTAGGATCTCTGGCAAACAGCGCTGGTAAAATGAAATAGGTTACCCATTTTGTAACAGACATGCTCCAAGTCCATTTTTGGAATTATCTGTTTTCACTTTAAATTGTTCTTCCATCCAGTTCCATTTTAAGAAGTTCTTTTAATGAGGTAACAGATTCCGCATAATTTGGCATAAATATACGTTATTTATTTTTTTAATTTTTTGCAAGCTTTTAATAATGTCTGGTTCCTTCAAATTGCAAATAATCCTTTATTTTTTGAAATAATCAATCCTAAATACTTCCTAAATTTGACTTAATCTCTTTCTTGCCCTCTCTAACACAAATTATATTATTTTATCGTGGCTCCTAGTGTTTTTTCCAGTTACGATTAAGTCGTCAAAGGAGGTCTCTATATATATATATATATCTTCGAAAATGTCGGTGTTAATTTTTTGAGAAATTTCGGGCGCATCATTGTTCTTCAAAGATACATCCACGCGCGAGTATTACTACATCTGCCAGAAAACGGACGTCATTTTCGTCATGTTTTTGTATCCGCGCAATCTCTCGTATACTACATTTTTTTTGTGGAATAGTCCTCGAATGCTTTCAGTACCATTACTGAATGATTTCCCTTGTTACTCCTTTCATTTAAATGTATTGAATAATCCACGGCTTCCTCGCCAGCTACATTAAAGAAAATCGGTACCGCCTTTTCGATGGATTCCCTTAGCTTTCATGTAGATGTTAAATTGTTGGAAATATTTATTGGATTCATTTACTGTAATTTGATGCGTTGCTATCAGGAATTAATTTTTTTTTTGGCGGCCTAAATGTTCTCTCCGTTGTGATTGCCAAGTTATACGTTGTTGACACCATTGTGTTATTTTCAGTTTATTAACATATAACATTCATAAGAACGTATCATATCTATCGCATGTTTTGCATTTACCCACTATTAAGTAGAAAGTATTTTAAATAATTTCGTTTAAATCGTGTTAGAGTCGTATATCTTTGGCTATATGAAAACTAGCGTCTCGCTGGTTTCCTGTCTTTTATCTTAAGCGTATCTTTTAACGTAACGTAAAATTCCATACACCCAAGCGTTTTTATACTGAAAATCTTATTGTAATACCTTCATCATAATCATTCAGAATGGTGGTTAAGATTTAAAGGAGTTTGTATTTTCGCTGGAGCATTGTGCAAAGAGATATGATTTTAATCAGATTTATGGGATAAACAATTTTCCCATGTTATTACAAATACGACTATAATTGAAAAAAGGGCGTTTGAGTGCAATACCGTGTATGTCTCGCAATACGGTTTCCTGCAATAAGTACCATTAGATTAAGTCGCGCACACGTCTGGCAATGTTATAAATCCAATGAGGATAAATTTATTAAAACTAATGAGATATATAGTAAAGCAACACGTTCGCGTAACGTATAGAGGAAGGGATACAAATATGGCAAAGAGTACTAATATGGCATAGTGCGTTATCTTCACTGTATAGCGTACCTTCTGTTAGTACTCTACGGAATCTGTTGTTTAGGTGGGTTTTTTATTATGAGTGCTACAGCGGTGGCTTTAGTACCTGCATTTTGAGAAAGGCGACTGAATTTTGTTTTTTCTAAATTATAAAGGTTTAGTTAGTAATATTTTGTTTATCCTTAGATTCAGATGCAAGATGTTATAATAACCCTCCGTGCGTTCTAAGGTTGAAATAGGAATATAATAATAAATAATGATAGCAAGGACTGTGGCGAAATATGGTAAACAGGACATAAGTATCGGCGCTCTCCGCACCATACAAGTTACAATTTATTATATAGTCATATAATAACATTGGGAAACAAATTTCGACTTCTGATTTTGCCATAAAATAATTTATAGTAATTTCAATAGAAAACATATAAACATTTATTTTAATAGGTAGAAGGTCAAGTTAGCCTGATTTTTTTTATATTTCAAAGAAAATGTTTTTTAGATTAGGTCATAATTTAATGTATATTTCAAATTATTCTAATTAAAAATGTGAAGTAATACTGCTCCGTCTCTTATAAACAATATCTAAAGCATCTCTTCTTAACATCCAACAATAATCTGCTAACATTTCAGGATTCCATTTCCTCTGATACCGTTTTCCCATTCCCATGATGTCTTGATGGAAGCGCTCACCGTGTTCATCGCTAACGTCGCCCATATTTTCCGGACAAAAATCCAAGTGAGAACGTAGAATGTGCACTTTAAGGAACATATTACAGCCAGCAGCGTGAAATGCTTGTAACATATCCATTACTAAAGTTTTATAGTTGTCAGCTTTTTTGTTTCTCAAGAATTCGTGAAAACTTGTACCATGGAGAACCAAGCTGTTTTTTCCTTTGCTGCTAATTTGGTTTCAAAGATTTCATCATTTACTACTTCTCGTACCTGAGGTCCAATAAAAATACTGGAAAATTTTGGAAACTTTTCACGAAGATATTTAAAACCTTCACCTTCGAGATCCAGTGTCTTTACAAAGTTTTTCATGAGCCCAAGTTTCACGTGGAGAGGTGGTATTATGATCTTTTCGTTTTCTACAAGAGGCTGATGTACGTTGTCTTTTCCTGGTATAAACCGTTGTAGTGGCCACTCTTGCTTATGGTGATGTTTTTCCCTGTCACGACTGTCCCAAAGACATAAAAAGCAACAGTATTTGGTGTAACCAGATTGCATACGCAAAATAATTGCAATTACTTTAACATTTGATAAATATTCCAGGAATAGTCTTTGTACTTTATCTTTTCTAATAACATTTTCTGATTTTCGTTTCTTTCATAGAAACAGCATGACCTATCGGAATAGAAGGATAATGGTTTCCATTATGCAACAAAACAGCTTTTAGGCTGGTCTTTGATGAGTCTATGAATAATCTCCAAGAACTGGGATCATGATGTACTCCAAAAGCTTCAGAAAGTTTGTAAACGTTATTGCAGTAGACCAGATTACCGGCTATACTATAAAGGTATTTTCTCTGTAACTAGAGCTAAGCCAATGTTGCCGCTCTTCGAATCATTTTTACTTTATATATGCTGTTCAATTTCATCAGTTGCTAACTTAGGCTAAAAACATTGTTGGTCAGTGTTATTAGTCCGGGACGGCCGTATCGAAGACACGAATGATTCTCATTATCAACTCTACTCTAACTGTAACTCTAATTCATACTTTCAGTATCACCGGCTTTATCTGCCTGTACATCAAATTTATTTTAAAGTGAGAGAAAAACAAATTTTCTTCTGTAATACGTCATTAACAGTTTCTAAAATATTAAAGGTCTATATTTATATAAGTTACGGAAAATAAGTGTTTTTAGCGAACCGTCTGCATGCTGTAATAATTTCAAGTGAATAACGCCCTACGCAGATGCAATTGAAGACGCGTTTGTAGTGCGTCTAACTAGTAACCTCAGAGAGTTATAGTCAATTTTATTCGCTCTCCCTTTCTGTCCAAAGACGCATGTAGTATGCGTGACGCTACGACAAGACGATATGAATGCACCCTCGTCGCATTACCATTTTCCTGCGTGACTAACAACTTATACCATTTAAGTCAATATTCCGCCAGCTTTGAGCTGTTTATAGCCGTTTTTCGAACGTAGGTAGAACATGATTGAAATGCGCGTATATGTACATTTAATGGATATCCCATGCCTGTGGAGTGAATCGAAGCGCATATAAGGCGTTTTCCTCCACGTGAAGTGCATGAATAAAGCACTGCGTGTATATACGATATATATCCGGGGCGATGTAATACTGTTTCATGAGTTTCCATAGAAATAAGCAACAGTTTGTAATAGTTGCTTTTTATTACATTGTTGTTAATGTTTCTTCCCTTTTATCCAGTATCTGCTAATACTAACTTGAAATTAATGTTACGTCGTTATCGAAAATATGCCACGTTAGCACATCAAGCGATATATTAAGTATCGTAATCCAGCTTTGAATTGGAACGCGTTCTTCTTTTTTTGTATTATTTTGATTTGGCGCTAAACGAATAGAAGTGTGGTGACGGCCCAACGGGGTGTATAAGCTTTTTTGAAGCTTGTCATAACCTCACGAGCCTTTTAATGTGTAAGTTGTGTGTGTGTAAACTGTGTTCCATGGCCTTGTTACAGTCACCCCGTCGCCGTAAAGGGAGAAGCGCAGTTCATTATGCCCCAACTGCGAATGGTGACTCGGGAGTGTACCGGACCCTTAATAATAATAGTATTTATTAAGTCGAAAACCGCTTGATATACAAATCTTTCTTTCCTAAATAGCTACGATTAGCCGACTGAAATTTTATTTTACCAATATACAACAATACGGTTATAAATCCACACTGTTAGACGCCGTAGCTCCCAAACTAAAAGAGTTACAAGGTTCTGCTTGGTCGCAATCAATTCGACGATTAATTTTCAACGAAGAACATCAAGCTGGCCGACTAGAAATATAAAATCGACGGAAACTAGGTCGATTTTGGAGCCAGTTCTAACCCCGTTTTTTGTTGGTGCGAAACGGTCATAAGTCGTTCATTCCGAACGGCTGGAGCGATCTAAGCGAGTAATGTATTTGTTTTGATCTCCGTCAAAAGTCACGTCATCTAGTATGCAATTCCACACAATCATTTAGATCTAACCGTTTCGATGCTGTGTCTCAATAAAAATTCTCTTTTTCAAATATCTAAGAAAAATCGACGAAAACTAGAGCGATGTCGATTTTAAGACCGGTTCTGACGCTGTTTTTTTGTTAGTCGGAAAACTTCAAGCGGCCATTACTTCCGAACGGTTACAGAGATCTAAACGAGTAGTGCATTTATTTTGATCTCTTTTACTTTTCAGTAGAGGAATATAACTGAAACAGTTGGCTATGTTACATAACTAAATCATCACTTTATACTAATTTAAAAAACATATGAATGACTTTATACTTGAAATTACGAAGTGAAAAGTAGCTTCTGCCTGGTCTATACACTCATATTAAGTTTAAATAATGGCAGTACCTTGTTGTTACAGGATACTTATAATTATAGATAACCTTCTACTTAATATCTTTTCAATGTTTCGTCGGAAGCATCGGACGTCCTCCAATTGGTTGAGAAATCGCGATTGTCCAGACGCTCAATCAGCTTGATGGTACCAGTCACCGATCGATTTTTTGCTAATATTTTCAAAACATTCTGTGCACACTTACTTCACTCATCATTCTTGCCATAACGCTAACGTGCGTTTCCGTAGATTAGCTATTAGCGTTGGCTGTAAAAGTAAAGTGCCAGTGCCACAGTTTGTGTGTGTTTAAAATTATCCACGTCTTCTAAACGTTCACAATTAAACATTTTTAATACAAAATTTTCCATTCATGTTTATTGGATGTAAATAATCAACTAATGGCTTTATCTCTTTTGAGGTTTTTAAAGAATCAAAGAAAAGGTTCTTTTTAAACCTTTTCTTTGATATTTACATATTTGGAAATTAACAGTTAATTAACTCAAGGTGTGTGTGTCAATTGATAATTGTCTCCAGATAAGTCACACGTGTCTCAAAATTTCCTGTATTGTGCCTATATTGAAACTTGCGTAGCAATCCCGATTTATTAAAATAAAAATACTTGGCTGCCTCATTTCTCTCAACATACATAACTTTAACCTCAAGTACCATGCTAGAGGATTCCAGCTAAAGACTCAGGGGATAAACAAAACTTGTTGTATTAAATTTAATATTGTGACAAGAAAAGCTCTGAAAGCTCGTGAATTATGAATGAGATGTGAGAAAAAAAAGAGCCCATGTTGTCGGCACAGTTCCCTCCTTAATTTCCAAAAAGAACGCCTTTACATCGCGCCTTACTAACTGCAATAATCATGGAACCATTCATATTAATGCAAAACACAAAAAGCGAATAAACAGAGCAAAGCGGAAAATTCATACGAAAGAAAAATTCTCTCCCTCTCGGAGTGAAAATTTGCAGGGAATCCGTGGCGCTTAAAGAAATGTCACTTATTAGAGAAATACAGCTTTTAGAGCGTTGCTGTCGTTTTACCGCCGTACTTCCACATTTCTGCTTTCATTTCGTAGCAGCTGTTGCCTGCGTAATTATTACTGGATGCTTAACTTTGCGGCGAAGTATTTGCTGTATGGCAGCATATCATTTGACAAATTTAAAATTGACTTTTCTCTGGCACTACTTTCATTCTAAGAGCGAAGAAAGCAATAAACAAAAAACAACTCCGAATATCAGAAGCTTATTACGGGTGTACTTCGAATTAACATTGTAGATTGAAGTTGTCGACGTTTCGAGAAATTTGTTGCTTGTAATTAGCAATGGAAAGTTTTTTGTGCCGACGCGGTTATAGATTTTACGACTATCTAGGCTGTTATTTTAGATTTGGTTATAAAGAAGTAACGCGCATCTTTATGGTAACTGTAAAATATTTTATTAACATACACTGACTTTATTAGCGCGTTAAAATGCAAACGATGTTGTTTCAGCTTTGCTTAAATGCAAGTAATTCTTATTACTATGTTGATGTTTGAAAAAAACATGTATGTTTAGTTTATTTCTCTTGTTTTCTAGTGCAGCTTTAATTAGATCGTAAACTTATATTATGTGTAGAAATTGCTCGAGTATTTTTTACTTAATAAAATAACCGTGATTTTCAAGTTTTGTCGTTGTTTCATTTCATTAGCTTTTAAAAACAACAGCATAAGCTGGATATTATCACGAAAACACGTGAAGTTCATATCACGCTATAGAGTTTGATAAAAAAAGAGTACTTCCTTACCTCTATAGGCGTTGTACAAATAAATAAACATATTTGAAACCAATAGCGCAAAATTATACAATACCATTAACTTAAAAATTAAAGCGTCAGTCACATATTTCTGATAGAGCAAAACTTCTTGTTTTCGATACGGCAAAACGAAATGTTTTCTCTTATTCAATTCGCCAAATTTAATGTTCTGGTTCATAATTCTCTTGTAAGTACGAACTATTGCGTTTTTCAAGGTGTTATTAACATCCACTAAAAAAAAAAAACCTGTAACGTTAGGTGGAGAAGAAGTACGGCTATACTCGTTAAGTGCACAAGGAATGGATAATTGGGTAGGACAGCCAAAACATCATTTAATTGTTCGTATTCTGAGCTTTGGCAATACATTTACTGCTTCATCGGAGAATACCACTAGAATTACAATGTGTATTATAATGGATCCAAACTTCCGGTAGTTTGTGACTTTTTGTATTATGCTTGTTTAATAGAAATGTTTGGCGTGCTCCAGAAAGGCCAGTCGAGTTAGTAGGTCACTTTCTGTTCTCACCCCCTCAAGTTCCAACGATTCTTTAACGTTCTCTAGAATCAAGAATGGATTGCGTGGTCAGCAGTTCCTATCGCCGGAAGAAGCTGTCGTTGCTTTTAGAATGGAAATTTTGACTATTTCAACCGATTACTGGAAGAATTATTTTAACAGTTGATTTGAAAGAATGCGATATTTGTGGATAATGCTTTAAAAAGGAAGAAAGTACTTTAAGTCGATCTACTGTTTGCTGTTTCGGACATATCTAAAATTGAAAAACTCCTAATATTGAAGTATTGAAAATTTCTATTATTCTATTAAGAGAAGAAAAGCCTTTCTAATGGGTAGATATTTTCTTGAAACATTTTTACGGGGATCTTTATATCTGGAACCAAATATTATTCAAACTGCTTATTTTTACAATATGTATATTTTTTTGAGATCCAGTTGACAAGTACTTAATACTCAATAATTATTTTAGAACAAATACGTGCTACAAACGCACAACGATTAAGAACTCTTTGCTATAAGTCTTTCGTAATTGCCTCAGTAGATGACATATTTTTTATATGAAACTGCACAAGCCACTAATACGGGATGGTCAATATGCTAATGGTATTTCCTTGTATTTCGAAGATTTCAATTTTAGTAGCCTTTCAGTGCTTGGCGATTCGGTTATTCGATTATTCTACTCAATCGGAAATATTACTACCCCTTCACTCTGAGAAAATTGCAAGTATGTAAACAAATGCTAATTTAAGATGTAAACGGAAACTGTAGCAAACTGAAGATGTAACAATTTGTTGCAAAATTGCAGAGCTAGTTTCTTTCACTAATCCCCACATGTGATTCCCCGTCGTGTTCTCACGGGTTACGGCTTAGCCCGACTTCATGAAATAAGCTACTAGCATCAGCATAATAACAGATCTTATTTTCTGCCGGAAATTGTACGTGTCCTTTTCGAAAAGCTGAAGACGCGCAAGTTAGATGTAAGTGGTCCAAATCATTTATCCTTTTCCTTTTGTTAAGCCTAAACGTCTCACCAAATTATTTCAGTTATTTCTTGAACGAATTCTTGAAAAGTCTCCGAAAGATATTTCTGATTGGAAGAGTATTGAGTAAGGAACATTTTATCTTGAATCTTAAGTTTAGTTGATTCACTTCCTTTAAATAAATTTATAAATTCTCAGCTGACATAGAAACCTTCGGATTAGGCTCAAAGCAACCGTCTTTATTTATGCGCAATCGATGCCCCAAATCTAATTCTAATATCACAATTAGAGAGGACAAAAGCGAATGCAATCATACCTTTTTTTCAACGAGTAGACAGGCTCGTGTCTATTCGTCTCATAAGAAAGGCTTTGTGTTGCCTACTGGTTTCCCGAGAGTCGACAAAACACGAGTCTGTATAGTCGCTGCAAAACAGATTTGATATCACCCGCTTTTGTTCTCTCTAATCACAATTTTTAAAGTCGATAAAAGCAATGTTACTGTGACAATGGACAAAGAGTATTATAGATCAGATAATTGGTACCGTCCCTAGTTAAAATTGAAATAACAAAATACAAAATAAAAAGAAAAGATGCGTTTGTATTTTAGAATCTGTTGCTTGTTTTCCAGCAACAGATTTTTAAAAAGATACACATGATTTACTTTGCCCGGCAAAGACTACTACATATGAGAATTGCCATCGCATTTCACAACGCTAGGCAAACTTTACAATTGTTTCTTACAATTACTGCAATAAGCAATATGTTTAGTGACATTGGTGCGCGAACTAAACAGCTCTTCAAATAACCGACGGTACAGTCAATAAAATGTCGGGGAGTATGTTGCCGGTCCTTATGTAGGTCACAAAGCAGTGAGTAGAAATAAAAGTTGAACTTTTTTATGTTGAACTCTGAGATTCAAGATGCGATTGCTTCGGAACTACGGCATTCGCGCATTGAATCTGAGCGCAAGGCGGAATTCACAGTAAATATTAGTTTAAGTTTAATTTACTGAGCACTCCACGAGTTATGTGAGAAATTTTCAATTTTCGTGTTATCTTAGAGTCCTTTCCAGGCAAAGCGCGTTTTAGTTTAATAATAAGATGTAATTGTATCACGTTGCGTAAATTGTGAAACATCTTTTAGCGTGTTTGTTATAGATAAATGTGTGTGTTTATTTCATTAAACATAAACATATTTACACACATGTATTTGTATGTAAACATACGACGTGAGTCCAATAATCCTTATTTATACGATATATCCTAAAGAAAGCATAAGTAAATATATTTCGGGCACCAATAAATATTATTTCGTTAGAATTAATGAAAAATACACATTTATAAATAAACAACGCTGCATACGTCTTACGGTCGAATTGTCCTGTGTTGCCGTCATATTTGCGAAGTTATACAACCGAGATTATCGTAATCATAGACGTAAGAAGGTAAATCGAGAAATGCGCGATCTGTTTCTTTGTTCTTTAAAGAAACGTAGTATTATTTCTGTGCAATTATTTACCCTAGTGAAAACCATTAACTTCTTTCTTTTTTTTTTTCTTTTATATAGAAGTCGTTCTTGGTAGTTCTTGGCAGTCGTTCTAGCGTAAATCTTACATGGTTTAAACGTATTTTGACGTTTATACACACTACGTGCTACGTAAATGAATATACGTACTTAAAGTTCCCCATATTCGACATAGGGAGAAGATTTGATTAAGATTTACATAAACTTTGCAAAAACATACATTGAATTTATCATTTATAAAATATCCCGTTGGTTTTGATCCAGGTTCCTGCTAATGCAAACATTACGCGGTTCGCTAAGCCATGCATTCTCGAGCAAGTTTCTATCAAGGCCTCGAAAAATTATTCAAATTTTATGAGTACCTCATTTCATACTGAAATATATTCTTCATCAATGAAAGCATAAAATGGAAAAAGGCGAAAATCTTATTGGGTTGCCTAGAACATAAGCGAAAGCTAGAAACATTTGTTTCCACAGAAAAAATAAGAACAGAAGAAGTTACAATTTTAGAACAAATGTGTGTGTCCGGCAGAGAGAAATCTATCAATCGGGGCTTCAAATTAATGCAAGATTTAATGCTCCCAATTCAGCCGGAAGGAATGAAATACGTGAGTTCAATACAGGGTGAAAAAGCAAACGAAGTAGCTATGGCTGAGTTATTTCATAAATTGCGATCAAATAATGTTAATGAATAATGCAAAGATTCTCGGGATTTAAAATAAGTAACAAGCGAATAACTACGCTGTACTGTAGCAATCCTTTAGGTAGACAAAAGCTCACTATCGTGGGTAAATCATGAAGGCTCAGTTTGTTTAATATTGTATATACTAGGCTGATGCCTACTAATTATTATTGCCAACCGAGTTCGATCGATCATGTGATTCTCAAGGATTGGTTTTAAAAAAAGAGATCATGTTCGCCCGCTTCTTTCAGATAATAGTTTGGCTTCTATCCTGAAATCTAAAGTTGGCATTTTTTTATTACATACCTTCCTCCTAATGAGACGGCGATCGTACAACCTACCAATGAAGGCATTATTGAATCTAAGTAATCACGAGAAGGAAATAATGAAGGAATTATTCTAGAGTAATGATCTTTTGAGATCTTTTAGCATCAACAGTTCAATTTATTTTATATCCCGAGCTTGGGATAACGCGTAATAAGTTACAATGAATTGTATAATCAACATTAACTTTCAATTGCGAAACAATTGGAGCAATAATGAGATTTAGTAAAACATTGAAAACAATGTGATAAAAATGATGTACGTTATCAAATACTGACATAATCAGTACAGAAGAATGTTCGCAAGTTATATTGGAGAAAGGCGTCAGAGTAGCGAGAAAATACAAAACAACATAATGCATAAGCGGGCCGATGAAGCCGATAACTTTTACTACTGTGAGTAAGAAAATGATACCGTGATTGGTAACGTTTTGTGTTTACGAAGAATAAAGGGCGTAATCAAAGATATTTCTAGAAAGAAATGAGAAAGAGACCAAATTCACTTTCTTTTTTAATAATTGTGTTTTTTCTTAATAAAAGACATATCAGTAAATGCCTAGAAACAATAACCAAAAAATAATGCTAAAGTAGCTTCATTATGGTGCTGATGGAATCATTTGGTAAAAGCAATGCAAAGAGGGAAAAAACTCTACGCAATGATGTCCTTCTATTTACCTGGCGTTATCAAAGTAGTTCTGAGAGTGTTTCTTACACCGGGTCTTGTTCCCCATGGCGTCCTTCAAACAGTTCTTGGCTATTCCAGCATTTTTAGGCATTTTCTGATGTGTTCTTTTAATACATCAGAGCAAGCCCACAAGAATTGTTTGCGTGTGTAGTTGTCCTATCCTTCGCGCGCTATCTACTGTTAAGCAATTCAAGAGGTGCTCGAGAATCTGGAGAACAGTAACCGGTACCTTGCAGAGAATTTGTTATGTTAATTAGAATATTAGGTGACCGAATTCGGTCACCGGTTGTTGATGAGGACTATGCGTGTCCTCGAAACGGCCGTCCAGAACTAATTATTATATATTGCTATATAATAAATTAGACTTGCGTGGTGCGGAGGGTGCCGATACTTATGTGTTGTTTGGAAATTTTACTTAAGAAAATGAGATGAAATCTATTGTCATGAACACAACCTCATCAAGATCCAATAAAATTTTGCGTGAGCCAAGTGATCAATTTCACCTCGTTTGTTGGTGTTTTTTTACCAAAAATAAAACGTCATAGAACGTAAATTTAGGAATTTCGGGTTCTTTTGCAGACATTTCTGTATTAAATGTTCATGTTCCTCATCACCTACAATATTTCGACAGGTTTAGCTGCGGAAATCTTTAGTTTCACGTAATGTATAAATTAAAAAAAATATTTTTAATAATTTACAGGAAACAACTGGTTATGTATGCGTTGTTGCTTTGCCCATTAAAAAATGTAAAAAAAAGATGGTTTCGATCAATTATACTCCACTTGGCGATAAGCGTAGCAGCCTGTTTTCAATTACCTTTCTTTGCCTCGCGAATGAAAAATACGCATTCCTCTAAAACTTGCTGTTCAGAAAACATAGGAAAATATTGGGATCTGGGCGCCCATTGGAAATTTTGGAACCCTCTATATATTCGATATTTGTATATTAATGCAAGAGTGTAAACACCGGGGAAAAGAGGGCTTACCGTTTCATTCAATTTTCTTGGGAACTTAATATTCCCGGGTTAATGTAGATGAGATTTACGTAGAGATAAACTTGCACTTTGCTAATACAATTACCACGAGACAGGCAAAGGGCCTTCTATGAACGCTTGGTACCTTCTATTATTTTTTAGGCGAACAGCGCGGATTCATGGTGAACGCAAGCGCCTTAAAATACAAGCACGTGTTCCAGATACTTACTACTCTATACATTACCTACGCCAGTCTTTACCCGCGATTCAAATAATTCGTGACGTCCGCTTATCAAATGCAAGCTCTCGCTTAAATGTACCGCAATAAATGAGATTTGCCGTTTATTGTGCGCATAAAATGATAAATGTAAAAATAGCACAGAGAACATTATTTTACTTAATTTAAAGAATTAAACGAAAAGTATAACGAAAACATTAGGCTTATGTTTGTATCATTTCTGTTACATTATAACGTTCTCCATTTGATTACACGTTTAAATTATATTGTTTTAAATATCGTGCGGGGACAGTAAATGGTGTGTTTTAATCTTTAAACTTATTTATTCATTTGTTAATCGCTATAATAACCTTGTTTCTTGTGTTTATATTAGTCGAAGAGTGCACGTGTTTAAAAGCATAATAATTATAGTGGTAATTCAGTTTCAACAATCCATCAATATAACAATAATGTCTACCTCTACAACGTTAGAAGTACAATTGGAATTAGCGAATAGGTTGGAGCAAGAACGAGTTAAAAGGGAGACTTTATTAGCCGGTAGGGGACGTAGAGCTTGTTCCGAGCAAGGACCGCATCCTGGACACCATTTATGGGGCTCCAGAAGGACTAGGAAACGTACATCGGCTCCGCAAATGGGTACCCAACAAAGTGGAATTCGTACGGCACTAATACTAAGATCGCGAAGGTCATGGCCCGTTGCCCCTGTCGCTTCATCAAGGTAGGCGAAAAGACTGGTTAACGGAGTCTAGTACGTACGTACGTACCAAGTAGGAATGCATTAGATGAAGTTTGGAGTCTTTCTAGGTTGACGCTGGAAGGCAATGAACTTGCCGCTGCATATGTTTCTTTGAGAGTGAAAGGACGTCGCGTTCTAAATATATTTAATCGTTCAATAAGTTGCCGAAATTGGAAACTTTCAGATTGTTGTGCATGCAGTCGGTTTAAATAGCCGGGCTATTATGCAAGAACTGGGCCTGAATGAAAAAATGGAATATTGTGTTAAACGTTGAGTTGTGCAATTTTATGACCAAATTAGGGCTTATTACTTTTGAAAAAACGATCTTTATTTTCTTTTATGAATTATGTATAATTTGTAAATCGGCTTCTATTTAGTCAAAATTACCAAATTGTCCTATGTTTGCATTAGTGCGTGCGCCACATGTTAGTTTGAAGACTCCCTAATTTGTTATTACTTAGATTTTTCTCATTATTATTTTTGATATATTTAGACAAATTGTTATTAGTTTTGTAAGCAATATTTTTCGTTCCTTCATGTTTACTTAAGTAAGTGTTGGCTATATGCTTGTTATCATAATTAACTATTCGTAGAGATACTTTTCATTTAAAGCTTTTCTGTTATTTACGTGTTGCAACCATTGTTCTATTTGTATCTATTTTATCACGTTTTTAAGCCAAATTTTAAAATTCATACGAAAAATATTGGGAGAAAATCTGCTTTGTGGATGGATCAGCAGCCCCGGCTTAAAAGGTGGTGAGGAAATTAAACCTGTAGATCTAGTTCTACTATTATGAACATCTGATGGAAATTAAATTTATTATACAAACATTCCGGAAGTAGAATTTGATGAAATAAAAGAAGGATCTGTTTAATCAGCTTAACTCATCCACTCTCCGACAAACTAGTCACACTTTTCCAACCCAAAGATAGAACGTACGCAATAAAAATTGTTACAATAAGGAAATGCTGACAGGAGGCATAATTTTATTTTAGTCTTCATGTATTCTCTAATTTGCTTATGATATGTTCAATCCATAAAGTACTTTGACTTGTCAACCGTTGGAATCTATTCATTACTTGCTCTGGCAAAGAAAATGTTAGATTTTTAATTTACTTATTTTTCAGCACATTCCAATTCAGCATATTTAGACCAATAACGTTCCAAACATTTATTACCTTCATTATATTGTCTAAGTCTGCAAAATAAGCGGTTGTATTAGCTTGATTTCTTCAACTTCAACGAAAGAGGTAAACCAAAGCCGGTGAATACGACGGATGTGGAAGCACCTGATACATTTTCAGCTGCTAGAGTCATGGAGTTTCGCGGCAATAATTTGAGACATGTGAACAAGTACATTATCGTGTGAAAAATCACCTTCTTTGTGGACGTTTAATTTGCATAGCACACTAGGTCTAGTAGTGAAGCATAATAATCACCAGTGATTGCGCTATGATTTTTCCTGCAGATGGAGTCGTTTTCACCTCTTTCCGCTCTTTCACCTGCTGACATCCATTGTTGAATCCGGTCTATCAATCTTGATAAGCTCGCATAAGATTTTTTAAGACAGTTTGGTGGATTTTAGTCGCTTCTTCGTTGGTGAAAGCGCTCCACTTTTTTATGGCCAAAAACGAAGGAAGCCAAATCATTTTTATGGTTATCGGACGTAAAGCATGTAAAATAAAGTATTCTATAACAGCTCGAACTTCTGCTTTTTCCATTTTCTCAAAACAACAAAACTTATTTATTCGATCATTTCACGGAAACTAAAGCATAGTACGCAAGTATAGCACGTCTGACTAAATACTTGCGCCATTTCAATATTAGACCGCCTAGTTTCCAAACTCCCGCCGTAATTGCGTTTTATCGGCATAAACGTGAGCTGCGTTTATTTGAAAGAGACGTATAGAATAGGATCCAGCATCGAACCTTGAAAGCCACGTTTATAATACTTTTTAAATAGAACAAGACATAAAGACATATATTAAAATACAACGCTAATCATAAATGCGCACCACAAGGTCACAGCAATTGTAAATATTAAAATCTGCATTAATAGAATTCTTCAATGCTGAATTTTCGCGATAACATGTGCTTCAGAATTCAGATCCAAACTCCCGTCGTGACATCACGTTTTTGGGCAGGGATTGTATATCTCGCTGCCGACGTATAGATAAGATTGACGATACGCTGTGGAGCTTAACCTCTGAAAAAGTTTTTTATTCCCGTGAAAATAGTTTGCCACAGCCCATCTGTACAAGTTGTAAATAGCGGAAATACTTTGACTTATAAGGTATTAAGTATTTCCTATACGAGACGGCGAAATACAGGCTGTTAATAACACTGGCCAACAAATTTCAACTTTTGATTTTGCCATAAAATAATTTACATTAATTTCAATAGAAAACATACAAACATTTATTTTAATAAAAGGCAGAGGGTCAAGTTAGCTCGATTTTTTTATATTTGAATTAAAAGTTTTTTTTTTGATTAGATCATAATTGAATGTATATTTCAAATTATTATAATTAGAAATGTGAAGTAATACTGCTCCGCCTCTTATAAACAATATCTACAGCATCTCTTCTTAACATCCAACAGTAATCTGCTAACATAGCAGGATTCCATTTCCTCTGATACCGTTTTTCCATTCCCATGATGTCTTGGTGGAAGCGCTCACCGTGTTCATCGCTAACGTCGCCCATATTTTCCGGACAAAAATCCAAGTGAGAATGTAGAATGCGCACTTTAAGGAACATATTACAGCCAGCAGCGTGAAATGCTTGTAACATATCCATTACTAAAGTTTTATAGTTGTCAGCTTTTTTGTTTCCCAAGAAATTCGTGAAAATTTGTACCATGGAGAGCCAAGCTGCTTTTTCCTTTCGCTGTTAATTTGGTTTCAAAGATTTCATCATTTACTGCTTCTCGTATCTGAGGTCCAACAAAAATACCTTCTTTCAGTTTCCCTTGTGTTAATTTTGGAAACTTTTCACGAAGGTATTTAAAACGTTCACCTTCGAGATCCAGTGTCTTTACAAAGCTTTTCATGAGCCCAAGTTTTACGTGGAGAGGTGGTATTATGATCTTTTCTTTTTCTACTAAAGGCTGATGTTGTACATCGCCTTCTTCTGGTATAAACTGTTGTCGCAGCGGCCACTCTTGCTTATGGTAATGTTTTCCCTGTCGCGACTGTTCCAAAGACATAAAAAGCAACAGTATTTGCTGTAACCAGATTGCATACCCGAAATAATTGCAATTACTTTAAAATCTGCACAAATATTCCAGGAATAGTCTCTGTACTTTATCTTTTCTAATAAAATTTTTAGATTTTCGTAAGTTTCTTTCATAGAAACAGCATGACCTGTCGGAATAGAAGGATAATGGTTTGAATTATGTAACAAAACTGCTTTTAGGCTGGTCTTTGATGAGTCTATGAATAATCTCCAAGGACTGGTATCATGACGTATTCCAAAAGCTCCAGAAAGTTTATAAACATTATTGCAGTAGACCAGATTACCGGCCATACTATAAAGGCATTTTCTCTGTAACCAGAGCTAAACTAATGTTGCCGCTTTTCGAATCATTTTTACTTTATATATGCCGTTCGATTTCATCAGTTACTAACTTAGGGTAAAAACCTTGTTGGTCAGTGTAATACGCAAAGTCCGTTTCTATAAAAATCAAACTCATTTTAGGCTAATATAAGAGTTAACATGCATAAAAGCTTATGCGTCTTAAGGACTCGATAGTACGAATTTTTACAATTGCAGCTAGGATAAGAGGGCGCTCTTGAACCCGTATTATCACACAATCCATACGTATATGGTTCTTTGAAAGCCCTTATGCCATGTTTAATAGCAGCTTCTCGGAGAAGAGTTACCGGTCCGTTGTTTCTTAATGAAACGGTAAATGTGGAAAGATATCGTAATAAATTGTTGCAGTGTTTTGTGTACCAATTGCATGATAACGACCTAGGGGCGGGGATACTCGACAAGGTAGTGCCACCGCTCGTAGAACATTGCAAACAACGCACCTCTTACATGAATGTCTTAGTAACCGTTTAATAGATTTCCCATCTAATTTTTCTCATATATCTATTTTAGATTGAAGAATATAGCTTTTAAAAATACGCTACACACAATAGACATAAGAATTTACCGAAGCAATTCAAAATGTGTGTAACACGATAACACCTTATCACTTCGTCAACGTAATTAATAACATGAAACGACGTGTATGATTGATATTAATTAAGCAAGATTTAACTGCAACATAAAAAACTAATTAAAAAAAGCATACTTCTATGAGCGTATTTTATTATATAATTCATAATTTTCGAATTGCATCAATTACGTTTGCCGCTACAACTTACCTCAAATTTTGTTAGGCTTTGAGATTAAAAATAGCACATATCGTAGCATGCGAATACCTACCTCTGTAATGAATCGGATGCCTAATCTATGATTAACAATTTAGATAACCAAAATCTGCAGCATCAGAGAGAAAATAAATCACAATAAGAAATACGTACCGAACTGTCCACCTACTCACTATGGAATCCACTCATATTATGCATTCGACAAAGCATAAGTGATCGATAATTTAAATTACTTGTGATGGCAGTTATCATAGCAACGTGTAATTTAAATTACATTACTGCATGTATTTACATGGACACTGATTTCAGATATAGCGACTCGCTGCTATATAACAATTAACAGGGTCGTTGATTTTAATCGAAAAATGCTCCAACTTAACTGACCGATTGCGTTACTCGATCCTCTGGCCGCGTAATTCGATTGATACCACCTTGCATAATCCATCTAATGACTCAGTATTTAAGGCTCAATTATACCCGTTTTATTTATTTCAGCTTTTTCTTTTTATATAAAGTCTGAGATGTTGAATAATTCAAGTATTTGTATGTATATGCTCATGAGCTCCATATGAGCTCATATAGAGAGTCCTTGCGTTTTGATGAAATCGGACTAAGAAATGCCTTAAATGAAAATATTTTCTTTTTAGAAAAGTAATGATAGACGTCAGGATTTAAGCGTATTCTTTTAGGCATCGATAGATTTAGCAATAACGGTGTATCTATATTAATGATAATAGTTAAGCAATGACGAATTAATGCAACTATCAATAAATACAATAACTTATACACTGTGTTCCAGAAGGTTTTATACTTTTTGGGACACACTGGAGAAAAAGCTTATCTTATATTTCACAAAAGGAAAACATTCTTAATTAAGAGCTCTGCGTGACTTGTAGATTCATAATCAAGTACAAAATTTTTAAAAAATTGGCTGGAATACAGGCAAAATAAAAATTATGATTTGGAGTGAGAGTAGAATACGTACAAATTTTAATGCACCTAAAATAATACATCGCAAGATCCCGTCCATAATAAGCGCCCGAATTTGTTTTACTCATCCTTCTTCATCCTACGTTCTTAATAGAGCGCTTTGAAATATCTAATAACTGTTAACAAATGTCAACTGTTACATCAGTGTGCGTTTGCTATAATTAGAAACGCCAGTAAAATCGAGTAATGAAGATAAAATTGAAATTTTTCTCATTATTGGAGAAAATTATAAAACATGTAGGGAAGCAGCAGAAATGTTTAACAGCAGCAGAAATAAAGCAATGCATTTCACAACTGTTAGATATGTAATAAATAGATTCAACATTTTCTGGAAATGTTGAAAATAAATTTAGAAAGAAACATCGGGCATAAGTTAGAAATGAAGATATTGAAAATGATGTGACGCAATCGGTCGCGAAAAATCTAAAAATCACTTCGAAGAAGATCCAATTTAAGGAATGTAAGTAAAACTAATAGCGCGACTTGTAAATCCAAATAAATTTTAACCAGATAAATACCAACTTACCCTTACTTTAAACGAAAGAGATGTTGAACGAAGATTCGAATTTTGTGCTCGTATCCAAGGAAAATTCGAAGATAGCAAATTTATGACACGATACGTATTTTTCTTGGACGAAGCGACGTTTACGTCTAATGTAGTAGTAAGTTCGCAAAATTGTCAACGATGGAGCGATCTTAATCCCAATTTCCATGTCCAAACCAAAGATGAATATTCATTTAAAAGTAATGTATTGTGTGGCATTTACAAAAGCAGCATTGTTGCACCATTCTTTTTTCGAAATGCAGAAAGATACTTAGAATTTTTAAACATTCAATTGTCGGACCTTTTTAATGAACTACCACTAAATGAACGAGGAAAAATATGGATGGGGCAACATATCACTATAACAGAAATATTCGAGACCTTCCTCTCTACACTTTTAACGGTAAAGTTATCGGGAAGCACATGGAATGTCTTTGGTTTTCAACGTCTCTAGACATTACCCCTGTAGACTATTTTTATAGGGTTATTTAAAAGAAACTTCGGAGGCCACTTCAAGATGTTAATCGTCTTGAAAGAATCATTAAAAAACATATGAAGCTATAACTCCGGATGTGATTAGAAATATCATAATAGAATTTAATCAACGAACAATTACCTCTTTATAAATGGTCGGTCGTCCGTATCGTTCCATTTGCTTATATTTTTTCTATCATCTTTCAAATGTAACGTAATCTCTTTCGTTTATAATGCTTTTTCGTCCAACTTTTTCAAATACAAAGCCAAATTCAAAGTTTGGAATACTTTCATTCATATTGACAGACGTTAAGCGTAGGAGGTATATTATTAAAAAAAAGACCTGTTCGGTTTTTTGTTCGGTGGTGTGTTTAGTGACCCTCCCTGCTTACACAATTTTCTTTCTACAGTCCACCGCTTTACTTGTTTCTTTGATAGCAGCAGAAATATTGAAAATCTTACTGAAGCACAACGCCTTCGAAATCGTTTGCCTTTCTCTGCTGCAATATATTTCACCTTGACGGTCTCTTCCCAATAGAAAGATTCATATTCTAAAATACAAGCGAAACAAACATTACTTACACGTTTGTAAGCCTAGAGCATTAAATAGCTCTTAAAAGAACTCCTTTATACTCTAATAGACAATAACATTATAAACCAATATATATGCAAATGAAAGGTACGTAACAAAACTAACCAAATGACAAAATTACTATACAATATTTTTCAATCGCGTTGGTTGTGCTAAAAAGAGATGTTACGATAGATACGACAATTCCATTAACGGAAAGAGATAACAATAATCCATAAGACTTACAGTGTTTGGTTAACGTCCAAGCAATCTACAAGCACTGGTAACATCTTTCTTCATTTCCCAATACGACTAGACCCGTTTATAAAATTTTAGTTTCTACTTCAGGAAGATACGTGAGCGCCTACAACTCGGAAATTTAGTAAATCCGGGCGATATATAATTCATATCTATCTTCTCACTCCAAATTGCCATTACCGCTTATGTAACCCGGCTGTGGATCTTATTAAGCACTTTCAGGATCAGTTAATAGGATGCTGGAGGCAAAGGGATGTTAAAGGATTAGATGAGGTTAATCGGCCGCTATTGATGTTCCTTTGATTCACAATACGTACGTAATATGGTTATGTCACACTTGCAATCTTAATGAGCCAAGTCACTTACATCCAAAAATACATCAAAGAAATTGATTTAAATAAAGCATACGAAAGCATATGTTATACATATCTTTCATTTTATTTTTCTCGTAATTATGTTAGAGGAATATTAAAACGATATTCTAATTTACACATATGGCTGAATACTTTTCTCCCTAGGTCAGCGCTTCTTAAACTTGTTCCATCTACGACTAAAGTTCATCACTTTCCGTGCGCGTCACAAAATTACCGGAGACATGTTTTGTCGATTGTCGGGGAAACCAGCAAGCAGCACGAGCCCACTCTCATGAAACGAATATACACGAGTCTGTAATGTTACAACGAACATCTCACAGGTTACCTTAATCAGCGCCAGGCATACACGCCTCAGTTCCAGTTCAGTAAAGTAAAAAAAAAGTTAGGAATGACATAAGAAATAATATAATTTGTAACTAGTCGACCACGAAATTCTATGTACGTCACCCTCGTAAGAGAAAACCAAAGGAAACAGAAGATAGTTCCTCCTTTCAAATTCGCTAAATTCAGCTTTCAATTAATAAATTAAGTTAGAAGATAAGATAGACTTAAGATAAGATATATCGTTAACATTATTTTTATGAAATATGTTAGAGAAAGAAGAATGATGATTTGGAGGTAAGAAAACTTGATTTTTTTAATATTTTTTAAGCTCGTACAGAATTAGTCTGTGTCCTCATCTATAGACGTTCAATTACAGCAGACCAATATCTAGAAGTCATCTTACACTAATATATTATACTTTCTGCTCCATTCATTGGGGATTGATTTATTACAGTGCATGATAATGCTTCTTCCACGTTAACAGGCTATCTCCCCTTAGTCGATTTATATTCGATCAAATATATTTGGGACGATATTAAATGTTTATATGAAATTTCGAGCGTTTCATTTGTTAACAAAAATTAATTAATTTCAAGATGATTTTATTAAGTTTGAAATAGTTATAAGCCATTCAATATTAAATAAAATTGAGTCACTAAATTGGATCACCTTTTTTGGCCGCCAGTGAATGTCCGTTGGTATTCTTTGCTTGTAGTTATTCCAAGAATGTATTTTTCCTCCCTTTGGCAAGTATAGCCTGTATAACGTCGTTGATCTAATCTTTTACATTTTTTACAAACTGATTATCTTATTTTATTACCCTATTATATTAACAGCAAGTTGAGTGAAGCAAACAATTTTTGCAGCAGCTCAAGGACAAGTTACCGACACGAAATTGAAAAGCTGAAATTGCGAAAAGTTACGATATCCTTCCATTTCCACCAGTTCACCTCCTCTCTTCTATTCCGTCAAATACGTACGATCACCATATGACTTACGTTGTATCCTCGAGGGTCTCCTAACCACGTTATGCTTGGAGCTATCAGCAAAGATAAACCCGGGTTTTCCTCATTCTCGAAGAGCAATCTTCGACGACATACATGTATTTTACTTCGGATCGTGAATGTCACTGTAGATTATTGTTTTGATTTATTCCCTGCTATCTTAAGAGCGTATTAGAAATTGTATCTAATCACAGTTACTAGTAATAATCGTGTTTGAAAAGAAGCTCTACGATTGTACAATATTTGAAAGCAAGTGATTAATTAATCAGGTAGGTAATCCGCCTGTGATGGTTTGAAAAAAAAGGAGATATTTATAAAAAAAAAAATAGATATAATATAGATATAACAGCAAGTCTGATTTTCGATTTCATTTGTCTGACATGACAAATGAAAAAAAAAGTCGGACGGATTATATCGTACATGTACAAAAAGTATTGCTGTAGGTATATCAGGCCGAGCGTGAATATAATTCCAACTCTTTCCACACCTCTTGTTTTGGATGGCGCTTCAAAACTTTTGAAGAGCTTCACACTGGACTGCTGATGGTACTGTCTTTTTCTTTCATGATATCAATTCAACGATTAGCAAACTCTCACAGCCCCCAAACACTCAGATATGGCTTGATTTTTGTAGGTTTTGAAAGAGAACTGAAAATGTTAATATGACACCCATGTCTCATTTTCCGTTGATTCATTCATGCTCCGCTCATTCGTTGTGTCTTACGGGTTCTATTGGTTTTGAAATTTGGGAATCACTCACACGCGAATATAAATTTGTAACTTTTTCCTTTTTTTTATCAATTTCATTTAAAACATCCATCCAAATTCTGGAACTGAATTGGCCTTATTTTCTCTTCATTACCTCATACTTCTAAAACGGTTTTCCATGTAATTTAAACTTAGTCCTCTGATACAGAGAAGGGTTAATAAGATATTGTCAAAAAAGTTCCTGATATATAACGTAAATACAACCTCCCAAATTACTGGCAAAATATAAGTAAAAGCCACCGTTAATAATTTGGTTGTTTTTGGTTGACACTTAGTGCACGCGGATAAAAATTTAAATCCAGAGTATTGTACTTGGATCATTTGTAGCCATATAAAGATGTTCCCTACAATTTATGAAGTTTTTCCCTTTCTTGGTATCTGCTCTATGATTTTATGTAACGATGCTGAAAACACTTCTTTTCATTTAACTATTAGTAAGGTTTCAAGAAAGTTTTTCTTAGCTTCAAAATATGTTTTCCTTGCAACATATATATTGGCTACAATGTAACGCAAGTAAAATTTCGACAGAGGTGCACCAGGAAGACCTTGCGTTAGCTGTACATTAGAAACTAAGCAGATTCAAAATTTGCGGCTGCGGAACTAATCTTTAGAAAATATCGGCGCGTTTATTCAACGTCATGGACAGAACAAGCTTGCAAATTTAAAAATTTCGAAACTAATGCACAGCTAACGTAAGCTCATCGTTCGAGACTCTGTACTGTGGACAATATGTTGCTTATAAATATATATTTTCTGCAGAATAACGAAGTAGCTTGTTCCAGAGTTTATGACAAACGTAAGTGGAAAATGTTTCAAAGAACAAAGGCTGTCGGAGCATAAGAAAATAAAGCCGACGGATCTTTACTTGTAGGAATTTCTTTCATCTTTATCTGTCCGACAGAATATAGCACGGATATACGTTACGAATCTTCCGAATCAACATAATGTGTTCTTTAGTACGTTATTAAATTTCTGCAATCGTATAAGTTTTTCTACCTCGCTACTATCCTTTGTGACAAGATAACAGAAATACATGGTGAGGTTAGCGCAACATTTAAAGTTATCGACTACATTCGCTTCTGTGAGGGAAGAATAGATAAAACGTAAATATTTGACTTTTTTCGTAAACGCTGTGAGTAAAACCATTAGGAGAAGTTTGGCTTGCGAAAGAAATGCGTAAATTATTTATCGGAAGTCTGGAGGAATTGTATTGCTTCTCCTCGTATAGGACGATCGATACATTTTTCATGTTCATCAGGGAATAGCTTTGTATCCACATATTTTATTGTCCAATAAAGTTTTTTTCTTATTCGGAAGCAATTTGCTTCGGAAGAGAAATAAACATCTTGAAAATTATGGAAATGTTTGCGGAAGCATATAATATAAATGTATGTATATGTATACGGAAAGGATCTAACTTTTACCGCTTCACTTAATGGTCACTAGAAGGAGGATCAAGTGGCACCAAGCGAGTGAAACGATCTGTTCATGTATATTTGATAGGATCAGCTAGTGTAAAAAAGGACTTTTTAAAGTCTTTATTTTTTTTTTTTGTTCAAATATTAATTTATCCTAATGTTCAAAAGCGTTATTATACTAAAACATTGGAACTTTATCGTATTTATGTATCAAAAAGTTTGTCATTTAAGTTTTTTTGTGTGTGGGGGGGGGGGGGGTTCTAAGTCTTCTACATTACTGTCTTCAACTTCACTGTCGCAACCAGACTTCAGTAATCTTACGTAAGTGAGGCATTTTGATTACGCCTGATTTTACTTCTGAGTGTACGTGAGTGTGCACTAACCTGCTTTAAACACTGCATCGCGAAGATGCCTCTGAAAGCGTGAAAAACTGTGCGTGCAATCAATTAATATATGATTAAGATAATTACATAATTGCGGGTCACGTGAACGATGTTAAAATCCTTGAAATAGATTGTCAAAAAACCTATCTCTACACGTTTCATTATCCACCTAAATAGAAGAACGGAGTTCCAGTAACGAACACAGTATTTGTGTTGGAACGTCGCCATATTGGATTAGTTTCACGTTACAATTTCAATTCCTCAAATAACGAAAAAGAATTGATGGACAACCGCTTTTTGTATTTTGAGCTATGTACACTTGTTACCTGCAGAAATTATCTGTATTTCCAATGTCTGCTCATACTATTTCCTCGGTGGCTGCTAAAAAAAATCAAATGTTCTGTTGATTTGATATCGGTATCGACGAAAAATAACACATTTTGGATTAAACAATAAACGTGTTGTATAAATCAGGTTCATCTTTGATCCACGGACAAGATAGGATTTAATGCCATTGTATTCCGATGCTTAACGAAGAATAAACCGATAACCCTAAGCGTTATCGGTCTTAACATTCATGCGTCCAATTCAACAGGTAATCTCTGTACAGTTCATGAATTTCACTGGAGCATATTCGTGGCAGAATCAGTATTGTTGGTCTGTTTCGCTATGATACGTACAGTGGAAGAATTTAATAACCGTGGTGTTTGGTGTCAAAGAAAATGTTAGTAAATGGAGTGACGTGCATCTCATTTCTTGTAGCATATATTGTAATTACCTGCTTTGTTGTTGTAATAAATATAAGGAAGGAAGGTTTCAACATTGACGGATAAATACAAGTAGGCAGGTAGGTTGATCGCATAATAAAACATGGACTGCTGGAAAATATGAGGTCTGCATCTAATATTTATGCATTTAATTACTATTGAATAGAGAATTTTAGGTAAATTCGAGCTCTTTTAAAACGTTACCTTTTTTACATTTAATCAATTTTATACATATCAATTTTTTACATTTAATATGCATAATATTGCAAACTCCGAATATTTCAAAAATGCTTGTAGATTGTATGTATATGTAGACGAGATCCAACGTTTTGGAAATTGATTGATCGGTTGTCAATCAATAAAAATCCAAAAATCTTTAAAAGAGTAAAAAATAGGCATTTATGCTTTATTTTAATATATTTTTATATTTTTGATTATTAAGTAATTGCTTAAAATTTAAATATTAGGACCATTAGTTTGAACCGATTATCTATACTAGCTTTTTTTCATTTATTTTATATTCAGTAAAGCAGGTATTTACAATATATCCCACACAGATGGAGATACACGTCATTACGTTCATGTATCTCTTTCGTGCCTATTAAATTCTTTCACTGTACGTACATCCATACATATTGATTTTGCAAACACGTATATCGTTTCTGCTAATAAAGTGGAATCAATGACACACGCAGGTTGTCTCACAAATGAAACAATAGGATGAAGGCGATGAATTGCAAATTGTGACCGGAAAGCTTTCGTTTCCACGGAAGATCCGGTCACAGTAAAAAAGAACCATTGCAACGTGTCTTGTAAATTATCATGTTCTAAATTAAAGTTCCTAATATAGTACTATTCTAAGATTTCTATATAAAATTGGTACATTTTGCAAGGAATTAATAAAGATAACTTCTTTCCAGAATACAAATGAGGATATAATAGAAACCGTTACAATTAAGTGCTTCTGCACGCTCGGGAAGTTCTTTATTATTTCTGTATTACCGTTGCACCTATAATATAACGGCGACAATATCAAAATTCCGAACAAATTGAATAAGTCTGACTTTGGCCTTTCACCATATTTTTTTCTTTCTTCATAAAGACCTTATAAGTAAGGTGCTTTAAAAAGGATAAAAATTGCTTATTGCTTTCAAACAATCGTTGATATGCATTTCATATTTCAAAGCAAGCATTATTATAGTGAATAGAGTTCTTTTGATATGTGAAAGATAGCTTGGTATTAATAAAATAATGTTAATGGAATCTTCCACCTACACTCTCAAAAGGTTGTTGTAGCGAATGTCTCACCGACGCCATCGGAACATGATACAGGATTGACAAAAATGGAATGACTACGAAGCAAGATGTCAACTATCTTAGGCGAAATATTTGCTGTATTCTAATTGTATTGGCTCCACTTATCAGTTTGCAAGAAAGCTATTTTAAGTTGTCATCATGATGAAAATAAGTAACAGGAAAACCAATGAGGGTTATAAAACCCCAACCTCTAGCGATTTGCGGCAGTTAACGCGGAAATAGAAGACAATTGGTCTCTTTAGCATTCCTGCCCCCTTCCTTGCAAATTCCATTTAGATATTACAGTACACTCTAAATTGCATTGGTAAGCGAATCAATCAAATGGTTTAGCCATGCGATCTTAAAGTTCATTGAATAGATCCATCCTTTTGATAAATTCAAAGAATTCAGCCAGTGAAGTCTCCTTCAGACTTCTTTAGTGTTGGAAAAGCTTCACAGCACCGAAAACATCCGATTCTACCAGATACCAGATAAATGGCTCAACTATCTTCGTCTTCTCCAGACACAAACTTGAATTAGTCTCATTCTGTGTACGGGCATGAGAGGGATGCATTGCAATTAGAGCCTTGACACAATGTTTTATTAGGCTACATAATCTTCGTGGCTCTGTCTTGGCAAACCAACATAAATGTCCTCGTATGAGGTAGACCTACGAGTTCACCTCAGGTTCGAAGAACTTCTTTTTCAATTCAGGCCGTACTTTATAATTTGGCAATATTAAATGATATGCCAAAGTAGATGCTCAAGTTGCTGCGGAATTCGTTCTACTTCTCTTTTTAATAGGGACGCTGTTACTACCAATACAAATATGTCCTGGTGTTGGGTGGTGGTGAGATGAGAGCTTCGCTAGTATTTTTATCCAGAACATTAAGTTTGCTTCTTCAGGTAACTACTGATATTTCGCCGCTTGTGAACTTACAAATGTAGCTCAGCTATCAGAGATTTCTTTTTCATAGAAGTACTTTGAAATTCATACGGATTCTGTTAACGTATTATGCAAATGCCGGGCCTCTCGAAATGATGCTTGTTCTTATGGTGTTTTGCAAAAAAGTAATGCAATAATTAGGCACGCTTATGTACAACATGTTAATGAGATTTGATGTTCAAGTGCACCAGCAGGAACATATTACCAATTAAAATGAAGATGTTATTAACAGTTATTTATTCAGTGATAGTGGTTCTTTGTATTAAGCCTTTCTTTTCGCAAGTAATTATGCTTATGGATGGAACTAACCGCCCACCTACTGAGAATTCATTACACTAACAATTTTTGCTAATGTATAGATATAAACACAACGTGCTTCCCTTTGTTAATAATGTTTCGTTGACATTCCTTTGTAATGCAATAATTAAATGGTGTATAATCTGTTGGCGATAAGCGAAAGCTATTAGGGACAATAATAGGATAAACATTGACATTATGATAACTCTCCAACGTTGTGCTACATGGTAAAAATATCGAGGGGCTTAGGAGCGTAGGTAATCTGTCAGAACGTGACATTAATTGAAGTATAAGGTAGCAAAGGAATGACAGAAAACAACGAATCCAATACATTTTCTTTAATGCTCCTGCAGTTACGCAGTGATATAAAGTGTTCTACTTTAGATTGAAAAATTTATGGTAGTACCATGAAGGAAAATCATTCCGAATTATTAGAATTTATTGATTTGATAACCCTTAATGCTATTCAACTTGTACTGTTATACTTTGTATCGGATTCTGAATTTAGATTATGACAAATCGATGGTGAAATTGTAATTTATTTCGTTAAAGTATTGAGTTACCACTCTATTATTATAGAGTTACGGAAAGCCTGATTTAAACAGTATCATTTGTAATATTCAGGAGGTACCTGGCTAGTTTTGTACGTTACAGACAAATATTCTTTCAATCTTTTAATTAATTCAATTAAACGTAATTAAAGGGAAGTTAAGCTTGTTTGTAAATACGAAGATATCTAAATATCCTGAGGTAAACTTTCCTACCGTATTAGCCTGGATTTCTAAAATCCTGGCGGTTCTGAAGCTGTTTAGACTTACTCACTTAGTATTTATGTTAGAGCGAAGTAAGAATTTTTCTGCCGGAGTAGCTTACACCAAAAATTTAAGCTGGAGAAGTAATCCGATGTATCCAGTACGGAATTTCGTTTAAAGTGTACCTTGGCGTAGGAAAAATACAATCCTTTCCAGGATTTTTAAACGTTCCTACATTTTGCAATGAAAATTTATAAGACATTTGCGTTGTAAACGTAATACAATTTTACATACATCCAGTGCATTGCCAACTTGCACGCATATGACATTCTCGATATCGAAGTTGTAAGTTTAACGTTTCAGGAAAATGTCCAACCTCGCCATTCCCGAACGTACATGTTAATAGTCCTCCAGGTCTGCTTTTCAATTGATGTTGATTTTGAAAAGGTGTGTAAATAATTGAGAGTAATTGCTCTCATTAGTCGAAGAAGCGTCTTTTGGTACAACTTGCCATTACATGTCTTGTCTTGAATTAACATCTTATAATTGTTACGTTTAGCAAACACTTCACCTGACTTAGAGACTCAATTGTATCATAATTGATGGCCATTGTTACGCTGCTCTTGTTTATTCGGCTATCTCGAGCTGCACTTGTCGCTGGAACCACGTGGCTCTAAGAAAGACTAATGGCTGATAAAATAGTTACCGAAGAATAAAATATAATCCAACTTGTCCCATGGCTTGTCCCGAATACATAATTTGGCATTGTAGTTGCCAAAATACTTTTACATTGTTTTGTCAATTGATAATTTTTCGTGAAAGACTCGACTTTGATGAAACTTTAGGAGTGTCGTGAACATGCTTACTTTGAACAACTTATCGATTTCATCCATTGTACGTTTGATTATGTGCCTCGTATTGTTTCTGCCTGAATACTCTCCCTGGAGAATCAATCCGATTTATTGTTGCAGATAAGTAATATTGGCTTAAGTCTTAAGCTTTCCTTGGTTCAAAATTATTACTTCCATAACTGGTTGATTCCGCATCTTTTCTGTTCCTCTTTCTCTTAACCGATGTCAATGAAAACTAGCGAATTGCTGGTAAAAATTACACTACAAATCATGTTTTATAATTGGAAAAGTGCAGTACATCGTTCTTGCCGCATATGCGATCTTACCCATTCTACCGAACCCTATTAATAAAAGATTATACTCGCAACATACCAATAAACAGATTAAAAGCTAGAATTCATTATAGCTAATGTAATGAAATTTCAATTCTAATACATACCAGATAATATTTACCTACCGTAATCAATCGCAGCTTACTTTATAACCACTTTACAAAATTAAATTAGGAAAACTAAGGCAAACTAAATAGGATTAACGTTTAGAGCTGCTTACCTTGATTGATGGTAAAGTTGCAAATACAAACACTAACACTGACATTTATTGAAAATAAGGGAGAGATTATTTATGTGTCGGTTTAATCTAGAGTACCGACGATGCACTTCATTGCCACGTTTACTACACCGGCCCACTTGGGCTTGATGCGAGTTACGACAACTAAGCTATCACCACCAGCAGTAATATTGAGCTACATTAAGTTGTACGTGAACTAAAGAATAGAGACTAGAAGTTAAGGATTTTAGATTAAAATTTAATGAAGTATGTTGGTCTCAGCAATTCCTTATAGCATCAATCTAATAATTTATATTATCAATTATTAAACGTTATTTTGCATGGAATCATCAGTTTCCGATTATTTTTAATAATTTATATCTTGAATGTATTTATAAGAAAGCAATTTAGAACATTATCGTAGAAATACAGGAAAACAGGATTTCAAGAAGCATTTTAAAACAGACGCAAAATATTTGTAATTCTTCTCCTGTTCTTCTACATCCTTAGAATGTAAAGGTAATCATTTTGTCTTTAGCTAATCCAAAGATTTAATGATTTAATTAAAATTAAATGGAAACTATCTTTGAGAATATTTGATCCAGTTAACTAAGTTTCCCAAAGGTGCGGTAACCGTTTTTATAGGCAAAAGCCTTTGTCAGATTTGTCAGAAGCCTTTATTGAAATAAAGTTTTCGTTAAAGTTTAACGTTATTTGCTCTCAAATTTTTGTTTATATTTGCAAACGTTCAACTTGGATTTCAATCAATCAAACAATAACAAAATTAATTGTTTAAAATTTCACATATCCACCATGTCGGACTCTAAAGTAAATACAGAGAAAGGAAATACTTTACTTTCTGTAAATTATACCAAAAAAAAATTTGGTAATAATTTCACTTTTCCGTCGACAGGAACTTAACTGAACGTTGAATAAGATTAACTGGCCAGGTACAAGACGTGCTTCGTTGACGTGCCTTTAAATCGTAAAGCCGCCGACGAAAATCCTTAAAATCTGATTCAAAGTAGGTTTGTTGAATTCGATAAGTTCATTTTTAAATAAGTGTGCAATGTAACCGTGTCGTGGCACTTCTAAATTACATCATTCCTTTTAACGTTCAACGTACGCCAATTTAAACTTTCCTGTATGAAAAGAACGAATTATGCGAAACTAAGCTGAAATACGGCGTCGTTATTGGTGAATGAAGTTAAATTCCCTCGTGAAGCATTTTGGAATGAATACCGTTTACATTTGTTAAATTGCTCATAAGAATTTAATTTAATCGTGGAATGCGTAGCGTTACACGATGAAATTGAAAACATTGACCAAATTAGTACCTAAATTGCTTAATCTTTCTGATTATCTGAAAGGAAAGGATTTTCAGCTCCCAAGGTATGCATTAAATTTTGGATGAGGCACAAATTGGCTTTATTTTAATATAGAAAGTTGAGAGATAATTTTTCATTTTTCGATTGCATTTTTTTAAATTGCTTTTTAATTGAATACCGTCTTTGAATATAGCATAAATTATTTAGGTATGATAACAATAAATTTAAATAACACTTTGTAATTTAAAACGAAATGTAATTTAATTTTCTAGAAAATCAAGGTACAAGCTTTTGCTATATTTGCCTTGTTACATCTATTCTAAGCTATAAACTCCGAAAAACACTGTAAACCATCGAGTGTGCTGCAACTTTGCCAGTTTGTAAGATTCCATGGGCTGCCGCTGTTGGCTCGCAGAGATGCTTATCCTAATTACAGATGCCTGTAATTTGTCCATGAAGTTTACCTTAAATAACTTTTTTCCAATGATAGAAGAAGGATATCTTTCGGTGTGGCTTTTCACATACATGATGCGTCAACGAAAACACAACTACGTGCGCTATGTTCATTTATTCGAACGTTAAAGAAGTCTTGCCGTTGTTGTATTTGTTATTAAATAATGCTTAGAACGGTAATGCTAATAATTATACGGAATTTTCATAAAGTCTTGAACTTGGCACACATCTCTATTTTAATAATCCTGTATATTGTCTAACTTTATTTTAGTAAGCGTCCAAAGCGGTCCATTGGTCTCTGTACAACGATACAATCAAGATTCAAATGCTCCTCGACATCATGTAACATTTCGGGAGTTATTTGTTGACATTCTTAAACAATTAGTTGTTGCAAATTATCTGCTGATTCTAGCTGAGTGGTGTAAATTTTTCGTTTCAAGTAGATTTAGAATTTAGAAGATTTAGAATGCGCCAAATTGTCTCGTTGTCTTTAACTTGTTTCATACTTATATTGCTTGTAAAATAAAGTTTTATTATTATGTATTATTATTATTATTAATTACTTGAGGCAGAACCCGGGGTACTGCTAAACAACCAGTTTATTTCTTTCCAAGTATTATTTCTTTCCACATTTGGAAACGTCTAATGTTATCATAAAATTCCTCAACCATGTATTGTGGCTTCCTAAAAATTTCATTCTTCATGTGCGGAAAGATGAAGAAATTCACTAGTGGATTATCAAAGAACCGTTTTAAGCGAGCAAGTATTTGTCCAGCCGCATATGCTGAAACATTGCCTTGTTGGAAGCATTCTTCTGTAATCACATCATCATGTACCCGATTAACAGAGGTTTTAATACTCAGTTCGGTATATTTTTCAGCATCTGTTGATCTTTTAAAAAATATGCTCGAATGATTCGCCTCCTTGACACTGTCAGCCAAATATGACGGTATCTTCGCAAATTTTTCAGGATTTTCTACCCGCCATATTCTCATGTTTTGTCTCATTATATAAGTTATTGAAAAACTACTGGCAATCTTTCCATCGTAATCAATGTTACTTAGTTCGTGGATAGCTTGAATTTTATATGAATATAATTTTAAGCCTTTTCAAAAAATTGTGGGGCGTGTTTCAACTCTTAACAGAAGCTTTTGTAAGAGCTTCGCAATGGATTCCTTAGGTGAGTTTTCCAATTGGTGTTAAACATCCTCAATGTGGATCCTCAAATTTTGGATACTCCACTCTCCGATTTACAAGCTGTCCTTGGTTCATGTAATCAGTCGACACAAGTATGAATTTGTGTAGTCAGCTGTTCAGATGAGATTGCAAGATTAAGGAATTGTTGACGAAAATCCTGCATGTGTTGATTAATTGTGCAAACTCACTATTCGTCTTATAATAGAAAAAATTGTGTATTATATATCTAACATGATTAACATGATAATAACAGTTATTCTACTTGATAATACAAGTCTTAATATATTGACTTTATTATGACATGACTACTCTAAATGAGAATTTAACTGAAGGTATCATATTAGCCCACTAATAATTAATATTTCTAACTCACACTTGTCGATTTACCTCGAAATAATCTCAAAGCAGGATATCATATACCGTTGCGTTTCTGTGGGCAGGTAATCGTTATTTGTTTGAGTAACGACTTTAATATCCTTCCTAGGGTATATAAACGTATCAAATTAACCGTATACGTACACATGTCTTCGGGATAACTACTTCTCTTTTCGCGGAGCTTATTTCATGCCTTTCTTCGCAGCCTTGTTATGATCCTATGGACCATAACAGCGGAATAAATTTCACATGCAGGAGATAATACTGGAGAAGAGAATTCCTTTTTGCTTGCGGAGTACAGAAAATTCGGTGCATTGTAATACCGTTCGCCGAGAAGAATGACAATCTGAAGATGTTTCCTGCAGACTTAAACGCTGATCTTGTATCGGATTTCAAGTTTCCCGGTTCGTGGAATATAATGAAAGATCAGACGTAGAAGCCGATAAAAAAATAAAGCATTTGTTTACGGAATCAATCTGCTCGTGACGTCTTTAAAAGTCTATATGAACGTTTTCGTAAAAGTTAGGTTTTTACGGGATTATCGTTTTTCAGGATATTCTACATAAAATGTCACGTGTCACGTGTCACTGAGAAAAGGACAGGAAAATGAGTTTTGAAAATAAAAATACAGAGCTATTTACGGAATTGCATTGAAGTAGGTTGTAACGTCTTTGAATTATCATCCTGAAATTTATTTCAGGATGATAGTTCAATCTGATAAATCTTTAGATTTATCAGAGTAATAACTAGAGATGACAAAGGCAGGTTGGATTATTCCTTTTTTGCAACGACTAGATAGTCTATTCGGCTCATGAGAATGGATTCGTGTTGCCTACTGGTGTCGCCGAGAGTCAACAAAACACTGGTCTGTCTAGTCTCTGCAAAAAAGTAATAATTTCATGCGCTTTTGTCCTTTCTAGTCATAACAGCTGCAGTTGGTAATTTCGCGAAATATTTCACCTTATTTCAGTATTTTAGATCCTATTTTCACCCTGAATTAGAATACAACGTATGATTCACATTTGGCAAGAGCTGAATAAATATCTTTAATCTTTAAAACAATAAATAACCATTTTCTGATTAATTGGTCAATTAAGAGCCAAAACGTTTTATAGTCCAACTGCAATTTTTACACTCTCTTCAATGAACTTGTTCTGGTGTTTCCTTTAAGCTTGGTCTTAAATGAAGATTTTGTGAAGGTGTTCCTTCCTATTGTTCTAACAGACTTCTTGTCTCTGCTTAGTAAGTCCGTTGTGAATATAGGAATATAATGTCAAATCAGAAATTGCTTAGCGTGTCTTTGACCTGGAACGAGCTTTCACCAGTTTTGAGATTTTTCATTTTTCCATCGTTTAGTAGTTGCTTTTGTTACAGTATATGTCATTCCTTCCAAGTGCATTGGACAATTTTCAGTAGTTAACGAGCTTGCTCGGGTTAATTCGTTTGCCTTTACGTTACCTCAATGTCTTTCGTGTTACGGTACTAAGGTCAGGGTCACCTTGGTTCGGTTCTCAACTTCTTAGCCATTCGTTAGTGTGCAGTTTATTAGCCTGGTCTTTCCATTGGATGTATATATGTAGCAGTTCCAAACTTAGGACGACTTCCAGAGCAGCTATTGGCGTGGTTTTCATGGCCCCGGTTGGACAGAAAGATGCCAGCCGTTCTATGCCACCTATCGCCTCTACCTGCAATGTTTTCGTCTATCACATACCACTGATCCACATGTTGTCGTTGGTCGGATTATTATTGTGTATAACCACTGCATAATTTTTGGACTTATTAATCTTACATCTGTCTAAGACAATAGTAGACTTGTTGATGGTTTTAATGATGGTCTTTGATAGAACAATACTTCATTTCAGGTATTTCGTTTCCTTGACAAATCGAATTTCTACTTCTTCCTGTACGATTGGCTCTAGGTCTCGAATGCGCTTCTTTGTAAATACTATAATTTGTGTTTTTTTTTGGAAATCGGCTGCAAGTATCTCCTGCTTATACCAACATTATACTGTATTTAAGATATTTCACAGTCGTTTCGATACTACCCGAGCAAATTTGTCTCGTACTAATATAGCTAGATTCTACGCAATACAAGCCTTCATTGGCTAGCTTTGTTATTAGTTCGTTTATTTAGTGCATTACACGAAATTACATTAATTCCCATGTAGATATAATGCAATTTCGCAACGGTTTTTGAATAAAGAAGTATGCCAAAGTTTATCACTTGGGGCTCTTCTATATAATTAATCAAATTACCTTTGCACAAGCTAATAGATAGCAAATTCTAACTAAGCTTAATACACATGGTTTCGAGATTATTAGAACACTTTGTATATAAAGATCGACGCTTGTCCCCTATCAAAACTTTTCTTAGCCCATTAGATATTATTAAAAAAAATATTTGAAGACCTAGTTGCACTCTTTAATTAAGTATTATAGGGAATCTTTCTAGAAACCTACACTTAATCTTAAAGCTTACTGCTTATACGTATACTACGTCTATATAGACCAAGGTTAACATCTCATTGAACATGAAAAAATTATTTTTCTCGTAAAAAGGAATTTATTCCGTAGGAAAAGAGGTTACATGCATTCTAGAAGAACCCTTTATATTGTTATGACATTGGTAGTTTGGAAACATAATAAAAAGTGTAAACACTCAGTATTGCACCTATAACTTTTTCACCTTCATCTATTTGTAGTGCTTTCTTGTGTAAGTACATATATAACAGTATAGATCCGTAGATATTGTGAAAACGTTACAACACAAACATACTTCTGCCATGAGTAATACGTTTAAACATGTATCCAGTTTATTTTCCATTTGCTATACTGAGTTTACGATATGTACAGAATTTTCTCCTTCTCGAAAGTGACTTCTCTTTCCAAATGTACATATAGTTTGCTAGCATTTGAATTTACGGTAGTTATTACGACGTTGAAATTATATTGACTTCGTAATATTTGAAAGCATTCGTTCTATTTATATGAGAAAGTTCCTATTTATTATCTTTGTTTATTGATTATGGATACACGCTGATATATAATGTCTCATATTGTCGCTCATATTGCAACAGAAAAACAAATCTGCCAAGGACTGAGGGATAACGTACTAAATGCAAAGGCTGCTCACTCTGCACTGCGCAAGTTAATTAATTTAATACGTTAGCATACGTTAAGTAATGACCGAATTTATCGTTATGTTTTATTTTGTCCTTTTCATCGGCTTACTTTCTTTTTACAGTAAATATAAGTGGTACAGGCGGTTATAGGAAGCACAGGAGAATGTCGCTATACCACTAATTCGTAATTATCAGTCTTTCGTCCTACATTTTCGTCGACATTTTCAAGCACTGCCAATCTTCTCCTGTATAATTCGTAATTTTCCCTCTTCTTTCACTTGCTTCATTATCATCTCAAACTGCTACGATTTCTGTTTTTTTTCCTGCATGTCTTTCGCTTCATTTTTCTTGAAAGGTAATGTCAAATACAAAACTAAAAAAAGTTGAAAAATGTGACACTCAAGACAAAAAGGAAAATAAGCTTTTCGTTTTTCGTCTTTAAAAATTTAAAACCCCAAAATAGCGAATACTGAAAAGTACCTTTTAATGTAAATAATTATTATAATGGTTCAGTTCGAAGTTGTCCTTTCAATTCTCTACAGACGTAGTTTCCTGTCGTCGCCGCAATTTTCTCCTGCTCAATTTTTCCGACAATACCCTGACGTCCCCTCAATGTATTCTCACAGCGTTACAGATGTCTGGGGTAATCTTCCCACGATCATTCGCAATTGCATTCCGACCAGTAATGAGAAGTTTCGGTATAACACGTACATATGTTAAATGTTCGACGATTTTTGAGACTTTTAAAGCAGTCCCCAAATCCTTTGTTCATTCTGCTTGTGTTTCTGCGGCACCGAATTACCGAATTTAAAAGAAAGCTTCGTTCGGACATTCTGTTCTCTCAAATCGGCCTTTAAGAATTCCCAAACACAAACGGACGAAAGAATAAGAAGCTGTTCATATACAAATATCGTTTCCGCTTACAATTACGGCGCTTGGTATTCTGATTCTAGCGCGGAAACTCGTGGATATTATATCTCTTATTAAGTAGGAAATAGAAAATAGAAAGCAGAAGCGAAGGAAAGTAATCAATAGCATTAAAAGGATTTTCAACTAGATCAAGGAACATAAGGAAACAAGAAAATAGATAGATCCCTACAGGTATTTATTTTCCTTTTCTAGACTAAAAATATTACATATATATATTTCCTTATTTGCAACAGGAAGTTCTCACTCATTTATTCTGTTTTATTGCTTCGGTTTGCTTGTTTGTACTGAGAAAAATAGATAACTAGGAGATGTATTCTCGCAATTGGGCTTGATCTACCAGTAGGAATTCTTTACATCCAATCCAAAAAAGGACGTACCTCAATTTTTATGTGCGATTAAAGGCTAATTGCCAGAACCGGCGATAAAACTCTCATTAACCAGGCCAAGGAAGAAATACGCAAACCGTTTTATCAAAGTGATATATAGCCTTGCTTTCTTGTTAATGAAGGGAGAAAACTTATTTGCGAAAGAATTATTTGAAGCTAGATTTGTTATCGGTATAATCGAATTAAAATTTTTTATATGTTGAATTGTTTGGATGACAACTTGGATACAAATATGCTGCTGTTGCTTGCCGATCAAGTCTAACTTCAGTTATGTGTAATAGATGTGCTTCAAAGAAAATTCTATAATTTGTCACTAACGCTGGTCTGAGACTGTCAGAATTTTTTGGGAAGTGATCAATATTACTGTCTAACATATATATATATATTTTAGGAACATGAGAATATTTATTTCCTGAATGAGACCAACCATGTTTCTTTCTAATTCTTATAGTTCACCTTCTTGACCACGAATAATTTTTCATTGACCAGCTTTTCGGTTGATTTACTTTAAAAGGTGTAGCCGTGTTTGGTCATTAAACTGAGATCAATGGGGATACCTCAAGAAGGAAGAAAAATATATTGTTGTACTGGATATTTGGAAGGACAATACAAAGCTTTGAACATATTAACTACAATTTACCTTAATCCAAACTCTAATGTACTTTAAGATATTTGAACTTTAAGTAATTCTTGATTTTTCTGGCGAAAATGGACCATTGAATATTAATAACTCTTTATTTTTGTAATATTAAGCTAACATTGTTTTTATGGAGATTTAATTAATTTTTCTTTGAAAAGAGACAATTAAGTCCTAAATTATTTAGAATAATATTTAGGCCTACATATCACTTAATGACAAAGTTATTATAATTCTCGAGTTTATGTCAAGTGATTTTTAAAATAAACATTTTCTAATGTTGAAATTGCTTTGAAATATACTCATTTCATTTCCATTCGAATAACAGGGCGCCCGGCGATGGTCATGAATATTACAAGGGTAATCAGATATTGTATTAATAAACAACATTAATAAACCTAAACTGTATTCATTAATGTTTGATGTAAACGTGATCCGCCCGCCCCGTTCAAAAAAAGCTCACCCGTGCCCGACCCGCAGCTGAAATATTCCAGGTCGTCCCGCCTGACCCATTCGCCCTTGTCCTCTTTAAGTTAAAAGCATTACAAACGTGAAAATTATAAATATTTATGTCCATAAATGACGCCTATGCCTTTTTTCTAAATAACTTCCGCCTTTTATTAATTGTCTCTTTTTAAAGCGGGATTCATTTAATATCACAAGAATAATAAAAACATATTTTGTTTGATCAATTTTTGCGGGAAAATTAAAATTTACTAAACGTTCAAATATTTTAATATCTATTAGATTTTGAATTAAAATAAATATGTATGGTTAATATGGTTCTTAATAAGATAGCCCGCGGTTGTTCGAAATTTGACATCGCTCTTCCGAAGACGCTCTATATTTTAAAAACATCAGTACCGTTACGCATTTTGCATTAATCCATAGAAACCGTTTTTAAATGTAGAAGCTTTTCACTGTTTTTACCCATTACTTCTTTTATATAGTTTTCAACAGTATTAAGATAATGAATGTTAGCTCGCAGCAGAATGCGGGTATCATTTCAAATGATGTACTTTCGAAAAAAACAGCAGCTTTGTGACAAAGACGCAAGGTGTGCTTTCGTTATTATGCAGTAAGCGCATCCGTATTTAGCGGTACATTTCACAAGATCGTTGCGCTTTCTCGTATTTATGAACGAATCTATTAGAAAGCGGCGCTTACAACTTTAACTATTGGTTTTCATTCCCAAGAGACACGCTAAGTACTGAAAACGCAAGCTTGATTATGGGGATCGTTAACTTCTATAAGATTGAGAAACCTGCAAACGTAGTACTCAGCAAAACTTTTTGGTGAATATAGTTAATGTTTTGAATGCTTTATCGCCGATTTTGTACCCAAAAATTGATGTTGTTGTCCTGCCGTTTTCAAGAAAACGATGGCTACGGCGGAAGCAAAAAAATTAATTCTTAGGTAACAATTTACCAATACATAAAATATACATCCGGTTTGCTGATGAGCTTATGGAGAGCCTGCAGCAGCTTAATAAACATGATATATTACGTACTGCTCTTTCAAGCTAGAAAAATAAACGACTTGTACTTGGTAACGTTGTAGTTGTGAAATAAACAAATATTGCAATAGTTAATTGTCGGTATTACGGTACTACGTAAACAGCAAAATATTGTAAGCTGCTTTCAAGAGTTTATCTCATACGCGTTGCAGTTTGGAAAATTCTACATGGCATAATAATATTTGAGTTGGATGAACGCCGTCGTTAGCTTGCATAAATTTATTCGCCTAGAATTGAGTGCTAATACGCAAATCCGTTGAATGCATGCATGTAACATAAACAACATTTTCCTTAATGTTCACACATTATTGCAAAACAGTAATAATATTGCTGATACACAATCCAAACATGTTAGGCTAGGGATTATTGTATGCTTTAATATTTATATCAAACGCGAAGTTAACCGACGAGCAAATATTTGCGCATGCTTTTTAATTTCTATTTGCGCGCGTTAGTTTACTTGCATATTTGCCATTAAAAGTTATAAGAAGACAAATGTAAATTTAAAGAGCTTGTAAGAACTATATAGCGCTGTATACATAACGAAAACTGTACCAATTAGAATATATTTATTTCCGTAAGACGCTTTAATGTAATCGTGTTATTTCTAACGCTGCCAGAGTTTTAGACAATTAGTAGGAAATGAGTATTGCTGGTTTCGTTGTTCTCTATTGCGTTGGTATAAATATTTAGATAATTTAGCGAAGGATTTATGACTTTTTAAAACTATTTACTTTAATTCTGCATAAGTATCATCAGTAAAATCGCGCATGTATAAATTTTGGACGTACTTCAAACTGCTCGAATTTCTGAAACTTAAAAGGAGGACTTACATATATCTAAGATGTTCCAGAGTAATTGTTCTTTTGTGCAATATAAAATTCTGTTCAAATGCAGTACATTAGCTCACATCTGCCAGTTTGTTGTCGACTTAAAGCTATGCTTATGTTATTTAAAGTGAAGATGTTGACAACATGTTTTAAGATCAAGGCAAAATTGATATTTTAACAGGGAAGACGTATAGTGTATCTCAGGGTGTCTCCTATAGAATGGTAGTGTAAGCATTAATCATGGTAGAGGTCGTCTCTGCATAAGATCAGAAAGACTCGGGGTCAGACAAAATACTGCTCAGTCGTCTTGAACGTTAAATAACGATCTCCTTGCAGCTACAGGAGTTATGGTATCTTATCTGTTAGTTAGGAGAAGCCCGCTACTCATGAGGCGACAGAAGATCGCCAGAAGGGAATCACTCACCGTCAGCCGGAGGCTTGTACTGTCGTACTCGTCAGTAGATCGAGGTGTTACGTATCGAGCTGGTGGTTTTAAAAATCAATTCATGAATGCAAGGAAGTCTAGGGACTTGTCTGTTCCGCTGATCGGCACAGAATGTTATCTTTGCGAACGATTCATCAATTCATTCAATGCTGCAAATCTGAGCATTCATTCAATGCTCAGCTTCATCGAGCCCAAATCATTATTACAAGTAATATTGAAAGAATGTTATGGTTTCCTAATTTATCGGAACAATCTTGATCCAGAGCTGCGATTTCGTGCTTGTCTTTCCGTGTTGTTGGATGTGCTTATAGAAGCTTTTATCGGTGTTGAAATTTTGTTATGCACACTTAACATGGAAACCATGAAGATCGGATAAGAACATATAGAGGTTGTTTTGCTGAACGTTATCCTATCTCACACCCCGTCTTTATATCCATAACTTATGCAACAACCTAAACGTTCTAAAAATAGATACAAGACCTGAAACCAACGTTATTAAAGTAGAAGCAAAATATCCTTTTTATGTATGTCTTTCAGTTTACGTAAATTACCAGTTCGTAATAACAATATTCGAAGAGTATTTTTATTTACCTCCCGAAAACCTTTGAAATCTATTACTCTTACGTAAAGTACGCAATGAACCGTTTGTAACGGCGACTACCTAACACTTGTTTCATATGTTGTAAACTAAATATGTAGGTCACGTGATTACGTAAAAAAACCAACTTTCTATATAATTGCGGACCAATTTGTAATCGTTTAAATTTGGTTTGTTCTGAAGTTATTGCAAGGTTAACCTACTTAACTAAATTATAATTTCAATTAAAACTGAGCGGCTGAGCGATAATCGGTAGCAAATATAGAGAAACAAGCAAACTTTAAATTGGAAACAAGGAAATAAAAACAAACGCAAAATTTGATCTAAAACTTATCTCAAGTTCATTACTTTCAGATTATAATTGTGATGCTTCGACAGTAATATTTCGCTATTAATGAATGCATCCATCCCTTTCAGTGACGTAGTTAGAAAGCAAAGAATTCTACGTAATACCGTTATTAAGGGATTATATTTTCACTTTGTTACGGAAAGCCTCTGTCGCTCAGCATAGCAGGAATTACGTATTGTAAGCTACCTAGATTCTTAGTGTGAAGAAAAATCGCCAGATGCTATCGGGAAATGGTTGATATCTTTCCATAGCTAATACGGTATTTCCTATGATAGAACATTCTTGAATGTCCTGGTATGAATTCAATTTGAACCATAGCAAGTCTGCTGAAACGTTTTCTTATTACATGAAGCCGTTCAGCAAGTTTATTAAAAAATAACTTCGCACACTGTTCACATTCGCATTTTCAAACGTAATCTATCGTCACTATTTGTAAGCAAGTGGATTCGTGAACAACTAATTCCAAACTACAGTTGGCACTACGTGTGTGATCAGTTTTGTCTTAGATGCATGAATTAATAAATCTTTTGGAGTAGCCGCAGCTGAAATGTATAAAACCTTTTTAGTAGCACTTCGTCAGTCCTTATTAGTGCTAAAATTAATATATCGTCAGCATATAAGAAACACTTGCAATCGTCAAAAGAATATTGCACGTTGTTCACGTAAGGAAGATACAGGAAAGGCTCCAAAACACTACCTTTGGGTAATTCTAGGTCCAACATTCGCATGCCACTCATTTTAACGCCCACTCATATAAAAATCTCTTCGTTAGATGAATTTTGAGCAATTTTAAAAGAGGCCCTCTAATTCGATTCGCCAACATTGTCGAAAATGTTATTCCTGCTTTTCAGGTATCCATGTAGTACTTCATTCGGAATCTAGTACTTACACATATAGGTAATCATATATTATATTTGCCACATATTTTTCAATAATTTTAGTCCGTGCAAGATAACACAGAAGTGGACCAATAATTTATATATTCCTGCTTTCTACTCCGCTGTTGATATCGTTAATTCAGTGACAAACTGTTGTTAGTGACTTATATAATTTTCTTCCGGTTTCAATAGAATCCTTTTATTAGGAAAATATTGCGTAAACGTTAGGCGTTTTTTCAAAGAAGCCTTTTTCAATTAACGGAGTTCACATAGTCTCGTCTGTGGTTACTTAGGTATGTACATTCTTCATGCAGTTTTAATTAATTATCGTAGATTATATCATCTGCATATACGCGTGAGATATAAAATTTCTCGCTGGTGTGTTTTAAATTTTAAATTCCTTCAAAATGTGATTTATTAAAACAGGGTTAATTTAAAGAATTATTTATGGTGAGTCTGAGGAAATTTACAAATTGGTTGCTATTGTAAAGCAAGGTTTGAAATATTGTACCTCCATAATTAAAAACAAAAAAAAAATGTTAACATCAAGCTACCGTCTTATATAAACGCTAGAAACCAATATGTTGCAAGGTAAGTGTTTTTTGTTAAAGAAATGGAGAAAATATGCTAATCCGTATGCGTTAGAAACGTTAGTAGGCATATATAATTAATGATATAGTAGTCGACCTGTAGCGTTTAGCTGTCGATTTAATGTTTGTGGGCCATGTTTTCATTATTTAAAATTCTTGCAATAATAGGCTGCCAATTTATTATAGAAACTTATGTGTAAAACAAGCTGATTCCATAATACGAAGTAGAAAATTTATTATTTATTGTCCAACAGTGCAACGTCTTTTGAAATTAAGGTAAATTTTCTAACCACACATAATTAACTCTGGCCAATACCCTGGTTATCTTAGTAGAGTAATTTATGCGATACATCAACTAGTGCTTTGACTGTTGGTTCTGCCAAATTAAATCCTTTTTATAAAATCCGTAATTTAACCAATCGACTTATCCACGTATTCAGATAATGTAATATAAAAATGTAGAAGTTGTTGTTTAATTGCTTGTTCGATTTTTTTTCAAAGAATGCAAGCTCAAGGCTTCTTCTAGATATAGAAGTATAGAAACTTCTACCTCTAGAAGTTATATTTTTTGCATTTCAAAGAAAAACAGTTGATGTACAACCAGTCGTTCGTATCAAAGTTGAGACTGGCGTGTGGCTTTTCCCAGTATCAAACGTAATGTAATAGTTTGATCTGTAGTCCCGATTCTGGACAACGCGCGATTACATGTTTCCGCATGCGCAAATTCGATGAGGAATGTTTGGTCAACGGTTGCAGAGTGGTGCCGAGTGATTTTTGTCTTCTTCGACTCTTAAGAACAGGATTTGGAGGACAGTACTGAGGACCTTCAATCAATGATTGATCGCTAATTTCTAGCAAATCAATAATTTCGAATCTGTTTGTGAACTATATAAATTTGTTTGGTTTACAATAACAAAAGAAAGCTCTTCTACTCGTTGGTAAATATTCTTTTTTGAAGGTGGTTGAATTGTTTCTATAATTCAGTTAAAATCACTCTCTTCACTTGTATGTTTGTTTTCTTTTTCTCACCAGCGCAAACTGAGTAAGGTGATAATACTGGTAGTGTTTCTTCTGAATCTGAATAATCTGAGTAACGAACAACTTAGAGCTTCTGTCTGTGAGAAAAACACTGATTTTGCTACACGGCAATGTAATTTTGAAATGACTTTACATTATAAGTTTTACTAATATTGTAAACATTTCATGCATATGAGAAACTTGAAACCTCAAAGGAACAGATTTTACAAAGAAATATATGTTTTCTTACAGTTCACGAACGATAATAAATAAGATCAAGATGTTGAAGTTCAAATTACGAAACCTAGTTAGCGAAATATTGTCAGTTAACGCAAAATTGATTTTGTACTATGATTTAATATAAGGCAACGTAGCTTTACTCCTACAATTTCAGGTGTAAACGGCATTAAAAAACTCATCCGCCTGTATAACAAATGTCGCAACCATCGCAGTGATTATGTCCGCATTATCTTTATTTTATCTATGATAGATAATAATACGTTTTTCATGTTTTTCTTATATTCATTGTGATTTGCAATTACCACAACAATGGAAACATCTCTTAGTATCCTTTCAATAAATGCCTCTATATTGTATTTCGCTTGGTGAAAACCATCTAACTAACATCAAACACCTTGCATTCGTCCCGATTTTTCCGAAATTAAAGAACACCGATGATTGTGATCAATATACTCGCGTTGTCGTCCTGATCATTGTTACCCGTAAATTGCTTTCAATGGAAATTCTCGTAGCTGACAGCTAAATACCGTTCGCGTTGATTTATTGGATCACTTTGTTTCAATTGAAATCTGTGTGTCGTTCTTTAAACGCTTTCTGTTGAGGTTGAAAGTACATCAATGGAGAATGGAGATCGTATTTTTTTCGGTTGTCTGTTTTTCGGTTTTTGTTTCAAAATTACCAGCTAAAACGGGGGTTGTTAGTAACCACGAAATAATCCCGCGCAAGTAATTTAGGCCCTCAGAAGCGATTCATAAAGAAAGCAGTTGAAATAATTAAAATTGATAAGGGGCATGAGGCATTTAATATAACTTTCCAAGAACTTTCAAAGCCGAGGTTTACCCTTTGGACTTTTGTTGTTGATAAAGCTTTACAATGAGCTTTACACAATAGAGATTTGTTTCGACTACCCTCGAAGAACTTGTGTAATCTCCATTCTTTAATAGAACTAAATCGATAAATCATAACCAGTATATAACTTTTAGGCCGTTAAAATGGGAGGTACTAACGGTATAAAATGTACTACAGAACATTTTGTCAATCCTCTTGGCTAATTAACTGAAGGCAACTAAAATCAATATCGTCTGTATAACCTTATCGACGTGACTTTAAGATCAAGCTGCTGCCCTAACAACGTCTCATTTTCGCGTGATTTGCGGATGATCTCGCTCAGCTCGAAACATTGTTATTAACGCAAGTAACCGCGAAACGTGAAACCCAGCATTGTATCTTCACCTTGCCATAACTATTATATATTACATAATTGTTTATCGGTTTGTGACGTTACTATAGAGAAGTCGATAAATCAACTTTCACCAAAATATTAAATCACAACAACAAAGGATTTTTCGCTGGGAGAATTTATTTTAAGATTCACTTTAAAATGCTGTAAGTTGGAATATGAATTATATTTAAAAATGGCTCACGTTATCGGTAATGGTAACAAACAATTAATTTGGAAGCGTCGAGTTTGTTTTAATGGAATAGATTTGTTTGGTCGCAAATAAATTATATCGGTGAAATTGAATTAAACTTTATAATTAATTTCATGATGAACAGGATGTCTACATTTCTATTTAGTGGTGGCAGCTCATATTGCGACTAACGATACTTGCAATATTGCTAGAGACCATTACGTGAAACAAATTAAATACTTTACCTGATACAATTTGTTTAACTTTATCTAAATTATTCGCTTTAAAATGGGTTGTGAATAGGACAAGTAATGTATGTGCTAGAAAAAACTTGAAAGAATATGTAGAAAAAATTAATTTTTACAAAAGTAATTTTTGCTAGTAGCGACTTAGTAAATTTAGCAACAGCAAAGGTGCTTCTACCAACAATTAAAAAAATATAAGTTATTTAATTCTAGCAGCATGTCATTCGAAAACCTTTTAAATTATTAGAGCATGTGCTGATTTGACATGGTATAAATCATGTTAAACTGCGTATATGCTTGCCGTACTAAGCGATGCCAGTTGCCGTATAAGTTACCCCTTTATAGTAGAATTTTAAACTAGTTGGAAGGATGTGAGTATAGGTTCAACGATTATAAACGATTTATCGGCTCCCAGCGCAAACTTTCATAAAGTGCAGCGGACCGTACGCTCGTCCCTAGATACTTTATTGCTTTTTAGTCAAAGGGAAATGAATCTCTCCAATGAGATGATCTTTAAATTGCAAAGAACTTCCCTCTAACATGTCATCAAAGCAAAGTAGCTTTTAATTCGCAGCTAGTTAAGGACATATTCCTCTGTAAACTTCTATTTAGTTATTCACCGTTGCAATTTACTTATATTTACCAAAAAATGTTTGTAAACTAATGTTTACTAATACTTATCAAAATTACTTATACTACTTATAAGCATATAAATGAAAGACAATTCAACAAAAGGGAAGTAACCGGTGTTACACAATCAAGTGCTTCCAAAAAAGAATGTTGTCTGGGGGTGTGTTCAATCTGCTGCCGTGTGATTACGAGCAAATCTACGCGCAATTCTCCTGAAAGTAACACCGCCTTTATGCAGCCCAATAATTCGGCGTCTACGAGAGCATCACTCACGATTGCTTCGAACATACTTCATGGATTTTGCTGCTTTTTGTAGAATTGTCGAATTGTAGCAGGTAATCCCATAAAAGCATGTGCGGCAAGGTATGACACGAAGGATTTATCTATAAGTTTAACAGAATGTTCCCAAAGCACTACGTAAGGATTCTAAGTGACACCAAACGACTTGCTAAGGAGCTTGCTTGGAGGGACTTGGAAGGACTTGCTCCTTCAGCCATTGGATAATCATGACTATATCAGATTCCCGTAGAATTTTGTATAAAACCAGAGCCTAGTGCGCGGGTAATTTGTGAACAATCCACTGAGTTATTAATTAGAAGAACCAACTACGTTAGTGAATGCACTTCAACAAGATAAGTACCTAAAAGAAATTTTTGATGTGGGGATTTCATTTGAACGACCTCAACGTTCTTCATGACGAATGTTCGTACGGGCTCAGTTAAATTCAGCCATTCAACATATCAGGGTCGAAATTGAAACCACAGAGCCTTACTAAACTTCCTCTTCCTCGTCTTTCGTTTTCCTTTTCAAGGACAAATATTTAATCATCACTATCTTAGACTTTTCCATTGTTGTTAAATCAAAAAAGTTGTTCACCTTAAATATCGTTCGAAGGTTGTGCCTTACATTTCGTTGCATTTACTAATAAATAGAGAGGACAAAAGCAAGTAAAATCATTCCATTTTTACAGCAACTAGACAGACTCGTGTCTATTCCTCTCATAAGAAAGGGTTCGTGTTCCCTACCGTTTTCCTCCGAGAGTCAACAAAATACGAGTCTGTCCAGTCGTTGCAAAACAGATATGATTTCACTCACTTTTGTCTTTTCTACTAATAACACAAAAGATGGCTGAGGATGTTTTTGCGCACTCAAGCAAAAGCCAAAGTCCGCCAAAGAATCCGCACCATATGCGAACTTTTTTGTAATGTAACTGTGTTTGTAGTTTGCTGGGCATCATTGGAAACCAAGAAGTCTTCAAAAATATTTATCTCATCATATTTGTATCAATCGCAAATGTCATTTAAGGTGCAATGCTCCAAGGCTGAGGCATGACTGAATATGAACTAATACCATAAATATAAGTTGCTGGCATCTACCTAATAATTTGAATTCCGAAGTGTTAATCACAAATGTCAGCTCTTATTTTTTTTCTTTTGTTGAAAATACGCACTGTATATTTTTTTCAATAAATTTTCTTCATTAGTTTCGTTTGGAAATTGTGGGTTCGTCTTAAAAAAGAGAAAAGTTAAATTATTTTTTATTATTTTTTATTTATTATTATTTACGTACTTTCGCAACTGAAAATATTGATATGAAAAAATACCTCAGCTTTTTTATGATCAAAAGAACCTTTCCTTCAAGAGATCTTTTCCCAATAAAGCGTTCTTGTAAATCTCAAAAACTATATAGATATTGCTGTCTACTTTCTAACTTTTCAACTAAGCACTATTAAGATTTCCAGTTAAAAAAACACGAAAATAACCAAGAACATCCTAAAGTCTCTCCTGTAAAATGATTGAATTTGGGAAAATAATAAATCCTCTTAATAAAAATAAATAAATTCTCTCTGTTTTAAGAAGATGAAGAAGATACATGTGTATTTTAAAAAATCTAAGGAAAAACAAAAATTGAAAAAAACAGATTATTTGGCGGACATTGTTTTGGCGTTTTGCATAAGCAGAGCGATATTCATTAAAGCACCAGCAGATGAAGTCTTTTAATCTGTGTAACCTGTAAATTGCATTCTCTTAATTAATTACTAGGTCAGAAGAACACATTAATTTAAGAATGCAGCACATTTCTGAAGTGGAGAAGCGGGTGATAAGTTGGAAATGGGAGATGAGACATAGGAGATGAGAAGCAGATGCAATTCAAGAAAAACGGATTATGATTGTTGCTTTATATAGTGGAAGATGTTCCTTCAATTAAATCGGAACAATGAACATATTACGACAATTCGTGTAGCATCGAGGGTGTTCTTAAATTGTATAGAGACAGAGAAAATTAATTTTCTTATAGATGAATCGAGAGCGAAGAGTTAATTAGAAATAACCTTAGCCGATAACCCAATTAAAACGTTGAAATTACTACATCGCGCACGTACGTTACAAGAACAACAAACTCAAGCTTCTAATTCGCGGTCTTAAAGTATTGCGTTCCCACTTTGGTAACGTTCGAACAGCAAAATCCAAGTTTTCGAGAAACAATATATCGAAGGAAATCTCACCATATATACATAATTTAAGGAAATAGAATTTCGTTTCGGATTAGATTATTGAAAGTTCTTCTTTCATTACCAATCGAGCAATTTCTTGCACCGCTTTGGACTCGACATGTCTAAATGGGTTAAACTTCCTGAAGAAACGTATTTTTAGAAAACCGCTTTAAAGTCTACTCTAAGGAACGGAAATAAAACTAATTTTGAGCGGATCAGTGAAATGCTCAGCGTTCTTTATAATGAGAAGATTTAGTAGGAGTCTTCGGAAGTTTCTATCTATAACTGAAACGTTCGCATTTGCTGCTCGGTGTGAATAGAAATAGTAGAAGGGATTAGATATACTGACGTGAACAACATGGAGTTATCTATATCCTTCGCTGTAAGTCGATGAATGTCAAGCACATATTAATTCTTAGAAGTGTGTTTTGGCGTACTTCTATTTGAAGCTCAAATAAAGGAAAAAGAAGTTACGCGTACCCTTATAATCTGTGATTGGTACACTAAAATTTGGTACATCTTAGATCAATTTCGAATTTAGATACAAGGTAGTAGGTGCACAGGGTGATTCATTTTCGACCCTCACCATCTGGCTTATTATTAGAGACAGAATGTTGGAGAGGTTTAAAGGAGTTGGAAGGATTGAGGGAAGTTGAAATTTTGGCAAAGCTGCTAAATCCGAAGAGAAAATGGACCCGTCACAAATGACTTTGGAGATTAGAAAAAAAAGGGAAAACGAAAAATGCATATCTTCTTTTATCTTTAACAACTCTGTTTGGCCTCGCAAGGAAATACTAAAAACATATTCTCGAGATCAGCCCCCCGATCTTTTTCGTCGAAATTTTTATATGATACTTTTTGCCATCATCAACTTTTCTTTGGCACGGCTAGAAACAGTCCCTTTTTCCGATTTCAGTCGTGTATAACACATTCATAAAATTAAATGAGACCGAATCTCACAAACCACGACCGACTTCGTGTAACTGTGCGCACATCAACAGCCCGAAGACTAAAAGTAAACTTTTTTAAAGTAACTTCAAATTAGAAGCTACACCAACCATTGAAACAGTGATGGTAACTCAGGTCAACTTTTAAACGGTTTCAAGTACGTAATTTCTCCAAATTCTCTTTTGATTTTATGGATTTGATATATCTTCCGTAGTTAATAAGTTCTGATTGGTTTAGTTTTATTGTACAACTTAAATTAGAATTTAGTTAATGCTGGAAACGTACAAAAAGAGAAGTGGCAAGGAGACGAACGAATGTGCTATTTCAATTTAATGATTTAGAGAAGCACAAACATTAGAACAACAGTAGCACATTTAATTTTACTACCAGCATATACACAAAATCTACAATATTAAGCATTCTACAACAAAAACTTATTTAAGTCCCATAAATTCCTGAAACCAACATTTTATTGCAAATACATGGATTGAACCTAGTCGAAAACGTTTCAAACTCTTACAATAAAAATATTTTTTATTAAAAAAAATAGAATCACGATATGCTAATTCCCCAGAACAAAATTATTAAAACATACGAATAATGCGATAATCGAAGTTGCCAGGATATATTTTCTAACGTATGTTATAGTATAATAAAGCAGCTTGTGAAGTTTTAATGGACAAGTGTTGCATTATCAAGGACTGTAATCTTTATTCCCATTGTTCGCAAGCTGAAGGGTTCCCAGAAGCGTATCCCATTGTGTTGGCGTTGTTTCAACTATTCCACTTTCACTTACATGAATGCAGCTCCATTATGGAATTCTCTTTTGGGCCTTCATCCCTTTAATTTCATAATACGGTTGAATATTGATTTTAAACGATGGACGTTCGTATACAGATATGTGCTGTAGCTATTATATATTGAAGATGCGTAAACGAGTACCTGGTGGTACAGAGTAGTCAAAAAGGTTTCCACATTAACACAGAAATAAGCATATTTTTGTCAAATAAAGTTTTATTTCTCAACCTAGTCTCCTTTAATCTGGCCAAATAGTCATCGGCATCTTGTATTACAAAGTAAGCGTCGGAATGTGATAACTTTCTCATTCGGTGAAAATCTTTGTTTTCCAAACCAAGCTTTGAGCTGAGAAAACAGAAAAGTCGTTAGGGGCCATGGGGCCCACGCAAACCAAAAATTCGTGAATTTTTCGCATGACGACAGCTGAAGTTTAAGACGGCAAGTTTTTTGGTGGAACAAATCTTCTTTTTTTCTCAAATGCTGCCGCTTTTCTCCAGTATCTGCCTCTAGCTTGTCAAGCGTTGATACGTTCCTCATTGTCACATTATCTTTTTCCTTTCAAGATTTTCGATTAGCACAACTCAAAAGTTGTTGCAAAAAACATTTTTCAAAACGCGGTTAACATCGCTTCCTCGGCCGATGAAATATTCTTCGCCTTTATTAACCGATTCATACTTCGCAGCCCATAATTTCGGCTGTGCCTTTTCTTCAAGGATGTACCGATGCCAATTTTTTTTTCATTTTTTTTTTTCATTCATGCTGGACTTAGCAGTCCAGCATGAATGAAATTATCGTCAAATTCTTCTAGTGCATAAGCAATTGTATTACTCGAATACTTTTTAGAAGTACCGCCATCTTCATATCGGAGATTACATCTTTTCAGACTACCCTCGTATAACGCAGAGCTTATAAATATATTAATTTGCTTTTCCATGAACAAAGAATGCAATTTTCATGGCTTTTTATTTATCTTGTTATTGCTCTTGGAAATTTAAAATATTAAATCAATCAAATTTTCCATTGATATCTTTCTAACCTAATTCCAGTTGAAAAAGTAATTTTGAATGTTCCGAATACCTTATCTTGGTCTAAGAAAAAGTTTAACGGGTAAAGTTGGATCAACTAAGTTAGCGTAATTGACAGAAGGAACACGAGTAAAATAAATCGCAAATACCAAATTAGTTTTTTTTTTTTGGTTGGTAGGTCTCGCGAAAATTTTTCTTGCACTACTAAAAATTTCTTTTGGGAGTTCGTTTCATTATTTATTTTAATATACTCGATTCCATATACCTTCTGGAAGCTTCTTACAACGTCTCCACCTCGTGTGTGCGCGAGAGATTTCTCCCTTGCGGAATTTAGAGGAAAGTTTTTAGATAAAAGGTATCTAGAAAAAATTCTTACCGAACACAAATTAATACGAATTTGGCAGAGGCTTCAGCGCGCCTTCTAAGCCTCCGTGAAGTAATCGCGTTGGATAAAATGTTAATCGAACTACAATAGAGATATGAACAGCTTGTCGGTATAATTGATAGTTCTCTGACAACAGATCAATTCCAAGACGCCTGAGGCTCGTAAGAAAAACGTTTGCTCTACATTCTGGGTCGTATAATAATCCTTAGACTAATCGCTACATCCCATAGAAGTTTCCTGGACACCGGCCGTTAAACCTGCGAGATCTTATTTTATCGCAGGTTTCGTACATCGCATACGTGGAAGATCGATTCGGAAGCTCCTTTATGCTGTGATAAGAATGCGGAAGGGTAGTGAAAATCAATGACCGACAAAATTATTTGTCGTTGAGACAGTAGAAATACCCCTATAGGCTGTTTGAAATTCAGGTAGGGTTATCGTACTTGCGAAAGAATCGCTCCAGCGCTATTGATCTGTTGCAAATAAAGCAAGCTCTTTTGTTGATCTCAATCATTTAAAGTAGCAAGCAGACGTAAATACCAAAATAGTTCTAATAGTTTGGGAGGTCGTGGTAGTAATTTTTAAATGATTTCATCGTTTGGCAGAAGTTGATGAAAATAAAGAACCGGGTAAAATGAACGATATGAGCAGTTTTTGTCTTTAATACATTGGTGCATATTCGAATGAGACCTCGTTAAAAGGGGGTAGTAAATAATAATAACGAAGCTCCCAAACGAAATTCATTTGTTTTACACTCAGAAGGGCTAAATTTCCAAACATTATTGCAGGTTCATGCACAGAAGGAACGTACTGTCCAAATTGTGTATTTGTCATTTAAGCTCTGCGTTCATAAGTCAATCAATCAGGGCTTCTTTATTTGTAAAATTAATATAGGTGGTGAAGAACATGCTAATATGTTGTCATAATTTCAAATATCAAGTATTTTATTCAAGATAAAACCATAACAGATAGCGAAAATGAGAGACAAACAGAAAATTATGTCGTGAGATAAATACAAATTTTATTAAATTTAAAAAGGAAATTCGCATTATCCGAATAATTGTTTTGAAATTATACATTTAATCAGAAATCTCCATGTCTGCTACCTTATTTGCATTTTTTTAGAGATAAAAATGTCAAGAAAAAGACAATGAAATGTTTTTATAAAGTTTTTTTTTTCAATGACCAAAATTACTACCAGCTCCAACTATAATATTTATTTATTTTACTGGATATAAGCAATCGCTAATTTTCTCGGTAAACATATCATGTTGGACGTATTTAGGTCTTTTACTGGAATGAATATTTCAAAGTCATGGAACTCGCTCTATTTATATGTAATCTATCGCTAGACTATCGGTACGAGTGGGATAATTTGAAAAATGTACTTTACTGTGCTTAGTAATAAATTTATAAGTGGATATATAGAAAGTGGCACACGCTTTTTAATCAACGGATACAAATTACGTTAGGTTTATTCAAAGTGCCTGGCTATCTTTGGTAAACTGCGCAATAAATCCTTGAAAATTTTTATATAAATACATTTTTCAATGTACGCCAATAAACATACATTTTAATAAATACGCTTGCATTCCCGAAATTGTTTAATTTAATCAGATGCAATCAACATTAATTTTATCTGATTGAACACACACCCAACGGATTCTTCTTTGGTAACTATTTCGATATGGATAGAAATTCCTCGTAGATCTTGTTTTCAAACTGCGACGTATGATTACTAATTTGATATATGTGAGTTGACAAATCCTTTAGCGACGGAGTTATATCATTTTAAACGATCAAATTAAATTATCTAAGCGTGATTCATGGACTTGTTTGTTGTAAGTTTGGCTCGCTGAGCCTGTTAAATTTACAGTTCGTGAATTTAACAGAGATCCATTCTCTTCGTTCGTCAAAATTCGTGATACAGATTCTCCAATATCACAATTACTTTTTAATTTTAGGGTCACCATTACCCTTTGGCGGTTTAGACAATGTAATTTGCCCCAGCGGCGGATGGTAATATTACGTTTTTGATTATCTTTAGGACAAGCCGAAAGGCTTTCGATTAAACTACTTAGTTTGCAACAATTAAAAAATTTTAAATTGTTTATTGTATTTTTAAACATTTTTGTCATATTAAAGATGGGGAATAACGAGATTTAATTCCTAGATGTCAACTGTAAACATAATTTCTACTTCAGTTGAGTTCGCTTTACATTAAATATTATTACATTAGTTAGAGGAATATCACCATCAAGTGCAACAGCCTCGTATGAATCTGCACTTGAACTTAGGAGATGGTATCTGCTTATCCGCTTACCTCAAATAGGTTATTAGCGAAATTATTACATCGAACTTTGCATTCTGAAACTAGAGCAGAAATTGCCTATAGCCGTGGAACGAAATAATTCTCGTAATAATGTAACATTATTTAATGTGATAATCAATACGGTATTATGTTGTACCTGTATATTTCCCAAACAAATCCTGATTAATTTGCATTTCTATTTTAAAATGCGCTAACAATGCTTGTGTTTATTAATTTCCATTTTATTTTTAGTTCTTCCAATTAAAAGATCTTCGAACTGATTAATTATTAGTAATTCGTCTAACCCTTTTATATCTTACTGTTGCTGCTTTCGTGCAAATTTTCTCATTTTCTTCTAAAAAAAAAGTAATAGTACGCGTACTATACTCACTATAACATATATTAATGATAAAGCAGCGAAAATGTGTTAATCAGTGAAATACATATATGTATGTAAAATAATATATAATAGTGCTAATGGGGTTTATATAACCAATACAACACCGGGTACAGTAGCAACAATAATGTATACGGACAGATGCTTTGCAGCAAGTAGCATGGTAAAAACGTCAACTCGCGTTAATGGATTCTCCACCTTATAGTTTTCAAACACTTTTGGCACGCCTGTGGTTTGTAGCATGTCCTACAAAATTTAATAAGATTTAAGATGTACACAGGTGAGAAATGCAAGTTTCAATGGCAGAATAATTTATTTTCTGGCGCTATTACATATCTTAAAAAATGTACTACTGTATATGTAGATGAGCAGATTAATCTAAAACATTTTCTTCAGCAACAATTTACTAGCTTCATTGGTGAAGATCAATGGAGATGATTAACTGAACCAACGTGCATTACACGTTAAAACATTTATTATTAGTACATTACATTCATGTAAACTTGATTTTTGACCAGTAAATGTAAAAAAGGAAAACTATGAACGAGACGCAGTTGATTATTTAAGACAGGTTAGGTTCCAATAAGCGATAAATGGGATTTTATAAAGGGATACAATTACTGTTACTGCTAACTAGTTGCCGCTTGTAAAGAGCTGACCGAAGTCAAAAATAGTATTCTTGCGCTTCCCCTTTTACATAATTCAAGAAATAATATATAGTGTGTTCCTCATAGTCACAAGAAGGGATCTCCATGTACGTCTTATTTCTAACAATAGTATTGGTCAATCTATGTGATTATTGATTAATAGAGAGGATAAAAGCGAGTGAAATCATAATTGTTTTGCAGCGACTAGACAAACTCGTACTTTGTCGACTCTCGAGGAAACCAGCAGGCAACACGCACCCTTTCTTATGAGGCGAATAGACACGAGTCTATCTAGTCGCTGCAAAAAGGGTATGATTTCACTCGCTTTTGTCCTTAACCATAATCCAAATGAAGATATACCGTGTCTTTGTAGGAAGTATCTGCATTTTAGGACAGAATCGATTGGTTTTTAATAAGAACTCTTACGAGCAACATCTTTTTCTCGTACACAATGTGTACAAGGCAGATTGTGCTCTTTGTTTACAAATATGTGATATCATACTTTTTAATGATCTTTTTAAGTATCAGATTTTTTATTTAATCTTGGCTATTCACATAATTTGGCTTTCATGTGTAATAGTTTAATTTCTTCCATAAAAAAACTCATCTTTACACGACAGATATTCAAATAGATACATCTCTTCGATAAATATAAAGCTGCTAGCTATGTGTAACGATCTTGACGACGTGTTTTCAAATAATGAAATGCAATGTACCACCGAAACTACATCTGCGCGACTGTCACTTAGACTTTCTCTCCGAGTACTTTGAGGAGGTAAGTGACGAATACATTGAACGTTTTCACCAGTACATTTCAATCATAGAAAACCGCTTCGTAAGAGGATGGAACTGCAGTGTCTTACCCGAAGTAACGATAAAGTTTTGCCTCTTCAAAATGACACATGACTCTGGTTCACATTTTTATTCAGCTTGTGTATGACAACTCCAATGACAAGTTTCATTCAAATGGCAGAAGGAGAAAAATAGTTGTACAGTATTATCGGATCAAGGAAATCAAAGTAGGGGTATTTTGATACGTTTCCACGCTCCATTTTGCTCGTCTCAAGTCAAACGTAAGCTTTTAAATAGGAGACTGTTCATTAAGATTTGATGATGAAGCTCATCAGCCGTGTTGGCTTTCAATATTAGTATTGCTGCATGGTCTCTTCCATGGAAATAACTACTACTTATTTATCAACATTTGGTTTGATGTCCTCTTGCAGAAATCTACAAAAACCATTATAACCGATCTAATATTATCCAAGTTAACATCGCAACAGGAAACTTGTTACACCTCAAAGAACCTTACATTGTACAGACGGGCTAAGGGATTTAATTAGATAATCATCGCAAACTGTATGAAATCTCGGGTTTTAGGAAGAGAGGGTAGGTTGAGGTAGAAACAAATATTGTCTTAAAAGTAAGAAGAGGAGAGAGAACAGGTTAGAGGGAGAAATGAAGATGAAAAGATGAAAATTCATTTGAAACTATTTTTTTTACCTAATCTCACATAAATTAAGGTAAATAGGTGTATATTTTCATGCAATTCATAGTCAATTCGATAAAGAAATGAAATTACTCGGATAATTTTGATGAAAATCATTGTGATTAAATGGTCGCTTAGCATTTTACTTATGCAAATACGTTTTATTGGTAATATGATCCGCGAAAGCGACATCAATAAATGCGATAATACCTAATAAAATTAATGGGACCTCGACCGTCGTATAAATATTAATGACGCGCGCAATATAACGGCGGTATACCCGAAGTGTAGGTGGGAGAATATAAAAGGTACATCGAGCTATTAGAAATATGTCTTTCAAATAATTTATAAAGACGTCTTTGTCGAAACGTCACTTTCCGGAACCGCATATCTCTCCGTTATTGGTATTACCTAATTCGTAAAAAAGCAGAAGACGGTTGGACGATGACACTTACGTAATTCTATTACATAACGCAGCGATTAGGAAGCGTTAGGTAATAATGTGCATTTGGAATTTTTTTTTATTTATTTAAATGTGCTTTGCTTACAATCTGTTGAAGTCGCCGTTTAAAAGGTTTGTTGAAAACATTAACCTTTTGTTGAAGAAGTTTGAAACGTACTTGATGCTCAATTCATGCAAGAAAACATCTTCAGGCAATTAATAATGTAGCGCTATGAATACGCTTTTGTAGTGGCGAGATTGTACAGGACCCACCACAAAAAGCTGTCACCTATCCTGGCAGGCCTTATTACCAATTGCTATTAACACCAGGAATCTTTAAATTGAAGTTTTATTGTAGTTTGCATGTAGAAACGGGAACCTCTTGAGTTGCGGGAAAAGTCTTCAATAAAAAGTGTTGGCACAACCATTACATAATGTTCAGGCATGTATATTCAGACAATACCAACGAATAGAGTAAGTGTAAGGCAAAAGGTGTCACTAATAGTGTTAGAATCAGAATCGCAAGATCTTTTGCCAGGATGTTTGCCAGCTCTCCCTAAATATGAAAATAGTTCAGTTTTTAAATGCTGCCATTTAGTCGTATTACTTTCATTAATATTGAAGGGTATCTTCTGAAATTGACACCAAACTATTAATCCTTATCCACTGAAAGGTTTGTCCAAACTTATACATACGTTTATTATGTCTACAAACTATGACAAAGGTATAATTTATAACAGTTACTAATAGCTCCTTTTATCAGCTAAATAATATTTAAGTATATATGTACATATATGGCAATGAGAATTAGGAATCACACAATAAGTTCAACTATTTTTAAAATTTCGCAATATACGATGGCGCAAAAGGAAAGATGGTTTAGCATTTGTTAATTTTATTTACTAAAACCTCTTGGCGGGTTGTTCTGGGTTAGCTCTCTGCCATTCTAAAGATCTAATAATATATTCCGGTACTGGTGGTGGGGTAGGAATAACGTCACTTTGTGGTTGGAAACCGTCCTCATCGGAAACGTAATTTACGTACACTGGAATACCTTCTGGAGACGTGTATTTGTATTCGCCTTCTGCTCTTAAAGCTTCTTCGGAACCGCGTTGGCCAGAAATTGGACGGATTCTCCCTTGTTCATTTGCGGTGATACCGTTTTCAGTTTCGAATCTAAAATGTAATATCTAAATTAATATCCGGAATGTCGGCGAATAAAATACCGAGTACTTACTGCCAGTTGTAACTGCCAATGGGATCAATTTCCTGCCTCTGTCGCAAGATGCTTACGTATGTCCTTTTTCCAGGGACTTGAGCAGAACAAGCACCAATGACTGCAAGAACTACCACCTAAAATTGAGAATTAATTGTAACTAAATTTAACCGCAACTAATATAATAATAAATTAAAATACAATAAATTGATTCTTTAGCATGATGGAGAACTGCGACATTTATTAAGTAAGCTCTATTCAACTTCAAAGTAATTGCCATTGTTAAGTGGTGATTATATTAAATTTTGTTCAATTTTGAATTGAAATTGAACAATTATAATTCAGTTTGAGCCACAGTTATACTCAAAATACATCCAAGTATCGGTAAACTCCGCATCACACAAAGTATTGAATTAATTCGGAAAAAATCCAGGAAATAATTAATTACTGATAAAAATTTTGTTATATTTTTACCGAAATAAATACTTGCGTACAAAAAAAAATGATTATTTCCGATAGTTTCTATTCATAATCCATAACATAAACTCAAAAGCGTACCTGCCACGCTGAGATTTTTTAATTTCTAAAGTTCAATTGATATTTGTAGAATCTTACTGCTCATTCCGCTTCCTGTTTATGTAATTCTTAATCATCCTGTGTAAGCAAGGCTTGTGATGATTATTTTTCCTAACAGAATGAACAATACAAAGTTCATGCTTTCCCCTTAGGTTATATCACTTCCCACGTCGCAGAGAAACCTGTTAATAAACATGGTACGTTTGATGTAATGCGTATCTGCTGTACAGATAGAACGTGGTTAAATTAGTTTAATATTTTTCTTTTATTGGTACTTTTTTAACTTAAACAACGTTGCCTGAGTAACAGTCTTCTTATTACTAAGTATATACAAAGTACACCGTTACATTTTTAAAGCGGACTGTATTACCGGCCAACCGCAGTGGCGCTAATATTTAAAATTCAAATAATACTCAACATCTACGTACGTACTCCATGTTTATGTCTTTTGAAAAGGTACGTATGAATGCATATATGTATCCTGATATTCTCTTTAGTGGGGATCGTAAAACATTGCACGTTTATCACTATATTCACTAAAATCACTTCTATTAACGAATACAACTTACCAACTTAAACATGCTGACGAGTGTCGATTTATAGATGTAGCACAACTCCTCCAAAAATTTTCAAACACCTCTTATATATATCTGAAGGTGAGAATTACAATAATCAATTCTTACGGCATGCGACATTTTTATTAAATTCGAGTGTCGTTAGCCCCACCAGTCTAGATCTTCATCGGAGTTAATAAAGAAATTATTTTATTATACCTTCGACATTTCCAGATGACACAAGGCCGCCATATAAACAGAACGAAATCCGTATCGAGATGTCTTCTTCTATGCAAATTGGGCACTTACATCACATCTATGAGTCCCCAACTTTTTTTCCTAAGTGTATATACAGTGATGGGCAAATGTGGGGAACCATGTAAATGCCTTTGGAGTCTTTAGAAGTATTGAAATTACATTTAGTGGTTAGGCAAACGGTGTGTAAATTATTTTAATGTTGATTGGATTATTTTAATGCAAGTACAAAAATAGGAAGCTCGCTATCTTTTATTTCCCAGTACGTCGTGGTATAAAAAAAAAGAAAAAAACAATTTTTAAAGTAAACGTTCGTAGGTTATATGGACGAATACTTAACCTAGCCAAAAATAAGTTTGAATGCAATAGTACTTGAACCAAAGTATTGTAATGTTATATTTGTAATGTTGTAACTATGTTTGTATGTTCCTTACTGGAATTCAACCTTTTCTAATCACCACACGTGACCAGGACTTCGAAATACAAATAGAATACGATTGTTTTTAACAATTTTTTGGTACAATTAGTTTTTACAAAATAGTTTGATGACGAAACACAAACGGTTATAGTAAACTACCGTACAAAATTTAATTTTACTGACAAATAAAGCGACTATCTAGCGACCGATAATTAAATTACGAATTTACGTAGAGATACGCCCAAAATTATACTATAGATTGTTGCAGGGTAATTTTGCATTAAAATTGATGTTTTAGGGGACGAAGAAGATTAACCGAAGAGAAGTTATTATATCGTTCCACTACTACCTCTTTGGCTGGACTCTCCCTAGATACTAGAAGCAGCTTTTGAAAACAAGCCTGCAGCCTTCAGATGGAGCTTAACTTTGAGCGAACGGACATCTTGTACTCATTGCGAGGCGCTAACAATAGCTAACCTCGATGCCGCGAATTATGACACTGTAGTATTGATAGGACCTCGAAGTAAGGGGTCAAGTAAAACGTATACGTAACACTAAAATGGAAGAGTATTACGACGAAAACGAAAAATAAAAGTCAATGTATTAACTGTTCAAGCAGAACGTCGACTATTAGAAAAACTAGAGAATCTGCCTGACCTAACAATATAAAATTTGTATCCGAAAACAGAACATTATCGTAGTCTGCAAAGCTGAATCCTTACATTGCCTTCGGCAGATAGGAAACGTGGCTTTCAGAGAATTAAGAATAATAATGTCGCCAGCACGCTACCTTGTGGTACCCCTACAGAAATGTTCTTTTCGATTGGATGAACTTTCTCTGTCGCACATGCAATTTCAATCAATGAAATTTTTTGGAAGAAAAAAAGTTTGTTTTTTTTAAAGATAACTTTTTTCTTCCTACAAATTTTGATATATTTAAACAACTATACTTGCTGAAAGATTTTTATATTTTTCAGAGAAATTAATTTATGCTCAAACCTTGCTAGTTTCTCCATAATTTTTTTTTCCCTAAACATTTTTCCAAAATAATGACAAAAATATGGTAGTTTTGAGTAATTCAGCCTTACTCAAAAGGAAGCTTTGATTATTTTTATCACTCACATAGTTCATTGAATAATTTATTATCGTTTTCGTTGTATCTTCGTCTGGCAGTTCCTTTGCAGACTTCCACCGAGTTCTTCGAAGTTCATATTTTTCTATAGTAATGGGGTTCCTATTGCGAATTATTGGACACCTCCAACTGAATTTCCTTTGGATCGCTGTTTATTGATCATTTGCTCTTATTCGTTATACCGAATGTACGTCCAGCGGTAGTTGGAATACAGGTTCTCTACTTTGGTCAGTATCTTCTTCGTTTGACAGCCTGCTAGCTATTTCATCTTCTATTATGTTGCTCCAAGTGTTTATTATCCTTTATTATTATTGGATTCTTCTTAGCTGATTTTGGTGAAGAAACTACTTTGTCGAAACACTAAATTGACTAATTTATTTTCAATAAACTCGATATCGCCAAGAATACCAACGTTGGTTTTTGTTAGGGACTCTTGGGGGACTCTTGTAATCAAACCTAAAGTAATTTACAGATACCTCGCAAGAAACTTTCAAATAGGAACTATTACCGATTAAACTGGAAGTTCCGTTACGTTAAAAATATTCAAACTAAGCACACGATATACCACAGCATCTATCAACCAAGTTTAATGTTGATACTTCCAAAAACTCGAGAGATATTTACCTGGCTCCAAACATTTGTCTATCACTGTAGATGTATCTGTCAACAGATGGAATCGGCGTAAAGATGTTCGACATGCTCCTCTCTACGAGATTCTAGCAATTTTTCATTTTTTGTTCCTGCACACCTTGGTCTTTGATTAATTGACATACCAATAGAATACCTCTGTATGTTTTCGCAGCCATAAATAACCGGATACTCCCACATTGACTACATTAATCAAAGATGCTTTTTGTTTGATTATCGTTTTAAAATTCTTCCTAAAGTTGTTCATCTCATGGAAGAAATTTGGAATGTATCACGCTTAATCACTTTTTTTTTGCCTTATAACGTATGCACGTAGATATGCGTATAAGAAACGCATAGCTTAAACGTTGTGGAATTTACCAAACGTTACATTCATATTCATATGAAGGTACAGTAGTTAGTGTAACGATCTTGACACTATATTACAAGGAAATTAATAAGTTTAAATTTAATTTAATGTTCGTCGAAAAGGCAATAAATTTGACTTAGTTGCACCGCCAAATTATATTTACGATTACTTCATTATTAGTTCCATTCGAAGTAACATTGTAAAGGACGGATAGTTGATATTCACATCTCGAGCAGTCGCTGTGAACAGTTTCCGTAATCCGAATTTTCACACTTCATTTAAAATAAACAGGATATACTCGTTTTAACTTATCTGCAACAGGTAGTGTGCGATATGGCTGCAAAGAGAAAGCACGAAGCTATAAGCATCGAAGAAAAACGTAGAAATTATTCCTTTTAGAAGAGCATAAAGAAACCGATTCCGACGACGATGGGTAAGAACCACTTAGAAAAAGGATTAAGGAGGAAAACGAAATGAAGACTTTAAATATTGCCTTAGAGTGGGCGAAAGGAAATGATGTTCCGCCCGCAGAAATGACGATTTCGCAGACGCTGCGAGAGAAGTGAAAAATAATAGATCAGATCAAGCAAAAATTGCAGTTTTTGTAAACTAGTTTTAATAATAGGAATTATCCTACCTTCTTAATAACAAATTTTTGTGTATTTATTTGAATGGTGCAATTATCCTTATTTCTCAATAATCAGCATGGGCCCTGTTTTAATTAGTCCGGATTAACGAGGGATTGTTGCATTACCAACACACTAGAACATATGTTTTTGAATATAATCCGTATTACCATCAAATTTTAGGTTGAAAACAAGTAGAATAAAAAGTACCCATGCGAATGACATCCATTTAAATTGCTTGGTTGAATTAAGTTTTAGTAAAAAACTTCTTGCGTTCAATCTATTTTATGATTTTTACTTAGTGGTTGTCATATTTTACCGTGTCGTAAAGATTTAAAAGCGGATCGTTATCCCAATCGTACACGAAGAAAACAGCAATAAAATAAATTGTGACATACGATAAGATACTCTTTCTATGTCGCCCTTTCTGTCTATGAAAGCCACATAATACCTTGTACAGAGCTCTTGCAACTTAATATTTCGAAACCACGCTTACAATTTACTTCCTACATACGAAGGCAAATTGGATGAGAAATTCAAAAGATTCCGTTGCTTTACCGTTCTTGCTTCTTGTTTTCTTTCTACAATTATTATTTTTTCTACTTAGTTGTGATAGCGAATCGAGATTTATATTAAAATTTGTATTTTTAGATAAGTTCTTTTTACGAACAATTCTCACAACTGGACAATATCTCTGGGACAAATTTTTCGATTGTACATTTCTATCCTGCTCACAGGCTAATTTTTCGCGACACATATTAAACGACCCCGAAAGCGGAAACGATGCTTCGAAAAAGGACGGCAAAAAGATATAAAAACACGCTAAAAAGTATAGCTTGCTCCCTAGACGTGGTATTTCATCAATGGTAGAATCATGTTACGGATTCCCATTTCTATACTTGTAACTTCAAAGTTCATGTTCCTGGGATTCCCGTTTGCATCCGTGCAGTGCTCTCGATTTGCTTTAAACGCTAGTTAAGGTGTGAAAGTCGTGAAAACTACTTAAAACAAAAACACAGCGCCTAATGAAAGCTATCTGTCTTTAAAGCAAAAAATGGGAGCGGGTCGAAGGTATGCTTTGCACAAAAAGAATAATAAATTTTCAAAGCTTCATTCTAGCGGTATTTTTGTGTTTAGGCGAACAATGTGTTAGGGTAACTTATCCAAGGAATGGTTGAAATATTGGTTTGTGCCAATATGGCAGCGCAAAATGTAAAGCTTGTAGTAATCGGGAAAGCTGAACTTTCAGAATAACCTTTTACAGGCTCTTTATTTTATTGAAAACACTTAGAATATGGTTGTTCCAGAGAGCATTCAAAATTATTAATCAAGCAAGGATCAGCAGAGGACGATTTGGAAGTTGAATACTTGAAAACATTTTGAAAAATACTTTTTACAAGAAAAAATGAGAAATTAAAACGAGCAAAGATATCTGAAAAATAGGATTTGTATCTTATGTAGGGCGCAGTTTTAATTTTTTTTATTAAGAGTTTAAGAATTGCTTTGTTTATTTTGTTTTACATTTCTCGAGAAGCGAACGAAGAAGCTGGTCCTCTCTTGAGAGCTTTCACTGTACAGTTAATAAGTTAATAATTATTTAATTTTTCTCAAACTACATAATAAAAATAATAAATCTAAAACCATTGAAGTACCGATGTTTCTTGGAGTATTAGTTTACATTACATTACATTTTCAATTACGTTTGCTGTGATACTGTCAGGTATACGTGGATGAAATATAAAATTTAATCAATAGAAATGCTCCGTAAAATATGCAGACATAATAAAAATACGATAAGGACGTAACAATGGTTGCTAATTTTAGCTGAAATGGTGAACACCTAAAGACTTACTAAAACTGTACTGTGCCACTAAATATTAAGCTTATTAAGAGAAGTATATCACAAAATACTGTTTTATCATTAAACAAACGTATTGGCGTATAATAAACTTCATATGGTTGTATAATAAACATTATCTGACATTTAACAACAATAAAGTACGAATACCATTGATACTAACATGTATTATTTGACACAATTAATTTACGTAAAGTACAATAATAAAATTAATTCATATTATACCCAATTGAAATCTTAAAGAAGTATTGGGAGCTATTTCACAACCACTTGCTTTATGCACAATTGGAAAATGTTAATTCATACAATGCGCAATACCTAGCCTATTAAAATAGAATTATTTCCATTCTCCTTTTCGCAACTTTTGCTTTTTCAGCTTCGCTCCTCTTAATAATGGCCTTGCAGTGTTAATATTTCGCATAAACACGTTATTTTAAAGTCGCCTTAGAATTAAGTTATACTCTAGAATATATTACTATGCCTTCATTCAATAAACCATAATCAGTTCTCTTTATTTTATGGTCAATTATTTCTAAAGCTTCCGCGTGCATATTTATCGCCCAATCCTTATTATAATTGTTATTCCTTTGCTAGAATAATGCAAAAAATACTTGAGTATGGCTCTTATGTAATATGTACAGTGTCAATGCGTGATAAATTCGAATAAATAAAAAAAAAGGAATTGTAAAACAATAGACGTATAAATCATAATGGCGGAGGTATTTAAATTTAACTTTTTTTTATATATATTTACGTGCGCAGATAGGATTTATGATATGTGACTGTGGGCTGCCTAATATAAATGTTTTAAAGATTTGTGAAATACACAGACGAAGATTTCCGAAATTCTCAGTCGTGTCGTAAGTTAGAAGAGAGAGATAAAAAAGAACTGTTAGGAGTGACCTTGAATACCATCAGAAAACCTTGACTTGTTTTTCTGAACGTTTTTCTGAATGTCGCTGGCCAATAATTTTAAAGCTTTGGCAAACATTCAGTATAATAATTTTAAAATTTAGCTATCGATATAATTATTTCATTGATATAATTAATTTTGATACTATTTTTGTTATGCATTTGCGTTATGTGTGCGTCGTTAAGAGCATGTGCAATAGTCGTTGCAAGCTTGCGCAGAATAGAAAAGAAAAGAATGCGCCATGTTCTCTCTCTCGCGCAGAACATGGCGTAAGTGGAGCGTCCCTTCATTTTTGTAACTAATTCTAATAAATAGGTGGTAAACGAATGAGTAAGCATTATTTATCATTATATATAACAATTTTGGCTCTGGACTTAAATTAGTAATTTTTCAAAGTTCCCACTTATAATCGCATATATCGCGATTTCGTTACATTTGATAGCTCGAAAGTAACAATATTGTTATTATTACATTTATTACCACTTAATGTGTTTAACATGTTTGTAGTATTAGAGACTTAACAAATTAATTTCTGCAAGAATTTGAATTGCCATCTTGTAGAAACTTGGTAAAAAATGCTTCAATATCCGATAAGAATCCAGTTAAGCTAGAATAATTATAAAGAATACCGAAAGTAGGTGCATTTCTTACATTTTTTATAGAAATAACATAGAATCATCGAAGAGTAGTGTTCATGGTAATAAAATTTAAAAAAATTAAATTTAGCGGCACTTACATATAGACACATTTTATTGTGCCTCCTTGACTAATTATGAATTGTGAATTACCCTTTTCCCGCTTACATACCTTTATTACGTTTATTAACTTATTATAAATTATTTAATGATAAAAAAGTAAGTTTATTTTAATTTACAATAAAAATACCAGTGCTTGAACACTTAATACCAAGACCGGTTGTTACAATCTTTAATAATATGAGTGTTGACGTACAATATACTCTTATTGAATCTACAAAAACTCTTGGCAACAACCATTAAGACGGGTGCAACAATTAGGAAATTCCTATGTGTTAGCCTGACATGTATCCTTCACCCATTCTTTTTTTATTGGAAAAACGCCTTATCCAAACTGGCAGCTATTAAATGTTTCTAATGTATAATGTGATTTGATCACACTGAATCTCAGAAGTTCATCTAAGGTAGTCTGTAGGTGTTGCTTATTTCTTTAGAATTCGTAATTTGATAGGTGTATCATTACATTAACTCTTTTGTTCGTATTTAGATTTTTCAAAATTAGCTATTTACATTTTCTTCTACTTGAGCAATTTAGCAGCAAGCTTGCTGAATGGATTTTTTTATAAATTTTGATCTGTCTTAGTCGATAGATGTCCTAAGAAGCGGATTTATCAAATAATCATCAAATAATCAACCTTTATTATTAATAAATATGTTTAAATTAAATTTTGGTTTAAACCACTTAAGTATTTTCTGAATTTCGTGATGTGGTCAAATTCTTTTAGTATAATAATTTTTTTTATCTTGGACGTAATTTAAAATGTTAATCTTCTATGTATTTAAATAAACTGATTTTATTTCAAATGAGTCATACTGTATATACTCTTTCAACATTGACTAGATTAATCACGAGCGTGCCTCTCGTAGATTATTTAAATAAATTTGGATAAATAATTGTGACCAGGCTTGTATTTTTAAAACTTTTATGTAACCTTACCTTACAAATATGTTTTATGGATTGAAGTCGATAATCATTTACTTGTTGAATATAAGAGAGTACGATTGCTGAATGCACTAACTTTAACATTCAGATTCTTCTTTTTTTCATGCGCTAAACATGTGGCGTCAAAATGGTTCATTTCCTGTAAGTAACCTGTTTTCAGTTTATAATGTTATAAATAACTTTCCGGTTCAAGTAGCTCCAGTAAATTAATATGCAGGATGTTATGCACATTTTCTTCGTTGATTCGCAATGCTGAATTGGAGGTTACAAGCAATTATATATACGTAAGAGTTTGTTTTTGAAATCTGCATGTACTCTCTATTCTGAAAGAGGTACGGTAGTAAAATGATATCCCTCTAAACGATCGGGAAATTGTGACTCATCTTGAACGAGCAACATGTATTTACCTTTTACTGCTTGAAATCATTCTAGATTAAATGAATAAATTATTGAGGTAGTATAAATATTATTACTTCGTCCATCATACTCAATAAAAACGTTTAGATAGGTAAAATTGCAAAATCTTTAATTAGATCCGAAGAAGTACAATGTCAGGTCTCCTTAGTAGAATTTCATCATAAAAAACATAGAGAGAGCTGCCTACACCTTGTTGAAACAAAAAACGATTATTGTTAAGGACTTAACATTCGATTTTGTTCTATTTTATTTTATTGTTTTTTAAGTTGAATCATTTTAATTTATTTTTGTAAAAGTAATATTTTTTTTAATGTCTATTTTATGAAAAATTGAATGTTTCATTTGTTGCTTTGTTGTTTTGTATAAATTCATATAATTCGTATTCAGCGTCATTGGATGCGTACACGTCAACTTTGACGTGTACGCATCCAATGTAAAAATACGTTTAATTTCTTATAAAGTCCGCAAAAATATAAAATTCATCAATGCTCTAATTAAAAATATCTTTAACAGTCATTTGTTACATCCATTTGATGAAGCCACTGCTAATGCATGCGTCATACGTCAGTTCGTACATCGTTGGAAGTCGAATATACGAACAGGCGCGACTGTCTGCCGTTCTACGTCACGCAGCGCTCAGACCATCATTTGTTTCTGATTTTTCCGCGTATACGTGGAGACGGCATAAGAACACGAGCATCTGGGTAGCCGTGAGTTGTGTAGCATCTTTTTGCATTCGCCGCTGCCGCTTAACCAGACGTTCATGCTCCGGTAAGGTTTGATGGTGGCCCTAGCGTTAGACATTGAATATTTGAATGCGTACACGAAGAAGGAACCGAATTATAAAATCCATATACGCTATTTATGAGTATCATATTTATTTCATGTTTGTCAAGGGAATTGCTTATTTAATAAATATATTTTGTAGATCCATTTACTGTGTTTAATTTTAAGAGCAACTGATTAACCAAATGAACACATAAGGATTACATATCCTTTCGCCTCATAAGAAAGATACACCGAAGCAGTCGACTAACGGCATTGTTCTTCAGACTAGGAGAACGCAACAACTACGGTATATTTTTGCATGTTTTTCAGAAGAGTTACATGGTACCTCATATTTCACAATAGCGTTCATCAAAGACTGAATCGCGCGATAAGCAAATTAAAAAAGCGAGCTACGCTAGTAGCCCACCTGATTGTGTAACAGTCGGTAGAGTGTCGGTGAAGTATACAAAAGCAGTAGTCCTTTTCTAATTGAATATCGATTGGCTGTGGGTCAATAAAATCGGTTTAGCATCGCTGGTAAGAGGTATTCAGAATTAAGATAATATGTGTATATAAAATCAGAGGTGCGCTTGCGCTAAGCTAAAGTAATTTTTTTTTATTAATTGGGCTATAATGTTCTAAATTCACTTCTAGATGCGCCAGAAAATTAAAAAATTAATACAGTAACAAAAAATAAAGCGATGGGTTAAATTGATTTGCAAAAAATATCACTACTTGCTCTTCTAAAAGGTGAACTCCATTATTCCCGCGTTAATCACGCAGGAATCTATACAACGATCTGCATTTTATAGCTCAAGCGAAAGGCTACAAGGTCTAAGAGTTCTGCCATAATTCTTGCCGAAAATCGCTGTTTACTTTCATTTAAATAAAATTCCTATTAAATTTACATTAGAGAAGTTAAAATGTGTACACTAAGAACAAAATAATGTAATTTTTTTCAGAAGCCACGTCCGAGTGAAGAAGTAAAATCTCTTATCTGATTTGGAAATATCAACATATCGGCGTCTTTTTTTAACTTTACCGTTAAGTGGATTCACGGAGCAAGAAATGTCAATCTTATTCCGAGGATAATCAGCATCTGAACATTATTTTTGTTGTCTCCTGCAACAATATTTAATTTCACTTTAATATAAGATAGTTAAAGATGTGCTTATTTATATACGACCAGCCATAATATTCTGCTTTATAATTTATGAACATTGTCAAGTTCACCTTGAACAGAACATTTCATCATCTCCGATAATTCGGTGTAAAAACGTTATCCGTATCAAATGCCATTGTTTCTTGGTTGTGTAGGCATCAACAGCTCTGTTCTCCTTATTTTGCTTCCTAATTATTAATGACGTTAATGAAGATGGAAAGGTACAAGTAAACTAAAGCATCAGTCCTTCCGCGATTTAATTTAGCGTTGTTGAAATAAATGATGCGATATTAGAGTTATAATTGAAAAGGACGAAAGCTAAAGGTTATAAGCTTGAGCGGAATATAAGTTTAATTAGAGAGTTATGTCATGGCTACGTCGGACGTATGTATGTATAAACTTCTCTACGTATCAGAGACGGAGATTGTAGTAATTATAATTCAATTTAGGCGCAGGATTTCTATTTAGATTAAATTTTTGAATTAAACATTGTACGTATGTAAAATATAAAATAATTGTAAAATTATTATACTATGTGTCCTAGAAATCCCGAACGCGAATTAAGTTGGCATCCCTACAAATATATGAACTTTTGGTGGTAACACTGCTGCTTGAGCTGAGAGTACATAGACGTGTAAATAAATTGTCTGTAATTGTCAGACAAAACAGATTAATTGTGCTGTCAGTTGTCATTTTCGGTCTTGTACAAATTATTTGGTTTGATTTTGTCTTATCTTCTTTTCAGAGCTCATTAATTCTCTTTTTCAACTTGTATTTTAATAATCACTATTTTAACCTGTTTTCAGTATTAACTGGAAAGCCAAGATGTTTACGTTTGAGCTAGACGCATACATTCTTATGGCCCACTTTCGAAGTGCAACTCGCAACCAGGATGGAACTTGGTCGTACAGTTTACAGTCTTGCTTCGATCAGTTTGTGGAAGCGTTTCCTAATGAAAATGTTAACTGTAGAGTTTTCGGCCATCACAAACGTCAGATTATAAATCGTTTTGAGCGAAAAAATTGTATTTGTAAGGATAAACCAACCGGAAGACCTACAACATTAACTGAAACTGTTGTTAATGATATTGAAGAGCGAATGAATCAAAGTCCCAAGAAATCGCTGCGAAGGCTCTCTGCACAGTCAGGTGTAAGTAAAAGTAGTTGCGCAAAGGCTCTGCATAAAAATTTACATATGTATCCCTATCGTGTCAGTTGTGCAACAATTGTACCCTCGTGATTATGAACAACGTATACTGTACTGTCAATGGTTCAACGAGCACCTTAATAATAATGATTTGCTGGATCTAACCTTCTTCACTGATGAAGCATGGTTCTATTTATCTGGTTATGTAAATAGCCAGAATTACCGAACGTGGGCTACGGAAAACCCTCACACTTTTGTTGAAAAAGAGTTGCATCCATTAAAAGTTGGAATTTGGATTGCGACATCAAGAAGAAGAATAATAGGGCCAATATTCTTTAACGATACAATTAATGCAGAACGATATCAAACTGACATATTGGCAGAATTTATTAATCAGCTGCATGAAGATGAAATAACAAGGGGCTATTTCCAACAAGACGGAGCCACTGCTCATACTGCACAGACCACCATAGATTATTTGCAACAATTTTATGGAAATTTTATTATAAGCCAAGGCTTGTGGCCATCGAGGATCCAGATTTAACACCACCAGATTATTTTCTTTTTGGACAGCTGAAGAATCATGTCTATAAAAACCAATTGCATAATTTGAACGAACTTCAAGAAGCAATTAGGCAAGAAATTCAAAATATAACACAAGAACAGCTCGGCCATGTATTTGAAAACATGAAGCGAAGAATAGCATTGTGTTTAGAAGCAAATGGAGAACATTTTCAACAGTTTTTATAAATAAACGTATTTTCTACTCATCAGTGTTATTTTCATTGAATAATAGTGTTTTTAATAACAAGTCTGTAAAAATATAACCTCATTCTGATTTATTGCTTGTCATTATTCAGAACAATATGATCTTGTCGTGGTTTTGTACCACGCCACTGGATTTCACCAACTGTAGATAAATAAAATCCGGATTACCAACTTAATTCGCGTTCGGGATTTCTAGGACACATAGTATTTATTTACTTTGAAAGCATTTAAATAGAAAATAAAGAAATATACGAAAGAATTAATTATAAACAATTTAATTGAAAATCATTGCTTGAAAAAACAACTTTGTGAAGTCTCATTCATTAATAAATAAGATCTTCGCTCTTATCTCTTATCCATACATTTTCATGTACGAAACTTGTTAACGGTTTCAAACAATTTGGGTTTCCGAGTTGAAATTAATTGCATGAGAATGCCGACGTTTCGCTCTTAATTTCATGGAGCTCACTCTGGGGCTGTTGCATGATGTGTCGCTGCCAGAGGAAGCCCCATGAAATTGAGAGCGAAACGTCGGCATTTCTCTTGCAATTACGACGCGGCTCTAACACGGAAACCCAAATTCTTTGAGAGAAAGCAACGACCGCGGAAGCCTACAACAACATATACTCTTTAACGGTTATTCAAATATTTTCCAACGAGTTCAAATCTTTAATATTTTTGCTTGGAAACTTTTCTGCGATTATGTTGGCTATGTGTTGGCTTATTGATATATAATTGCATTTGAAAATGTTGTTTATCCACAATCCTCTAACAACCGCTAATGCTCGGATAACTAATTAAACGTCGCATATTTATTGAGAAACGCCCTGAAGTTTATTTATTTTTCATTAAATTTTAATGTTTATTCTAGTTGTGCATATAATTTGGGGAAAATAACAATTTGGCTTGTTCTTGTTCCAAAATAAGGAATAGTTTGTTGGGGGCAGCTTTAAATTTCTGATGGCTTAGTCTTTCTGCTAACTGTTGGCTCTGATTTATTAAAGTTTGAAAATATTTTCGCGCCCAATTGAAAATTGATATTCTCTTAAAATATGTAAAACCATACCTATAAAAATTTTTGGATCACGTTATTCCACCATCCGTTTATAACAAATACTATATTTTTATAAGAGCAAAAATGCTACGCAGCTGCCTGTATAAACGACCAATTTTTGAATTTTAACAAAGTGTTCGCTATTTTAAGTAATTCTTCAGATATATTTGTTACTCCACCGTACCCATATAAGAACAATTTGCATTAAAATAACTTTGTTGTGATTTAGGCACCTTCCACGCTCGCATAATGGGAATCTCCGTATCCTTAATGTGAATTTGGTAGCTTTAGTCCATTTTGCTTGTTCCAGTTGGTCACTTCTTAATGTTTACATTATTACGTACTTTTTGCATTGAGGTCTCCATTTGCTCGTAAACACCGTCATTTGCTTTAAGAGATCAATTTCCAACTAGCGAGCAAACTGTTAATTGTTTGGTTTAGTAACTACCGTTCAGTATTCAGTCGAACAGTCTACCGCAAAAGAAGACCACTTACACTTAGATTTTATCAATCGCATCTTGTGTTACTATCCACTTCTAAGCACGGAAGACAACATTGGAGATTTTATGGAATATTACAACTGTTTTTAAAGACGAGTCTAAGTGTTATTTTGAGATCATGGCAGTTAAATATAGCCGTGAACTAAACATTCTTCAGCTTTCCATTGAAATGCCTGTTCAATAAATTGCTCAAAGTTGTAGTATGTAGCGCTGTTACCTATGTGACAACCTCTGTGATGCCCAGAAATACATAAAAAAGTGGTTAAACCTTATCTTTTCCTTACTTTCTGGCATCCCGATTTTTTCAAAAAGACAATGCGTATTTTCGTATGGAACTGCTTACTCTAAACTTCACATGTCGACCGGATTCCAAGTAACTATACATCATATGTTGTTTGCTAATATATTTACATATACTACTCGATTCGTTTGAGAATATAATTTCCAGAAAATGTTGAAATGTAACATGTAACGTTGTTTTAGTTGGTCAGATGTTCTGAATTGTTGTTAAGAACAGATGGCGTTCTAAACTAGGGTAGTTGATCCTGTCATGGTCGGAGTTCCTTAGATTGCCGACCTACCGACAACTTCTTTAGTGTACACTACGATATTCGCCAGAAGTTCCTCATCAACTTCGGTGATTTCAAGCACCCGTTCTACTTACCAGAATAACGATAATCTCATGATTTTAAGTTGCTTACGTAAGTTAGTCACAAAACTTGTTATCTATAAACCTGGCTTCCTCTCCGTAAATTTATATGTTTGACTACACTTTTTCAGCTTGTCTCACAACTAGCAGCCGATGCTGTAAACATTATTCAGCAGAATATCAGAGGTTCATGTTAGTTGTACTGCTTTAATGAAATTGTGTTTTTCAGAAACACACTATTTACATGAAATATAATGCTAATAGCACAGTTATTGCGTTGAAGAAGCGATGAAATACGAAAACGTGAAACGTGGAAGCTGTTGTCATAGCTACCTATATATTTTCCTGGAAGCAAACTAACTGTTGAATCGTTGTGTAAGTTGCTACAGTATTTACGTACGAAACCAGTAAGTTTCGCAGTTAAACAATTCAATCGATATCCTTACAAAGGTTAAGGCTCGGTATTACGTTACAAACTTTTACGCCTGAAGGTAATGTTTGTTGAGAGCAGTTAACACATTTCATTTCGCGTTTAGCGCAGTTTATGCTCTCGGAATAAAGTACAACCTTAATAGCGCTACATTGCTCTTTATAATTCTACGACTATTATATTTCCTTAAATTAGATGTTGCGGATTAATTAATTTGCAGATATTACCCCAATATTTCCGCGACTATTTAGATTTATTCATAAATACAGGTTATGCCAGTAACAATTTATCTGATATAATGCTGAAGAAAACCGTCTGGAGATAACTTATTTTTCGAAATATAAATACAAACATTACTGTACGTAGCTTTACATAGAGCGCTGGATAAAAAACAAAATAAAGAATTATTTAGCACCGTATTTTACAAATCTTGAATTAATGGACATTTATCGCGTCTAGTTCTTCCTGGCAGCTGGGAGAAATCTATTGCGTGAATGAAACAGCATCCGGAACGCAAAAGATAGCGAGTGTCGCTCGGTTTATGCATTCATAGAAGAGCATACAACATATAGGATAACAACGCTCGAAACGATTTGTTTCGATGGCGTCTTGCGTAGCTTATTAGTAAATAGCTACGCAAGACCAAGCGATAGTAATAAGTTATTACTATCGCTTGGTTTAGTTACGGCGCATCTAAGCCTATGGCATGTTTAGTTAAAATACAATAAATAATTACTTACTAATTTTTAAAGAATGTTGGACATAATTAATGTTCTTTATTTTAGCAATGTGAGAAACATATTTACCCTCGATTAAATTAAAACTAAGTTTTCAATATATTTTGTTGTCATTATGCACATAACATTTTTGATGATGATTCCGATAAGCTCGGGTTTGAATTACATGAGTTATAAAAAGCTTTGAATATAACGTAACGACCTTCAGCTGAAAATAATGCAGCTATAAAATTTTACTACGCTTATAAATTCACGCACACCTAAGATTTTGATCTTTACGTCTCTCTGATTTAATTAAATAGATTATTTTTTGCAGTTATTTAAAATGACGAAATCCTCGTAAAATTACCGCAATTATTTCTACGGAAATAAGCAAGGGTGCCATCTTAATATGCTGATCACTTTGAGCTACAACTATGATCAGGCTGATTACTTTGAGCTACAGCTGGCATTTTTTAAATTCCGCGGATGATTTAAATTAACAACACATTCGTCGGTATCATCCTAAGAGATACGTCCGTTATTGCTAGAATTACCAAGTTAAATTTAAAGTGGATAACTTAGAAATCATTTATTTCGAATTTATTCGAGAAAAAGGTCTTGGATAAAAATGTTATCATCTGAACATTTTAACATCGCCATCAATTTCCTTCGAGTTTCTCCAAACGGAAACGTACTCTTTTAATAGGTACGTATTATCCACGATAAAACAAATATCTTTTATTTGAACATTCTTTTTAACAACATCACACTAATATAGGCTTTATTACAATCACTGCATGCGATTTTACAAATTCTCAACCTTTCTTCCATTTCCCGTTTATCTTTCGGATTGCCAAGAAGGCCTTTAAGTGTGTTAGGCGAACCGAGACATATGTTCATATCTTGACCTTTCAGGATCTTATGAACACCTTTCCACGTGCTGCGAAAGGGAAGTTTCATCAATTCCTTACCGTTAGTTTCTTCCGTATTATTAAAATTGTGGAATTACTAACGTAATGTCTATGTTGGACCCTCTTAAGCATGCGATCGACGTGTACGTCTACAGAGGAATACCTTGCATACTTAAATACAATTTTGTATTGTGCAGCTTCGCCACGCACGCTACGTAAACACGCCTTTTCTTCAAAGGATTTTTTCTAGTTAGCTTCGTTAAGTACATCTTGTACGTTTGATCATCCTAGAAACATTTTTTTCTTATAATGGAAAGGAGAATAGATACATAATTGGACATAAGCCGCACGGCTTTGCTTTCTAAAATGCCTTTCGTTACATTGTATTTCAGTACATTTAATACCAGAGAACAAAGAAAATAAAACAGAAATGTTAAATGCTTCTTGTTCTTCAATTTCTTTCGCTGTTTGCTTGAACAAACAGTACTAAATAAGCATGATGATATAAATACTTGCTCATTTAAATCCTCTTCGAGATTTTAATTGCAGAGGTTCATAAAAGCTTTCAACTTAAAGTAAATTGATTAAATTCCCCGTACCTTTATGGCCGCGCTACCGAAAGATTAACGCATCAAATTGGCTTACGCGTTTAAACGACTGGAGGTCACTATTGACATCGTGACATTTCACGCATGAACGCTTCCGTCATCTCTCGTAAATCAAATTAAAAGGATTTCGTCCTAACATTACTCTGAAATCTTTCTCGATGAACTAGACGCCGGAAGGATATTCGCGTTGGCATCCCTGTACAAACTTAACTCGGGTCAACCCTTAATTAAAGTGTCTTGGCTCTATCTATACAGTGCACTTTCGGCTAGAAGTTATGAGAACGGATCGAATATTAATTTTCACATTAAACTGTTCTCGACACGGTAATAATTTAATATCGCCAACAAAATCTTATGTGCTATGGAGATTGCTGATAGGTAGAGAAGATGGCACATTTTTTGGAATTACTGAAAAGAATATATTTTTTGCAGTGTTATGGATTTTTTGTTAAAGCCGTATGTAGAAGATATCCATCATAAGCTACAACATATTTCAAACATTTAATTAGCACGAACAACAAAAGACATGTAAAAAAGTGGAAAGATCGTTAAAAACATGTAATAATAACATTCAAGGAATATTAACAACAAGAAACAGTGGAAGAAGTTTGTATCCACCAAAGAAGTACTTTCAAGTACATAAGGCTCTAGGTTACATGCAATAGATATTTATTTTGCAACAGATTGTTAGTCTACATAAAGAACAAAAGTATAACTTTAAATTTAGTAACGATAGTTATTAAGCTCAGGTTCAATAACAATAATAAATCTAATGTTAAGAACAAGGCTATTATAATCGGTATGATTAATACGTTGGTGGCCGCGTGGGAGACGTGAGAGAATTTCAAATGAAACAGAAATGTAACACATTAATCAAAATCACTACATTTAACCATTCTGAGGGTACGGTGTCTTCCTTTATAACTTCCCGACCTAAGTGCTTGTTTACGGCGCGGACGTACGTTATCGCCCTAAAAAATTGAACTTTCCTCTATAAATGAAGCAAAAGGAACCGCATACTTGTCTTAAATGATGTTCATGTACCTTGCAGCCGTCATCGCCTCCATCAACCACCATCAATTTAGTACTGACTTCGCCGCTTATGACAACTCAAATCAAATATAACGTTCGAAATAATGTTTCCCAATTCCCTTTTCCCCAATTTCTCAGGCAAATCTTAGGCAAAAATCTGGATTCAAAAATGATACACTGCTCCAGTCGGCATGATTCCAGTTTTCGTAATCTTCTTCAAAAGATAGTCAAGCTTTTGTAGACAGCAAAGCAAGCTTCGGCTAATGGTTGGCGAACTAGCCAATTGCTCATATGCACACTTTTTACTTCGCTGGATGTTAGTTACCTATCCTTCAAAATTAAAATCGTCTCGTTCACATGTTTTACGGTCCAATCTTGATCCAGTAATATAGTTACCGATTTCTTTAAAACATAGGCTGCTTCCGTTGGAGTTAAAAGCATGTTTTTTTTAGTAACCGAAGAAGTTAATGTCACTTTCAAGCTAAATTTACATACGTCGTAAGTTCAAAGGAGTACAAATGAAGAGAAAACAGCTGGATTGAATTGTTTGGACCCAAGTGTACATCTTAACTACATATGTTAAGTATAGCTACTAAATAGTAATTTAGTAGTAGTAATAAGGAAGGGCAGCATGATTTTCGTTAACTAGTAATAGCAGTGCATCAAACCTTCAAATAGTTGCAGCTATTTGCTTTGCAAAATTATTTAGCTGATGAGCTTCGGAAGATAATCAAACTGTATCATCTGAAATATTTTACAGCAGCTACGGAAATTCTATTGACTCGAAGATCTTGTCTTTATATCTAAAACCGCTTTGATAATAAAGGATACAATTCAAGATACTTTAGGTAATATAAAAAAGTTCCCGAAAGCTCCAAGACAATCCGAGACAAGACTCAGTCTCTGATAAATATGAGCTTACATTTATCTTATTTTTTTAATTTCTTTTCTTCACTAATAATAGGAAATACCGATGAATTTAGGAGAAATATATATAAATCGAGAGAATTTAATTCTTTCTACATCAATATTTTTTTAATATTTATAATTCAATACGTATTTATTCATCGCAAATAATCGCGCAAATAGCTGCTGTACTCGACGTCGAAGTAATTAAAAAATATATTTGAATAACACTCCAATATCCAATAAGCACGTTCATTACGTTTTGAGTACTATTACGGATGAAACGCTGAATAACGAATATGTTTTGATCTTCATGTGCTTTTACGTCGTCCTATTATGCGGGAATTATGCGAGACCGACTGAAGAACTTTTGAAAGATTTTATGATGCATGTACATTAAAAGCACCGTAGGGAGCTCTACCTTTCGCTGTTCAGCATTTTAAAACGACGAAATTTTCTAATAATTTATCGCGCACATTCTTTTAAGTACTTAATAAGCCTGGTAGTAATATTATTCGCAATTCCATGAAGTTTCGCTATAAAGGCCGGGTGAATTTCTTGTTGGGGTACATAATATACTCTGTATTTGGAGGTGAAATTGTTGCTAACCGCAGAGTAAATGGCGATTACGAAATGCATACACGCTTATTCTCTTACGTTATATAAACTGGGACATATGGTAATTTCCTGTTAAGTTTTGTCAACGCGATGTAACTAATATCGTAAACAAAGCTCTTGCAAATGTATGCCGGGACGGAATTCATCATTCCATAGCTGCAGGATAGCGACATGTTGAAACGTGCGCGTGATATCGAACAATACGAATTATTATTGGATCGTTGACGCAAAGTTTTAATGAAATCCTTTAAATTTAAGCATTTCTAACTGTATAATCTGCTTTCTGAAATACCAGGATTATAGATATTTCCAGTGTATGTACCTGAAATTGAATTAATATTCCGGTAAATCGGGAAAATCTAATAATAGGATGTGAGTACATGTATATGACGTATTTCAATTTTTCCGACGAACATGATATCAAATATTTTCTTGGATTTATACGAGCTTTTATAATGTAATTGCTAAGGTACTCGATTTGACGGATATTTATAGGATGTTCGAAATTTCACAGTATACAGGCGTTACAGATCGAACAGAACCTTTTATTGATAATGCACTTTGTAATGAAATTTGTAATATTTGTGATTGTTAGGCGGGTAATTTTTACTTATCTGATTATAATTATCAGTTAGTGATCAGTTGGTGACGGTCGATGCTTCTCTCGCAGGGCACAAAGTTGTTCATACACCGGGTAGATCTTCTAACAGGGTAAGTTTATTGAAATCTGTTTCTTTAATTTCCTTAAGAAAACGTAGGTGTTTAACTATTTTTACATTTTACTTTAATTTGGCGTTTCGTTCAAAGGTACAAAAAAAGCTTCACAATGTAGTAGAGGAAGTAACAGGAAGTGATTTAAATTGCGGTACTTATACCAAGTTCAAAAAAATACTGGGGGCAATAACATATTAGAACTATACAAAAATAAATATATATACATATATAGAGATACAATGAGATTAAAAGAAAGTACTATAAACGAATAGCCTCTGATAATTAATGAAGACAAAAGCGAGTGAAATCATAACTTTTTTGCAGCGACTGGACAGACTCGTGCCTATTCGTCTCATAATAAATGGTAAGATTTCACAACAAGTATGATTTCACTCGCTTTTAAGCTCTCCTCCGATAATCCTAAAACTGTATGGAGAATTGTGCAAAATGATTGAGAAATAGGTAACAGTTCTCACATATGCGAAGCATTTATTAATGATTTCGATAGCATAAATAAAGCTTAGAACAGACTAAAAATATGTTCAAAATGCTCGCTATGATAACTCCTTCCAGACTAGAACTGAAGATAATGATAAAATACCAAATAAACAACTTTGTATTTATTGTTGAATCCTTGGCGGGTTATTATTAGCAATGCAATGTTTCAGGTTATTTCAAATTACCGAATTAAGTTAAAGTGAGAATTCGTATTTTCTGTCGTAGTCTTTTGAGCCAAGCATTGCGTTACACCGGACGTTATATCATCCTATGCTTTCTTAAGTGTACCCTATAAAGATTGGATTTGAGCAATTTCACGATTACCGATCCCTTTTTCCTAATTCATCTCAACTGCACTCAAAAGCATTTAAATGCGGTGAATGAAGTGGCGGATGCAATTGTTTGGGAAACCACTTGCTGACAATAATTATTGAAATCCACTGATTTCCTACATCCAGATGCTCCGCAGTTGGTAACATATTATCGCTTAACATAATATATCGCGTAAGTATCTAAATGGATCAATTTTTTACCTTCAACAAAAGTCATTTTTCCAACACCAATAGTCGCGATTAACATCTATTGCACAACATTGCTCAAGTTGTTTTTCAACTTCTTTTCGCCGGAATCTTCTTCTACCATCAGATCCAAAACCATTGTATATTTTCTCATTTGTAAACAACACAATATTCTAGAATTCTGTCCCTTTGCAGTATATTGCTTCCCAGAACCTACATCTTTTGCCTGTTAATATTTGAGATGAGCGAATTTTCTCTTGAAATCCCTCGTATTAACCTTTATTTTTTCAGGCTCTTCGCATTGTCTCAAGATTTATAACTACATTTATTGACTGTGTAAATTCTTTAAAGGGTTTGGTCGTACTCTTTTGTGGTCTTCAAAAGGGTCACATAGAACAAGCAATAAAGACATGCGAGGACAATCAAGGCTTCGTACTAAGAAAGTATTCCCGAACAGAAATGGTTCGGTAAAGGGGACCTAAAACTACTGGCAGGATTTCTGAGAAATCATGTAGCGTTAAAATAGTACTTAAAAATATTATTTATTTAAAACCAGGAAAACTTGAAGGTCAAATTCGTCGTCTACGCCAATCTCTGAAGATCTAAAGATTGCAGAACACATTCTATGCAAATATGTTGTTATCACCGGTATTTCAGCAGACCGTCTCTTGCATCTACTTAACTGAAGGAAGAGGATCCTAGAATAGTACGAAGGTTTGTTAAAAACTTCCACCTATTATAACATACGCGGTGACCAATTGCATCTGTGCCATCTGACGCCCGTCTATAATCATAAAAGTTTGAATTGTTACAAGAATTTCCCCAAATGCCATTCCCAAAGGAATGTGTAATTATCTGGATATTTCAATTTTTACAAACACCAGAAGGAGCTCATTATACGTCGATACGGTAAAAAATTACATGACGGTTGGTATAATAATAGTGAAAAATACCAGATAAACGCTTTAACATTAACCGATTCGATTATCATCTTACACGTAATGCGAACGCCTATAATTTACCACACCTAAGCTTCCAATTTACCGAACCACTGTCCCTATAATTTACATTCGAGTAATTACATACCCTGGCATAATTACGAACCTCATTTATTATATCTAAATTTTTACGTGCACGTCAAAAAAAACATGCAAAAATGTCCCGAATATACGGTCACTTTTCGCCGAGTTAATAGCCCTTTTACGATCATTTACGGTTAAGTCATCGCTGTTTATAGATCTCATCATAAACCTATTTAAAGAATGCTAGTACGTAACAATTGCAAGATAATAAATGTATGATCGATTTACGTTGTCGAAATGTCATTACTTCGCCTTTGTGGTAGCCGTAGACTTTGTAGCGGGTTATAAGCCCATGCTTTAGTTTTAAAATTGTACCGGTAGAAATATCCGAAAATAAAGCGAATTTGTCTCAAATCTAGCGCTGTTACTGTTCTCTATTGGATTAGAACTGTAACAACTCAATAAAGCTATTTCAGGAAAGACACGAACCCCAAGGCGTCGTGATATCATCAACTAAATTAATATCGTAAATAATTTAAGACTTTTAAGCAACTAACGAAACGAAAAGAATAAGATCTTGTTGTTTTAAAACACTTGTTTTACCAATAATTGAAAAATGAACACCGAACAACAACTAGACATGTTCTTTGTATAATATCATTTTTACTGTTCTTTTTCTCCGTTATCTTCTGCAGAGGTAGATAATAAAGTTCTCCTTTCATAACTTTAATAGTAATATTTCGGTGGGGCAAGATATCGAAGAAATAATCAATTTGCCGTTATTTTATCTTAAATTAAAAATGCATTAAGCCTAGATAATTCCAGACAATTATTTTCAGTTTATGAGAAGACGAGAAAATTGAAGTATCCTTTAACTTGGTTTTGTTTGAAATATTATCTTGCTGAATAGATTTATACGTACAAAACTCTTCGAATCGAAACCACGAGACGGCACTTTGTCGCAAAGTGAAAGGCAAAATTACTAGTTGGAAATCTACGCCATTTAAGGATAGACGTTGGGTATACGGGAGAAAATAAGGGATAGGTTGTAATGGACGCTTCTCGTAAATGGCTCCATAATTTTTCAGTACCTAAAGTTACAAAGAAAACGAGAGATTTTATTTTAGTTGCGAAAGCGTTATTTTGGATAATGTCTTTGGTCATTCCTGTATAGAAGGACTATGTATTCTAATGAAAACGAAAGCATTTATTTCTACCACCAAATTATACCCTTTTAGTTTTGCCAATGGATCAACAATGATAACACTACAACGTCGTAAACCTCCGTCTAAATATCTATCATGTTCGAAGAGGTCCAAAGTACAGCTTTTTTGAAGAATTTTAATTTGCCAATGCTTGACTTGATACGTATTCAACGTTCATGTAAAAGCTATGGTGCAATGTGCACGATCTGCTCAGATCAAATGATCCCATCATACCGATAATGAAATGGTACAATGGCTGTTTTTTATACATTTGTAAAATTGTACCGAAACAATAAATTAAAAGCTAACACGTTTTAAAGCGAATATTTTAATACAAAAAAATCACTTAAACAGACTAAATGTCTATCCCTAATGTAATGAACTAATCGCATTAAATGATTAAGTTATTCTGTAATTATCACAGAACTTATTTAGTGTCATTTCAGACAAAAGAACATAAAACCTCGCTGGAACTCTTTACATGTTGAATATGATGTACGAATACATACATGAAATATATCAAACACAAAAGGTTACCGTCATAAACTAAATCGATCATTTAATATCTTAGTAACACGGGTGTTAGGGTCATCAGCGTACTACAATATTGATACCTTTATTGATTAAATTTTAATGGGCTTACATAGGTGCGAACTTTTATTAAAATTGCGCGGCGATAACTATTGGTACTAAAATGTTTACATTGTCAGAGTATGAAGCCTTTGGCCATATCCGACATTATTGAAATCTTAATATTAAAATATTAGAATTTAATGACATAAACTTTGATTCACCCATATTCGTAACAATTTTCAACATCAAAATGTAACTTAGTTTGCATCTAATTATCGTTGATTTTCTACTATCCTATGTCTACCTAGCTCACTTTTCAAGATAACTGAGGTAATTTGTTTCATTGATAGTTGATATCTTACAAATTACATCTTGATTCAAATTTTATTGTTGGAGTTTTCGCTAATATATTCAATTTTTTTTAATAATAATAAATCCTTTACGTTCTACTTAAAAAATCGATCATTTATTATATACTTATAGCTTTCATAAAAAGGATAACAAACACACATATTGAGTTTATCCAGTTTTTCTTCAGTCATCGTCAACGACAAAATATCGATCTATTTTATTTTCCATTACGCTCCAGGGTTTTCTCCCTTTTACGTGAAGTACAACTGACAAGCAATTATATCGCGTATGTAACAGGATTAATCAGACCGACATTCGGGGAAGTTGATGCACGTAAAACTGTTTATATTTAATTGATCTGGATCAAACCGGTAAAGTTTTCTAAAAATTCCGTAATTCTCCGCTTGTGTTGAAATCCAAATTAAAAGGTCTGAGGGTATTGCTTCTAAAGCGTCGCTTTCTAAATTTCAGTGAAAATGTTTTACTTTAAAATCCAGGATTTTGTGAATTTACATATTTTCTCGTTTTGAGCTGTCGAGAGTCCTTTTCAACCGTGGGAGTTCGCTAAATTTGTCGTTACAAGTATCCCACTATCGTTTATTTTTAATTACTCTTCTGTAACTTCAGTAGTTCAGTTAAAAAATATGTAAACGGTAATGACAATATACAATAAACAAGGCGGCAAGGAAAGCGAGCCTTAACTTAAGTTGATAGCTTCGCGAATAAGAAGCGTATTCGTTAATTTCTTGGCGTAATAATTGCGAATATGATTTTTATCACCGGAACTGCGGTGCTGTGTTATGTGTCATTAATTCTCATGTTATGGGTTAAATCATATCGTATCTATTTAAATATTTACGTAAATGTTAGTCTCTGATTACGGCTAACAAGAAATTATTTATCAAACGATCAAAACTAAAAAAAAGATTAAAAAAATAATTAATGACGTCCATCAAATTTTTTATTGCGTTTCCAAAATTCATTTATTATTGACTACTTTTGGGTTGTTATCGTGCTTATGAAAATTATGAACTCTTAAATCTTCAGGGGAATACTCTTAAAGATTTTAGTAACTGTAAAACTGACACAGACCTCTTTTCATAGGAATATATAGTTTTGTGGCTAGGATAAAAATAGCAAAATTATGTTTAATCGTAAATTCTGACGATATCTTATTTTTATAGCACGCATTGTAACCAAGAAGTGTGCCAAGTTATTATTCACAAAACCTATGAGACTCGATTTAAATAAACACTTGTCATGGAACTGCGTTATATATTCTTAGTATGTGTTTTACACAATCGTCCTTTTGTGCTGTATAACATTGGCTTCCCGTTAATTTTAACAAACATTTACCCAATCTATCGCAAATATTATTAATTCCGCCATTGGGATTTATATATCAGGCAATAAAGTCTTTTGTCAATCAATTTTCCCAAAGATATTGTCATAGCGAAATGACACCTTAATAATAAACTGGGAACAATATGAGAGCGGCCGCTTTTGTTTCAACATTTTCGATTTACTTTGTTATACTACATTGTTTCATTAATTTGGACACGTTGCTTGCAGACGTTTAATTATAATCATGCAAGTAACACCGGATGCGTTAATGTATTGATAAGCACATTAAAGCTTGATAAAGGCTTTACGCTCTTCACTTCATTGCAGTAAAAATTTCAGAATATTATTGTCAGAACACGTCAGAAAAGGTAAGGAGAGAAAAAAATACACTACCCGTAAGATATGTTGCTCTTTACCCAGCGTTATCAGTGTTCTTCCGAGAGTATTTTTTTATTCGCTCTTTCTCTCGTTAATTAAACATTCGAAACGACGAGCCACAGATCTCTTGGTGCGCTCTAGTAGCAAGAAATACATGGCTGCCGCTTAGAAAGCAGCGACATAAACTGGGTACTGTTTACATGGGCACGCCGTTTCGTGTTAAGCAGTCGAACAACTGCTAGAGGGATGACTTGAAGAACGGTACCCAGTTTGATGTTGCTGCATTAACCGTGAGACAAAAAGCGGTACAAGGTAGAGTAAAAAAACACTCTCGGAACCACGCTGATGACCCTGGGTAGGGAGAAAGATCTATGTGGATAGAGTGTTTTTTCTCTCCTTGCACTGTTTTTGGCGTAAACGATTCCATCACTACCATAAAGAAGCTATTTTTACATTATATTTTTGGCTACATCATTATATGTTAAGGTACTTTAAATTGAATTCTTGATTGCTTTTGTATCTGCCCTAATGGTACTCGGTATGCATGAAATCAATCATCGTTATTGGTAGATTATTCTGTTAGATAAAATTTTATGTTCTTTTTGCCTTCATTATTACGTTAATTTATAAGATTAAGTAACTAACATAGTTAGCAACATCAAAAATCGAAAATGCCAATAACGCAAAAAATGCCGCTGTTGCATAATGCGTCGGTGTTTATGGCTTTCGCAGGTGTTTGCTCCGCAGATTATACGTACATCAATCACCAAACTTTCCGAAAGTTTACTATATTGCAGAATAAAATTTTCGCAGCTTCTTTAGATTTCCACGAAAGTTTCCATGTTTCAGTAAAACTTGGCTAAGTATAGAACCAGTTATCAGCAACATCGTATAAAGTATGAAAAGCATTAATCTGAATATGTGTATATCTGCAAAACTATGCTTTTCTGAATGAGCGAAAGATTAAGAGGTGAGCATGTAAGTACATTAAATAAAGAAATAATTAATTACATTTGTAATTAATAAATTAATTACATTTAGTAATAAAATTTGGAAAAATCTACGCTTCCGAGATTAAAGTAGTCGTTTTTTAATGAAGACGGCTACGTTTATGAAAAAGCTAAATTGGCTCCGGCTTCTTTGTAATGAATACCCAGTTTGAGAAAAAAATATATATTTTTAAACATTCCAATACACGTTAAGAATACTTTGATCTGCTTAGAGTTTTTGCTTTCTTCTGGCCTATTGTTTGTAATTATAGCGGGCGAAGTATCTCTGATGAGGATCCAACAATCATCGTTTCTCCATCTTGGCAATGTTAGGACATTGAAAGCCGTCGTTGTGCTCATCATTGACTTAGGCCCAGCTATTAGGGAAGAAATTCAAATGGATATTTAAGGACATATTGCAGCTGAAGTAATAGGACAAAGCTGGCAGGTCCTCGATTAGTTCCCTTTGATTTCAGCTTCACTGGGTCTTATAGGTACTTGAATGCTGGCCCATTCCTATTCATGTCTTTTAACGTTTAAGATGAGATCAAGCGGAATATGCAAAGATCCAATCAATTTTTTTCTTTTTATTTTTATCTTTTGAAAGCTGTTCAAGGAATGAAATAAGAGAAATATTGTAAATTTGGCAAAAATACATTTAAATATGACAGAGAAAATGGTGACAATATCGATATAGTGTGATTCATACTTCAATGCAAAATGTAAAAAAGCATAACCTGAGATAATTGATTCAATCAAACTTAGATTTATTGACCATTGGCTTAATAACAAAACAGTAAAAAATGCATACATTTCAATGTATTGAATGGTCGAATTTTAGAATATATTCAATTTAATCTCAAAAACCTTAATTGCGCAATGGTTGATTAAATATTGCTGGTTGTCCTAGAAAATACCGATGCCATTTGTAATACGTACAACCCACTTATTGTTAGTTTGAATTAACTATCGTACAAAAGTGGTAAATCTTATATCTTACAACACGTAACAGGGTTTAAAAGGAAATGAGTATGCTAACTAAAAAGGAGTAGCGCTAGTTTGATGGTTAAGCATACTTGAGAATAAATTAGTTTCGTCCGTGTAAAGAGGAGATGTACTTAATCTCCCTCCGGGCAATTTAAAGGCGAGCGTTATTGCGAAAACACTAGTTTGTAAAGTAATTAACAAACAACCACATATTTAGTGGAGCTTCTTCCGCTTGTGATGCCTATACAATTTAATTTATTAAAAATTTTATATAATAAGCAAACCAACAGGAGATTGATGTTATGAGGACGTACTAAGGAATTAATGGTTCTTAAAAACTCCCAAACTTTCTATATTTAAGGTTCTATAACACAGCTCTTTTCACGAGGATACTCCAAACAGTTTTATTTCTCTCTACATCCTGTCTCAATTACAACAGAGCGAGCATATTTGCCCATCCCACTCAATTAATCATTAGGGATATTCAAACCCGCGTTTATGTGGTTAATCAAATTATGATAATATAATATTTTATACATATTATAAAACATCAAATATTTATAATATTTTATACCGTTAATCATGATTCCTTCCAAACATTCATGAAGTCTGACTTTATTGAAAGGAATTATCGTTGATATTATTTATTCCAATGAAGGAGGTATTATGCAATGATATATATTCCATCGCCGTAGGATAAACATTTACCCTATGGTATTTACCCATAAGGCCCTGCGGCTTCACTACCCAATCTCTGGATGGCCACAGAGGCTGCGCCGACTGTATCCTGGCTAGTTGGCGAATCCTTTGGATTCAACCTAATGCCAGGAGCTCCTTGCCCGGAGCTAGCTGGCGTGATTTAACTCAACTTCAGGTTTCTGGGTAACGAACATCTGGCAGGCACGATTTGGGTGGGGCTTCTGCCTCAGGTTCACTAGGGCAGCCGACGCTACGACGAGCCGATAGTTGCAGCTTTGCGCGACCTAGACAGATGTGATACTGGTTCCGAGAGATCGGTTTTGGCTGTTACCCATCAAAGGTTGAGAAGAGAATTTATCTAACATGGAACAAAGAAGAGTCGGCTAGTCGCTAGCTAGTCTCTCTTCGCCGACCAATTAGGAACTGCCCTCAAGAGTTCCTAGTTGCTCGGTAGGAACCTACTGAATGTGAAAGCAGATCAACAGCTTTTACTTGTGTGATGTTATCACCACCATTATCTATATAATGTGCGTGTGGAGCTAAAAATAAAAAGCGTTGATATCTTTATGAAGTCCTTTTTTAATAAAGTATTTTGTAGCTATGTTGTCACTTCTAATGCAGAAAAGGTGAAATAATTATTACAAATTTCTTTGAGGCACAACTTTCCGAATGCTGTGTAATTATGTTCGTTTGGACAAGAATTTTGATGGGTCTTCCGAAATTATTTCTTCTTTTTTCACTCGGCAAATGTTTTCGTCTACTTATGGCAATTGATTGTGGATCAATTTCGTTTTTTATTAAATACGCGTCGTTTAACCTACAAGTTCACTTTGTAAAGATCACTCCTGTTAAAGATATTTTGAAACTGTATTATTTCATTGTCGTATATACTTTGGTTTTCTGCATTGACCACTACTATTTGATTCCCTGCTTTCTCCGCCATATTGGTTTCCTAGACTACAGATGAGCTAATAAGCTATTAAGTATAAGCTATTAACTCTTCCTTTTCCATCTTTATAAATTCTTCAATGCTTGTTACATATTAAACGACATATGATATGAATTATTATATCAAACATTTAAATACTCGTGCATAATTAATAATATTTGTATAAGTTATAAGAAATTGCTCAGATTACTATGAAATATCCAACCAGAAGAATGTTTGTAAGCATCCTGAAACCGTTAGAGATGTAAATTAAAACGAATATTAAAGGAATTCTTGCTAGAAAAGCCATATTATGACCATTAATGAGTAATTTAACGAAGTATTTTAACCTGTGCAAACATTATTGTATGTTTGCGCAGCAATATATTGACTTTAAACACCAGTCGTCATATTGGGGTGACGATTGCTATTTAAAGCCATTATTTCTATTCGCTAATCCAGATCATCGCATGTATTTGAAAATTAATTAGCAAATTGTTAAAGTTTTCTCGTTTTCGTTACTGCGACGTGAGATAGCCGTAGAATCGACGCCACTATATTCATTATTACATTTAATTTTGGTTTTTTTATCACCTGTCCGGAAACATTTTGCCGTAGGAAATACATTAAACGCACAAAACAGAATTGCTTTCTATTTATAAATTTCAGACCATTGAAATGAAATCTAAAGATATACATCGCTATTAGGGTGAATAATTCTTGCGGCATTTTATTTTTCGAAGCACGATGTTATTTTTAACCAAGAACATATCTACCAATTAGCTTTTAATTAAAGTGTTATTTACGTATACTTTAATTGCTATAGAAAATTACTAATGATATTCTAATTAATAACGATATTACGTTACTTAATCTTAGCCTGATTATTTCCAACATTTACTTTTTAAAATCACCAGTTTGATTGATATTTTAAACTTGCAATTATTTTATATTAAGGTTGGTTTCTAAAAGGCGGCCTAAAATGACTCCTGTACTATTGCCATCAGTCACTGAAAGAATTAATTTCGCTTTTTAGGCTGTTCTTGTCCCCTTCTTAGGGTGAAAATGGCAAACGTTAATTTTAGTTTCTTAACTGACTTTAATTGTTAGTATTTAAATCCGATCATATAATCTTTAACACACATATTAAAAGTTATAATAAACGTGTCTTGTATTTTGCAGCATGTATAGCCATATAACTGTTAATTTAAATTATTTAAAAAGAAAGATTTCCAAGATATTATCTAAGTGTCACCAAATTACATTTACTTCAACGTCCACTTCCTGTAAAGGTTCTCACGTTTTAGCTTTCGGCCTAAGCGTATGAAAATTTCCATTTTATGACAGCTTCGCGACATTTGAGGCTATGCACTACAAAAACAATGGAATATGCAGACAATTTTCTACTGATTGTGAGATGAATAGAAGAGAAGATATAAACATCGATTGCTTAACTGCTTTTACTTTATTGTAAGACGGATATAATTTGCAGGGTGTGTGGAAGGATTTGCGTCGGTCACTACTGCAAGCGCCTTGGTTCCTGCATGGCAATTCTGCGGACTATCTTTATTATTGTGCCTCTGCTGGGCGATGATTGATGCAAAAATCTTATTTCCCAATTCCAGGAATAATAATAATAATAATAATAGTTTATTATCCAACGGATTCCAGTTACAAGACAATATTATACAAAAAAAAAAATACGTACAATACTAATAATAGTAATCGAATACAAAATAAAAGAATAATAATAAAAAAAGTAAAATGATATAAAGGATAGAAGTGATGGGAGAGGAGGATAACAGATTTGTTCGAGGTACAGGAAGAGACAAAGTAAGAGAACGTGAAGATGCGTGAAGAACTAGAAAATTCAAGGAAGAAAGCAAGTCGGGACAATCAAGGACACCAACTTCCAGGCAAAACGTGCACTGTGTCACTCCCGACGAGAAGCTGCGGTCTGCATCCCATGTCAATCGCCGATCAATCTTGAACGATAAGAATGTCAGTAATCTCCGTTGAATCTCCTCAATTTGGAGTTCTAAATAGATGTAGGGCGGTGACCAAACAGGTGAAGCATATTCCAGTTTACTTACAACAGAGGTACAACAAATATAGTTTTGAAAAGGGATATATTCTCAAAGTATCTGCAGCTGCGCATTACGAAGCCTAAAACTTTCGATGCGGAAATACAAAAGGTGGTTGATATGTGACACAGAGGTCAAGCGACTATCAAAAATAACTCCAAGATCGCAAAATTCGTTAACTCTTAGAAGTGCTTGGCTGTTAATGAAGTTAAAAAAATATATAAAACGATACATTATTAAAACTCAAGATAGATTTAAGAATTAGTGATATATTTGCATGCAGTTGGTTATTACTACACTGAAAAAAGTAAATGCATACCTTTTGGAAAAAAGAAGTAATTACTGCTAAATAATAAGGATTAATGCTATAAGATGCAAATTTAGCTGATACAAACTGTTACCATGTAACCGTCACAATAACGCACGCACCTACCGTTTTCATTAATTATAAATTATAACTATGTACTTAGATATTTAGGAATCGTTTGATTGCCAGTAATGCGATATTTTGCAATCCTACAAATATTTATGATTAATATTCGGTAATGTAGTTCATAATCTATTAATTGTAAGATGAGTATTTCTTATTTTTTTAAATGATTTAAATGTGACTAGTTTCGATCAGATCGATAATAACACACCTTCTAAACGGATTAAATTTAAAGTTCAATTAATTATCAATTATTATAAGTCAGCAAACTAGTCAAACATTACAATATAAAATATATCCCTAATAATAAATAAGCTTACTATATTGTTACCGCAACCTAACAACCTATTAACCATGTTCTTTATGAAACAGCAAAAGCAAAACCAAGAACCTTCATACAAGCGGAATATACAAATTGCTCTGCGGAGACAGTGGCTGGGGAAATTGGTAGGAACATTGAACTTAGAATTAAAGAATAATAAAAAAAGAATAATAAAATAAATTTATTAGTACCGACGTGTCCTCAAACGTCCAACTGTCCCGAATTAACTAATTAAACCTATGTGGTGCGGCGTGTAGTGTTGTTTGTTAAACTTGTTACGATCTTCCGAAGTATACAAACATAAAATATAATTACCTAAATCAATTGAAAGGTGTTCGATGCTTGTCCACGTATTCCTAATGCGCGTGTCTTAATTTTGCACTGCATGTCTATTTGTTTAACTCGCCACATGGGAGCTGTGATTCGTATAGATTCCTTTAATTTGCAACGTTAACGTTTGATCCCTGTCTAAGATTAACACAGATGTTTTGGTATTGAAAGGTAAGTAAAGTAAGATTAGGCGTTAAGAATACAAGATATACTTTTTGGACCACCTTTAACAGTTGAGCGTCATGAATCAGCCTGTATAAACTGAAAATGTAAATACCTTCTTGTGCTATAATCGTATTTAGTAAAGTGAGTAAAACTAAAAATAGCACTCGTACGGCATTCACGGGGTACATTCTAGTTTTAATAATCAATATCAGTAGCCCCAGCATGTTTCATTTTCCCTAGGAACTAAATTTAAAGTTAGATTGGCGTTAGATTCAATTTGCCTGGGTTTTGGATCGTTTAATTGAAGGTGTATTGCTTCGAGAGTGCGAGATGAAATAACATTCAAGTAAAGCGTATGAATTCGGGTTCATCGCTCGGGTTTATTGCTTTTATTAGTTACTATTACTACTTAATAAATCGTTATTTTTGAATAATATTAAAAGTTAAAGAGTTAAAACGCTTTCTACTCTACGTATTTTTAATTTACTATTTCCATAACACGTACTTTGTGCCGAAATAAATAATATTAAAAAGCGAATGTGGAATTTACTGTATCCTGAATATAGACCGGTTGAAAACAGCACATTCAAGTTGCAACAATAAACCGAACACAGTTTTATTGGCGGAGATAGATATGGGGCTTTGAAAATTAATTTGCCGGTGTCTTCTGTTTCGCCCACCTACAATAGCTTCAGGCATACGTTTGAAAATTATGGCTTTATTGTTTATTTTACACAATAGGCTTCTGCTAAAATTCTAGTTTATTTTTATTACGTCTTTGATTATTATTGCTTCATTGAAATAATTTTCTGGTTCCCTTGTATATTTACTTTCTGCGTTATAAACTCTCGAAACAGGACTAGAACGCTTAAACACAATAGCCTTTGCCTAATGGAAGGTTCTTGTTATTGTATAAAGTATAACATCAATTACGTACGCATATAATTGTGCGTTGCATAGAAACGTTCTACTTCTTGACGTCTCTACTTTCCAAATTATTTACGTATATATGTATATGTGGTAGCTTGTGCGGAACCTTCTTACCTTGAGTTTTATTTGCACAAGCGGCTCTACTTACTTTCACGTGATTTTCAATAAATTTCTTCCATCTTAATTGAAAAGCTCTTCCGCACAACTTCATTGGCATGGAAATCTTCTTCGAAAATTTCAAACGATCAAACATGTTTGCTAAGAAAAATTCTGATAGTTAACAAAATGACTAGCTATTCGACAGTAGAAAGACGTACTGATTCCAAGTAAAATTCTCCTTTTTGGTGCATATCTGGGGAATATGCGGAACAGAACTAAATTATTAAGATTCCTCTTAAACTTAATTTTAAAGTCTTTAATGACCGGATGTCAATAATTTCTTTTCGACTTAAATTTATATCTAAACTATTAAATTTAATAAGGTGCGCCGAGTTGTATGCAATATTCAAACGTTAGGTGCTGTTAATATCTTCACGTGGAAAGCCATCTAAATCCCATTTCCAATCTATATAGAATTATGCTAAAGGAATAAGCATGTTTCTACCATTCACTTATCCCTTTATGATAAATCAGCACATGAAGTGATAGGGGATGATCAGGGCCCGGGGAATTTGTTATTATCCCAACAACAGATGCACAAGAATTGTATCATGACTACCAAATATCAACGCTATACAGCCATGTAAACATTAGCAAAAACTTAGTGCTTTAGTTGCGGCAGAAGAATTCTCCAAATTCTCGCATTAATTTGCGAATTTGTAAGTAATCTTCAAGCTTTAAAATTCCCATAAATGTTATTCATACCACTCGTTAACGACGAAGTTTTCCATTTATGGGTAAAATTATCAAAACTTTTGCGTGTTTGGATGTACCCTTCATCAAAAACGTAATAATATTCTTACGTATCAATCTTATACATCAATCGTACTTAATTTTATCCATCCATTCACGTCCCGCTTACGCGTAACTTCCATTTCAACCGCTCATTTACGAACATTTTTCTCCCTCTAACATTTACCTTTCTCCTCTCTCGCTTTTTTTTTCTTGCCGGAATCGTAAAAATCAAGCATTTCGTATCCGCTCCCCCACTTCGCTTTTTTTTGTGTGTACCTTTTCACCTCCATACGACTACCGTTGCGATGTAATTAAATCAACATCGTGGAATCGAACTCAGCCATTCCTGCTTGGAGTTTATCGCTCATAGCGCGTCATGCACAATCACTTCATATTTTATTTAGGCGGCGCAGAGTTAGGAAAATCCATGTATATTACAAATATTACCAACTTTGGCCGTTTACGTCTTGTATCGATCGACTTGGGCGTATAGGAATGGAGGCATGAATAAAACAGTTCCCTTATTTTATGGAAAAGAATACTGTTAGAGAATATATTTACGCATCAAGAAATAATGAGTTATTTCAAATTTCCCTCACGTACGTGGAGGCAAAGTATTAAATTATAACACACAAAAATGTATATACAACCTTACAAACATTAAAACTATGATTTATGCATCGATTACAAGGCGCTGCTTGCAACTTATATGCAGACTTGAACCTCCAACCCCGAGAGAGCCTGCTGACAATATTATTGCACGGGCTGGCCAAAAGCACACTGGAGATGACAAGCAAATGTTCCAACTCACCGTTTTTACGGATCTACTAGATGAAAGCAAAGCGAATAAAGACCGAAAGGTAAAAGAATAGCGTTGTTTTCGATGATATATAGTAACTATAGAACTCAGACAAATAAAATATAATCTGTCGCTGAGTAAAAGCTTAAAAGCCTCGGCCTAACTTTAGAAAGGAGGCGTGTATCGAGGTACCAATACTAACAACATTCGACGAATTACGCATTGACATTGCCGCAACGCTGTGTCGATCTGAACTGCATTTAGACGTGTTTCTTGCAGTAGGGAGCACTTGCCATTACAACTACAATACCTTGTAAAATATAACCTTTGTCGTAGCAGCTTTACTTTGTTGTTGTTACCTGTCGGAACATATTCTATCCATTTAATTCTGTCGTCCATTCATTTTATGTGAGTATGAACATGCAGATATGTAACTTAGCAACACAGCGTCAAATAACAACATACTTCTCTCTCTCTTCCAAACATCCATGAACTTGTATGTAAGGATTAGTTAGAGCATGCTGTTCAGCTTCTGTTTGAGTTAATCCTTTAGATATGTTTTCTTGTTACACGGCTCGTTATTTTGCAGGCGATTCTACCAAGTTGTAACCAACTAATTATACATGCACCTCGCTCGTATTGCAACTTATTCAATTAACAACATCTATTGGTTTTGTCGAAGCATAGATTAATTGATTTTCGACCGAAACTTAATTACAAATGTAATAATGAGAATAATGTGGTTTTCCCTTAGATATTATTATAATGAATCATCGTAATGACCCATTACGAAGAAGTTACGTAACTATCTTAATGCAGCAATTCTTTTATGTAGATTTGTCCAACGAACAAGTTTATCATTTTAATAAATGGCTGTTTTATAATCTATGAACACTTATTTTCATATATAGAATAAAACAGATTTATTGGTACAAAGAATTATAGTATAATGAAAATTCCTCGTTCCTCACGAGGTACGTTAAGTAAACAGCGTCAACGAACACCATCTATTAATTTTTTTTCTCTGTACAATGTGTTCCTAAATGAAGGTATCCCATTGTTGAAATCTACTCAGTTTGTAATGGAAGCTCTAGACCGACAGAGGCAAGTTAACACAATTTACACCGATTTTCAAAAAGCATTTGGCCAGATCGCCTATTACGTCCTACTTTGAAAACTTGGAAGGTATTGGTTTTATTCATCTTGTAGCTTGCAATGAGGATTCAATCTTAGTCCAACTTTATTATTTCTACATGTAAATGGCATAATTAACGTTTTTAGTAGCAAGACTACGTTAAGCTGCGAAAAAGTTTAACTAACAATAATTAATAATTGGTGTGGATATAATCATTTGTACTTCAACATTAAAAAATGTAAAAGATTTCTATCAATTTCAAGCTATTAAAGATTTAGGCGTAACATGTCTATAAACGCAGCAATTATGGACGGACACTGAACGTTTTTACGCTTTTTCAAGTTCCGTTTTAAATTAATGATGTCCATCCCGAAAGAAGACTTGATTATAAGTATTCTAATGTTATGCTATTTAGGCTAACTATATATGTGGACTTTACGTGGTTGTTAAGTAAAATTCATTTTAATGTTTCTACATTAGAAGCATATTGTTAATGTATGCAATTGTTGAAGAAGTAGAGCAAATATTTAGTTAAGTCGCCTGTTTTTATAATATTTAATAAGTATAACAACATTTCTGAATGATGTGGTATGTAATGTGATTCTTTTAAAGCAATAGCTAACTCATCATTGTTCTACAGATTGTTGAGATTAGTTTGTTTCTCCCACTTCATTTGAAGTTCATTTAGTTTATTGTATATTTCTGGAATGTATATGTTCACAAGCTGTAATATTTAGTTTACTTACGTTAAACGTATAAAACATGGGGTACATTGCATCCACATAATTATCGGGAATATGATAAATTATTTTCTCTTAGGGTTACTTATTAATAAAAACCTACTCGCTTTTCTAGCCTATCTTCCGTACGTACCGCCGTTAACATGCTATATTATGTAAATATGGGCACGAAAAGAAAGATATATGAAGAGGTAAACAACCACCAAATTAAAGTCCCTTGCGTCTCGTCTCACAACGCTTTTACCAGCTGACTCTCGCAGTTTCTGTGTCAATGCTTATTACAAGTAATTTCGCTCCGGTACGCGTCTGTTGATCCTTACGGAATTTGCAAATCGGTTTATTATTTATGGGGCTCCCAATCAAGATATGAAACTGTCGCGGATAACGAACGCGTCTCACTGCAATCAATCCTGCAAAATATGAGATCGTAGGCGGTGATTTTGATTAAACGGAATCGTTATTCATCTCGATAATGTTAAAAGTCTTGCTATAAATTCGGCATTAGCAGAGGTGTTAATTGAGCAATCACTAGGATTGTTTTCCAAGAATTTATGTATGTGCGTGTTCACCGAGATTACATGTTAGGAGAGCAGATGTCTGTGGTAATAAGGAGAATGCCGGGTAAAAGCTGAAACAAATTCATTATTATACTTCTCCGATTTTCCCTTAACAAAGGCTTTGAGGGTAGCTAGTTTGCATTGCATCAATTTGCCAAAAAGTAAATCTACGCACGTTTAGCAGTGATAGTGCAGTATAGATATAATGATGTGAGTCGTCGTTTAATATTTTGAGCAGTAACAATGGAAAAGTAAATACGAGACTCTGGATTCTATTTGCAAACCTTATAATGTAGTTTACACAATGACGATGAACTTCGGTGATACGTACACGTGGATATGTGACATTTATCTGTGGGTATGTGCGCTTCGTTCTTGTTTATTATTGATTAGATTTTAATGTTGGTTGGTTTCAAATTATTTATCATGCAATCGCCCTGATTAATGCTCTTTAAATTTTCATTATTCATATTCTTACGTAGTTAATCTTTAAATTACGACCATACTGTAATGTTATTTCCCTCTAACTTCAGACTAGTCTCTTCAATGTAGAGCGCATTCAAATAGTATAGATTAAAGCTTTTGCAGCCGCTACAATACCCTATATGTATGTACGTGTATAAGTTATTTGAAGAGATTTTAATTGAGTTGAGTAATTGCTTTTTTTGCAGTGTGGTAGATATTTTTAATTGAAAACAAAATGAAATTGATCAGGCACGCACGAGCGTCAAAATATTAATTTGATACCTCCTCCCTCTAAATAGTCAATGGTTTAACGTGCTATATAAAAACTAACATTATCATGCTGAAGGATGATAGTAAGTTTTCAGATGATTTTCCTGATTTCATCTATGACTAAGACCGGCAAACAAATTGCTACATACCATTCGGCATTAACTGTTCTTCGATCCACCAAAACAAAAACAAAAAAAAAACAATTATATTTTTAGATGTTTCGTAAACGAACTACGTTTGTTGGATTCGGTTTATCCGGGAACGTTCGCCTTATGTCGAATATCTTGAGCGTTTCCTTATACCAATTACGCTTTCTTGTGCTTGGGTCAAATTATGCTGAATCCACCGAGAGCAAATTTCTTCCTTATGAAAATATGCATTTCTTATGAAATCGAATGTACTGCAGTCGTAGGCGTGCTCCTAAGAATGGTCTTTTGGAACAACAACCGACTTTGGTCCATTTTCAAGATATTCATTCACCACGACGGAATTCTACAACTTACATAACTGTAAACAGTCTCCTCTGATGAAGCTTCATCAAGAAGGACTCAAGGAATTGTTGCGTTAGGCCTTTACTGAAGTCGTAAAAAATCATCGAACGAAAACCATCATGTGAAATTTTACGAAAATAAGTGAAAACCTTCAATAGCTAGCAACCAATGTACGTTTGTACGAAAACCTCATCTTTCATCAAACTGATTTTTTTTTATTTTTTATTATTTTTCTAATTTCGAGTAACTAACGGAATCTAACCAGGTGCTTCTTTTCGATATAAACAAAAACTGTGTAGGTACCATTTATTCTTTTATAATGAAAAATAACAAATACAATACGCACATTTGCTCGTTTCAAAGCAGTTTTTAGCATATGCTCAACAAATTAACTTATAATTAACATGGGCCGGCATTCTCTATTTTCAACACCTCTTGCAATACACGCACACACATCGAAACAGTAAACCTGTTGCTCGCTAATTAAAGCATTTCGCACATTTTAGCGCGGAGTTTAACAATGCCAAATTTAAAGCCGGCGTTCCGTTAGAAAGAATGCAAATTTGGCCATTGTAACTCGTCACGTACGCATCATCATGTAGGAGCTAAATTACAGGTAATTGTATAGGGTCTACGGTATTAGATATACGAGTTCTGGGTACGTATGTATTTTACCCGAGTTGGCTAGCGTGACAGCGCCGTAAGCCCTATTGCTGTCCTCTGTCTGACTTTTCATCGTATTTGATTGTATCAAAGGTCCCTAATAGCTTAATCGATAAACGGGGGTGTTTCTTGCTTTTATTGTGGGAAATGTTGCTATATCGTATATTCTATGGTTACGCATATGTAGACGGGCATATCAGTGAAAATAACATTAACGCAGGTTTCATTATTAATCTTTTGAAATTATAAAATTAGGCGTATTGTATAAATTGCAGTAAGTTTGCAAAACGAGACCCACACATAAATTATTACGATTGATAATCTCGTCCTTAGATATTTGTCATCTCTCGCAAGAAACTATACTGAGCTCTTAGAATAAAATGTAGAATTACAAATTCACAAATGTCGTTTTCTAAGTTAAATAAATACATCTCTCGCGGACGTTAGATCCGAATGCGACTAACAGATATTCTTTCGGCAGTTTAGAATAAAAATGAAGAGCAAATAATAACGTTTCACGAAAGTTAGGTTGATAGAAGAAAAATCAAACACAAACTTGGACGTTAAGCGAACTCTCTACGATAAGCTTTACTTACTGAAATCTCGCGTTCTTTTGAATTTGCCTTAGTTTTGAAGTATTGAAATATGCGAATTCGCTTGGTAAATAAAACAAACCAAATATTTGGCGACGACTTGAACCAAACAGAAAGATTTTGTCCACGAAAGTATTTAATTTCTAATGTGCTACGCGACTTTGCCCTCCACACCCTAATTCAATGACCATCAACAGTACAGACACTTCTCACAGTACTTAACAACTCACTACCGAGTAATATTGTCCAAAACACAAGCGATTGCAATAAGCCTGAAGAGATAATCTATCAATGCCATACACGCATCAATCCGGCAGGATAACGTCAGCTGAATGTGTTGGGAAGCTTAGTTTGCACGTTAACTCTCTATTTCGCTTTAGGCAGAATACCACCTGTTTGATTAGAGAGGCTGTTATAGCTTTGAAATCTGGTCTTATTCATCTATAACTCTGCAATGCTTTTTTCAACATAATCAAGCGTATATTACCAGCTTATTCGTATATTGAGGTGAAGTATGAATATTGACCACATTCTAGAAATGTCCGACGTTATCTTTTGTCATTTACGAAATAATTGCTTTATTGTCATACAGTAGTTTTGTCTTTTATCTTAGTATTTATTTTTGTTGATTAATGTTGTTTACATTCAAAAGCTCTTTGTGGCTTATTAGGCTTATCTTTAAATTTTTGCTTAATCAAAATTTTGTTTGTTAACATTGCTAATTGTATTATGCCAATAAATACTATTTATTACGCATTATTACAAAGCTTCAGATTTACAACGATATCATCAAGTAATATCAATTTTAGTTTCCTTGTCTTTGTAAGAGCTTGTCAGATGTAATAAAGATATTTGAGCAAAGTTTACAGTTGTTTGAATGATTGTTAAGGAGGGAAAATTTTCATGGCAAAATATATATAACATTTTAGTAACATTTTTAATATTCTTTGATAACGAGTAATATTACAATTGCTATAATAATAGTAATAATATCTTTATTTCCAGAGAATTAACAAATAATAAGCGAAGTAAATGATATCAGCACACAAAGAGAAAGCCTCATATATTCATACGCGTATATGTCATAATAAGTCAGTAAGTACTTTTACAAGAACTGCCAAACCCCAGATCAGTCGTTAACCTCACCACGCGTTTCAGGGACTCGGGTGAAGTCCCAGTGCAACACACCATACGCCATCCTGAAGTCATAGTTTGAATAATAAAAACATTAAAATTGCGTGGCTGCAAGACTTTTCACTCTTGAAAGTAGCATAGCACATCCGAGCTAACTTCAAGCCGAGTTCCTCAACTTGATCTGACCATCTCAAATGTTTATCTACATGAACTCCCAAGACCTTGGCTAATTTCGTAAAAGTTAAGGAAGTAGAACGAAAGGGAAATCCTTGCCGGTTAAATTCGACTTCGTTATAGAACAGTGTGAATTAACTTTCCGTCGAGCTAACAATCAATTTATTGGTAATCGTGTAGTTCAAAATTTGCATATGCATAACACTGGTATGTAGCACATAGCTCACAGCAAATTTGCAAAATGCTGTAAATTTTACTTTAGTATTGCTAAAAATACGTGCAAAATCGTTAGTAACAAAGTTGCCATTGATTTCACATGTAATTCTACCGGAGCCCATTAACAGTACCCATACCATCCGTAAAGATATACATATGTAGCCGTAGTAATATTACAATGTTTTAAAATTTGGCAATATGACCAATTTATTATCGATAATTTCATAAAAATGTAATTTGGAAAACCGAAAGTGAATCATAAAGAAGAAAATAAATGATTTTTTGCATTCTTTAAAGTAGATTTGAACGGACTCGATTATCCTGTTCTGGGACAAAACAGCCTTTTCAGATCGAACGGATTTAATGGGCTGACAACAGACGAAGATATCGGCCAAACGGGCGAGTCGAATTGGTAAACGTGACCGGTCGAGCAGGGCCGAATTGACAAACGCGTCGAAGCAGGTTAATAAAGTGCCGCGCTGGACCTACAAATATCACTTCTAGCGTATACATGTCTGGTCATTGAATACAATTTCTCTGAATTTGTTACATTGACCTGGGGCCTAGTCCTATTACAACAAATACGCTTATTCAATTATATAAGTGTTTACTTTTAATGTGCTCAAATTCATATTTAGAATAGATACTGACTTACTTAATAACGTTGTCAATGCTTCATGTAGGTGGGCACTTCGCTGACTTTTGCAAACGTCATAAGAATAGCTTCATGTTGCTTACTGGTTTCTTCGAGAGCCGACAAAACACGAGTCTGTCTAGTCTCTGCTAATTTCGTGAAGCGCAACTCATTTCTGCGAGCTTACTTATAAGTAGAGAGGACAAAGGCAGGTGGAATTATTCTGTTTTTGCAGCGACTAGATACGCTCGTGTCTATTCGTCTCGTAAGAAAGGGTTCGTGTTGCCTACTAGTTTCCTCGAGAGTCGACAAGTCTAGTCTCGGCTAATTTCATGAGGCGCAACTCGTTTCTGCGAACTTATTTATAAGTTACGCACCGGACTTGACTTACTAAGTAAAGGAATTTCATTAAAAATACCCTGTTCTGTATGCTTTATTTCGTGTTCAAACTAAAATATGAGCACGTATTTGTCTTATTGTTAGTCCAAGTAACTTTCCCCTAATCTATCACAATCATGCCGTGCCATTGATAACGAATCACTATTTTGTCGATAACGAATGTATGTATTACTTGCACCTCGTCCAAGGAAAAACATATATAGCACAAAATAAAGCTGCCTAGAGGGCAGAAATAATAATAAAATAATAATAATAATAAAAAAATAAAATAATCAATAATAATATGTAAATATAAATACAACATTTAACAGCTTCAAAGATATCAATAACTTAATGGTAGCAAACGCTATTAAAACTGACAAGAGGCGCGTAGAACTAATGATTGTTTCTATAGGGTGTTGCGAAGTCTTATACTTTATATCCTAAACTACTTCTGTATACTGAACTTACAACATCGAATAAAACAGAATTTATTGCAAATGTAACGATTTACGAAAAGAACTCATGTACAATGATTGCTATAATTTATATTTTTTGCATTAAAAAATTAGGATTTAAAGGCCAAATCCTAATTTTCAGTATTTTTTCCTTTAGGTTTTTTGGGTCTTTAAATAATAAAAAAATACATCATGTAAATATCTGGCATTATTACGAATGCTATACGACTTACGAAAATATTAAGCAATGTACAATATATAAAAAAAACGACAACAGATATCCTCTCTATACACAGTCACCATTCCCTACGCTGAGATTGAGACTCAGACACACTTGGCTTTAAGTTCACTATTATTGCTGCAGCTTTTAAAACCAAATGGAATTTTATTCATAATAATCGCAATGCTATACGAGAATGAAAGCTCGTGAGTCTCGATGTAGTGTCTACTGCTCGAAACAAGAATATGAATACAAGGTGATTCTTTAATATTACGAAAAATTTCAGGGACAGGTTCTGTAGATAAAAATAAGAAAAAAAGTTCCGATTCACATGTGTCTGAAAACGCATCGTTTCCGAGATACAGGGCGTTTTATTTTTTTGTGTTTTACTTTTAATAATTGTTATTTAAAATTCCTTTAACTAGACGATTAGGGCATCTGTCTTGATAGATGTCTGATTAAATCATCTTATCGTGTTCAAACAAAGTTGGCTTGGAACTTGAAATACGTACTAACTGTCAGGGAGGAGTTGCCGATTCTATTGCAAGACGTCCCGTATCAATTAAGACTCCAAATGTATTTTATGCATGACGGCGCTCCAACACATTTTAGTTTAATTACGCGACAATATTTGGATGTAGTATACCCAAATCGTTGGATACCCACAACCTTGGCCTTCGCGGTCTTCTGACCTAAATTCATTGCATTTTCTTTCTCTGGGGCCACCTCAAATATCTGGTTTATTCCACTCCAATTGAAAATGTCGTGGAACTAAGAAATCGTATTGTTACAGCGTGTGAAACAATTCGACACACTTTAGGCATTTTTGAATGTGCTCGTCAATCAATGCGTCGTAGGATCGAAGCATGTAGTGCAATTGAAAGAGGTCATTTTCAGCAACTTTTATAAATTTACATATTCACTGGTTTTCATTAATTCCACGAATTTAATTTTTTTCATTCTAATAATTCTTCTGCCTCGCTATGCATTAATTCCTGGAATAAACAAGTGCAGAGCAAAAGTTATTAAAATTATTATTTTATAACATTTTGTATTATGTTATTAATGATACAAAAAATGGCTCCGATTATTAAACATAAACCAGTCAATTTTCAAATAAATCGGTTCAAGGACTTTTGAAATAACAATTATTAAAAGTAGATTACAAAAAAAATTAACGCCCTCCATCTCGGAAACGAAGCGTTTTCGGACAACTTTTTTCTTGTTTTTATGTAAAGAACCTGTCCTTGAAATTTTTCGCAATATTAAAGAATCATCCTGTATATTGAGGAAAGCAAGAGACCTAACACAGAACCCTGTGATACACCGTTTAACAATGCTCGGTGTTGTTGTCTCTTTCTACTAAATAGCTTTTTATTGAGAAACGTCTCAAGTTTGGTAATTTAATGTGAAATTGTAAAAATTATCTTTTTTTCTTGAGCTTTTTATTCTTCTCATTAACTTTCGAGTTGGTCGAATTGGTCTTAAATTCCGAAAAACTTTCTTAGACATTATACTACGTTAAGCAAAAAATTTATAATTAAAAAGCCTCGATACAGGAGATAAATATTTCATGCGCCAATTAATATTTAAGTACGTAAGAAAGCGTAAAAGCAGCATTAATAAATAAAAAGGAATGAAATACAACTTGCTTATTTGCAGTGGCGTAACTGTATAATGTCAGCAATCCCAGGTTTTAGACAGTCTGGACGTCGATACGACGACGAGATAATTATTATAGTCGGTCGCAATAAAAAATATAAATGGAACCCGAATATATGTCGTACCTGGTAGAAACGCGTCCATTGTTTGTTATTATTCGTTCCCGCGTTTTCGAATTCGTTTTCTCTACTGTCGCTGCTTCCGACTAATTAATCTTCTCGCCGGATATGATCCGCGTACATGTATCTTTATAATCGACCGGCTCCCTTTCTATTGCTTTAGCAGTAGTACAACCTACACAATTTTATTTCACGATGCGTTGTAGGATACAAGCAATTTATAAGCATTTACTGATGTGTTGGTAAACCTCGTAAAATCACCCGAGGTCTTAATTGAAATGAATTTACGGTTTAGGGTGAAAGCTGATAATGGAAGACATCAGAGAAATGTTAAACCCTTTGGTTTCGCTTGCGCGGTGCCATGTTGGTCGCTCCTAATGCTGCTGTCTGATCCGCAACATCTAAATATGTAAATCGGAAATGATGCGGGAAATAATAGATCATTTATTTTGTGTCACGAATTGAAGAGAAAGTTAGTCGTTCGTTATAATTAATATCACATCGCAGGTATTTGGACGATGAATTAAACAATTTTGCTAAGTACACGTGAGAGGAGGATAAAAATAAAACTTTTTGTTTAGAAATATCTTCGAGCACGCAATACAAAATTGAAATGTAAATCCACTAACAAATCCATTTACCTATTTTTGCATGTTGAAAAAGACAAAAAAATATGTATATTGATAGTTTAATAATAACGATAATGACCTAGCAGACCTATATCGGTCCTTAAATTTATGAGCTTGTAAAAAGTCTTAAGATTTAGATGTTCCTGTAAAGCTCAAATTGTTCAATACAAAATTCATTTTGTACACCTCATGATAAAAACAAAATTGCCAGACAATTTTATCGATTGTAAATATATATTGGGTAACTAGATGTTCCACATAGGTTGCTTTTTAGGGTGTTCCTACAAGGGTAAAGCTCTCAGGCGTTTTTTTATAAAATTATGTATCACCCCTATATTGGTGACAATAAAATTTTAAATGAATATCTGAAGGTTAACTTGAACGATTGCCTATCATATTGCATTGGTTTTCCTGCATTTACAAGAGGCAAATGTTCCACATGTATTGTAACTGTTACTACAGAGGATGCCAAATTTCAAATTTTAGTTGAACCCAACAGTAATGAAATATATTTCACGTTGAAAGTGATAATATAGACCGTTAAGTCACTTAATTTTCGCTGGCAAAGAAATTAAATAAGCAATCTTAATCAAACCAAGTAATCCTTTAAGATTTATCTTACCAAGTTTTTTAATTTACCTAACACACCTTAACAAATTTTAATGTAATCTACATATTTATAAGCAAAACAAAGACATTAATATTTAGTGTACATTAATCTTTTTTTATAACTAAAAAAGTTGGAAAACGCTGTTAACGTGAAATGTAAAGAAGCATTTTTACTTGTCCATCCTATTGATGTAATGTTTTATTTCTAATTTGTTGTTTCAGGTAAGCTCCCTGTTACTGAAAAGCCAAACAATATTGCTACGGAAGACGAAAATCAATTACGTATGTATTTCATATAAGAAGAATATAAATAAGTTAATTATAATATTTGCATTCATTTGCATATGCAGATTTTTATTTTAATAACTTCCTCAGTAACATGTTTCATTTAAATACCTGTGGATTTTTTTTTATAAATTTGGTTTAGGGCGCCATCTGTTGGCCGATAGAGAATTTATAGCGAGAATATGATCTACACGTTGCTCTTAGTGAACTGTAGTATTCGAGTTGAACGATAGATGTGCCAGTTGCTTGCTCTCCTACGGTAGATTCCTTTAATCATACAGATTCCTCTTATTAATATACAGCTATTGATATTAAAATGAGCTTCTACTCTTACTGATAGGTGGCAGCTCCATCGATGTTACTATCTTTTTTTTATATATATTAGAATAATTTAAAATGTAAAAACCTGTTGTCTTATAAATGCAAGTGATTAAATTTTACGTTCTAAAATTAAATAACTGAAAACAGAGAATAGAACGTAAGCATTTAAATTTAGAATAAAAACATAAATTGACACTTTCCTATAAATTCAGACAAACAACATGAATTTCTAAATTTCATATTACAAGATATGTTCCTCCATCTTCGCCTGGTTTTCGTCCATAGTATTGAAAGTACTAAATGGTTCTGTTCCTTGTAGGAAAAATGCAGATGAATAAGATGCTAAAGTGATAAGCCTGACGAACGAGCGTTTTGAAGCGGGCATTTTAGATACATACAAGGAAAGAAAAGTTTCTCTGTCAGATTTCTAGAAAAATATACGAGATGTTTCATAAAAAAAGGAAAAAAAATTGGAATAGCAATTTTGATTGTTATCTAGTTGATGTAGAAAATGTTCGACGTACTACCGAAAACTTCTATAAATATTCATGGACGGCGCACTTAAGATAATCGAGTGTTAAAAAAACAAATGCATTTATCAAAAATTTCAAATGGCCTTAATCATGTCAAAGGCAAGTCTCAATAGATAAAGATAATAAGATTAACATGAAATGCAACAACACATCACAAAATACAAAAATGTAAAAGAAAAAAGCGTAGGCTTCCACGCCCAGAATCAGTTAAAACTAAACATGTTCCGGATTTGAACAGTGTTATGTCGTTTTTTTTTTTTTTTTTAACAATAATGTAAAGTTTACTTTATAAATAAAAAAAAATAAAAAATCAAATCTGTCAAATGACAAATACATAGATATAACTAACATATATCACCAGGTCCGTCAAACGACTTGGCAAACTTTTAGTCCTAAAAGGACAATACTTATATACAAGCCACAAATTCCGTAGAACTTCAATGCGATGTTCACACTTGCATTATTTGGATCACATAACTTGAAATAAGAACTTCTGAACTGAAGAAGCTTTATTTGAAAAGCTAAACAGAGAAATGTAAAAACTTAATGCTATGTGCGGTGTTGCAATACATAAATGCGTGCAACATCGAATGAAAGACTTACGTATTTCGAAGAATAATAGAAATAATAATAATAATAATACACGTACTGCACCATAAGCGTTTAGAAATGTAAGTAATCTAAGCAAAAAAAGCATTAAAATTATGCTTAACGCATCTTATTGTAACATGGAGGGCAAGAAGTCCAGGGGTACTCATTACAAAGGGTATTCGCCCTTTTTGTTGCCTTTTCTGTATCCTTGAAATTGAATCCTTGTCGAATCGTACAACACTCACAACTTCCATAAACCAATTTGAATATGTGTTATCCGATTCAACGTTTTTTTTTTCAGCTGCTTTAACGTTTTCATTACGACCACTTACAATTCAACGCTGGCTAGTGGTCTTCTTTTAGTCCACATTTTATTGAATTTAAGCCATAAGAAATATTACTATTTAAGATAACAGAAATCTATAATTACGCTTGACCTGATGCTGCTACATTAAAGTAGGCAAGTCTCACAGTTCGATGAGTCATATATGATACAGTGATATTTTTATGTATCGTCTCCTTCTGAGACTGTTCTTTTATTTGTTAAACCTCAGTATTTGGCTTTGCCACACGATATTTAGTCTTTACAAGGGAGAGACAACATATAAATCGGGCATTGTACATGGAATAAATATTCTTACAGGAGACATATGAAGATGTAAAGACAAAATCGTGTATGGACAGGAAACGTGTTAATACTCCCATCTGCACGTGACATTGGCCATAAATTATGTTTTTTTTTTTTTTTAATTTATTACGCATCTGTAACGTAAATGACGTAATGGTTGCCTATTTTCATAATTTGATTTCTTTCAAAATACCTCGTACACAGGAAATCTCGTTTCCTCATTCCGATCGTGTATTCTAACAATAGCGAGCGAACTACTTTCCAAATCTACGAATTACATTTCAGCGCCACGGACTGACTTTCCATTATTTAACCCTCGGATTCCGACGTTTCAGCTTCTTGACGTGTTGTGCATTATGCTCAACATCGGGTACCGCTAGATAATACGCTCTTATCAAGAGCACCACACATACACACGATTCCATATACTTATATAACTGTTGTCTGCATTCTAGTCGCGTATATAGATATAATACAGACTCAGTATTTATTTAGCTTGCCGTACGTGAGATTTTCCATTCGCGACAGTAGATTAAGTATTTGTTTTGCTAGAATTTCAAATAAATTTAGGGCAGCTTACTGCAAAATAAAGAAGGATTACACTAGTTGTTATAGAATATAAAAGAGAATAAAATAAATAAAGTAAACAAGTATATTGTAACGATTAGAGATGACAAAGACAGGTGGAATTATTTCTCTTTTGCAGGATAGACTCATGTCTATTCGTCTCGCGAGAATGGATTCGTGTTGCCTAGTGGTGTCCCCCAGAGTCGACGAGACACGAGTCTGTCTAGTCTCTGCAAAAAAGGAATAATTTCATCCGCCTTTGTCTTCTCTAGTAAGATCTCGTAAGTCAGATATAGTATTTTATTAAATAGGTACATCAACGCCGTTTTATCTACAGGGTTAAACTATTTTCACCAATCCATTGTCCCCAATATGTAATGCATTAGATAGTTTTTTTACTTTTTTTTCCTACAAATATAGCACTTGCTATCTTACACGTAGAACGTATCATAATCCCGTCGCCGTATGTTACGTCCTTTATTACTGTCTATTTACTGCAACTAAAATGAACCATGCGTGTACGTGTACAAATTTACAATGAAGTTGATATGTTGCAGCGTCGTCGTGATGAAACTAATAAGAAACTTGCCCTATTTCATCGCTGCTGTCTCGTTAGTTTCACGAAGTACGTTCACTGTCCGAGATTTCTCTATTGCAGGGAATGGCCACGTATTTTCGTATTATGCATTTTTTTCTTAACGAAACGTGTATTCAGACAAGATCGTATAGTTAGCCACAGTGTGCTTTACCTTCTTATATGCACATTGCACGCATTCCCTAAGTCTGTTGCTGTGGAGGAACCGCGTCTAAAGCAATGTTGATTACTTAATGACTTAATGACTAAGTTAGAATTTGTAAATGAAATGTTATTATAGTATTCCTTGGCACATTTCCCGTGCGGTCGCTTGACTTTACTAACTTGAAGAAGTGGAATATGCCTGTCGCCTCTAAACCAGCGGTGGTTTCGGTACCAAATTCAAATCTTTGGAAGAAACGGTCATATGTTACACAATACAATGGATTTTATTTCAATGAGTAAATATTTTATGTTTTTTTAAATTTTTTGTTTTCATCGTATAAAACGATGCAAGGTGCTCCATTGTATAGCTTATTACACGCTATTAATTAAATCAGCTTCCTTCCATTCGTGTAAATCCACAGCCTCTGCTTAACATTCTCTCTTTCCATTTATTATCAAAGCAGAATCACGTTAAGCCACGTCTAAGAAGAACTTACTTCCTAATTCTAATTACACATGCCTTACAAAACTTAATCTTACGGCGGCAAAATTTACAAGATTCAAATGCGTTTATAGTGAAGAAAAATATACGGGTTCAAAGTCAACCGGCTTACGTTAAATCAAAACGTAGTCATACAGAAAATTACCCCTTTCAAGTTATATTTCAGTTTTAGGATGGTCTGAATATTATAGAGACGGCTCTATCTCGCTGGAATCGAATCCTAACTATGCGCTGGCGGAAATTAAGCAAAACGAAAACGAAATAGCATTTCATATGCAGCTACCTTCAATTTCGCTCGGTAAATATAGAGGAAAGTGGTTATCGGCGAAAGAAATAGATATATCGCATCTCGAGCAAATTATATACGTCTCAGGGCATCTAGAGGATGTTGATATTGATTGGAATATGTTATTTTTTTATAGATACTATTGCAGCAGGAATTTGCTGTTTTCAGCGTAAGGAGCCACTTGAATTGTTAAATAAGAGACTATTACTTTTTGGTTTTAGTACGTGGTACCTGTAATATAGACTTTATGGTTATTTTTTAGGTAATTCATTTAAAATTTTCTTTCTTTGAAGGTTGAATAAAAAATATCAAAACCTATTTTCAAGGATTATCGATCTTTATTTTGCATCCTGTTTAACAAAATTGGCCACATCTTCTCCAAAAATGTCGTCGCTATCGTATAGAAGTACTACTGAACCACTAAAGCGGGAAGTGGTTTAATCTGGTTTTACTAAACACCAATTAACATTACTTGCGTAAACATTAACGGATCTTAGTGCTTGATGTTCCTTTTCTTCTGCGTGAGTCGACTTATTTAAAAAAATGCGCTTCGTCGAATCAACCCAAGTTGCCAGTAAAAAAAGGGATGCAAATACTAAATTCTACTAAATCATCTCCGTTTATGTGTATTTGTAAAATATGTACGTATTTTGAGCATACCTAATAACGGTATTTACCAAGTTTGCGTTAAAAATTTCAGTGAAATGGAGCGCTTTAGGTATGCGAAATTTTAGCATGTCACGTCACAAACTAATTAAGATACGAACAATTCCAACGCGCGCAAATTCATTAATCAACCTCCCTTTCAGCTATTATACTAGCTGTTTTCGAATATCCAGCGCGCGTATTAGTATACAGATTTGGATAAGCATAAATGCACATTAGGCAGCCTACGCTTAATGCTTGTACATCAAACACACCGCACACGTTCATGGTCAGGTATTGCTCATATACGGTTGGGCATAAATACCTTTTGCTATCAATACACTCTACTGGACATACAGAATTAGTTAAAAGACCAATCAAACGTATATACGAGTACATGTTCTAATGCTGTACGTTGCTTTTAGATAGTCTAAGCAACTTTGATGTTGTGGATGCCTTGGATATAAAATTCAACGTTACAGAGTTAGTAGGGAAGAATATCCTTCACGTAAAGTAATTCAAAAGAGCTCAAGCGCAATTATCCAATTTTAATTTCTTCCCTTCACATTTCATTTGTTTTTTTTGTAATCCAGAATATTGCCTTCTAAATATTTTCTGCTTCATCTGCGAAAGACGGGCATGACCCGCGTCTTTCTTTGCATCCTCCGTGTCGTCTTTTACTTTGAATCAGCTCCACGGGTGTGAGGTCTGGAGATCTTGGTGGCCAGGTAATAGCTCACCACGATCAATCTAATACCCTAGAAAACTTGCATCTAAATGTTGCTTAACCTGACGAGGAGCTCCATCTTGGTGATAATACTTACGCATTATAATATTTAAAGCAATATCAATTACTCGATCAGACGGTGCGTTGTTCGAAAGCTGCTGAAGAGGAACTGTTGTCCGGCAATATATGGGAGTTACGAGTATTACCGATGCTGTCGCGAATGAATGTTGCATCATTTCTAAGAAGTATTACATCAGGATTATTATCTCTGCGTAGTTATATACAGCTTGCACAAGATTCACAAGATATCTCAAAAGATCTTTAAAGACTCTGATAAATACATTTAACGCCATTCTTTAACAGTAACTGCAGCATTTCTACCGCAAAAACTATGAATAAACACAATTTTTGCAAACACAGGATTTCAACAAACGTGGCACTTTTTTTACACTTTTCAAAAATAAAATACCGCCAAACTGGAGCGTCCTTAATTTTTGTGCCGTCGTAAGTCAAATCCGGATAGTCCTTCATGAACCTATTCACTGTTGATAGCCGTGCCAGGCGGCAACGAACTAAATACTGACTAGTGTTTCGCGTATGAGTTCGTTAACTATGCCGATGGTGCGCACCCAAATTTATCTATTCTAATAATGATATTAGTAACACGAATAGTTTCAACAAATTAATGCATTTCCTTGCTTTTAGAGATAATAAGGAAACACGATCATTTTCTCTAAAACCAAATCAAGTGGACTAAATTTCATTCTTCCTGAACTGCCTCGTCGAATACAAATACGGGAAAGTAATACGTACTTCCATTGTAGGTTGCCCAAAATATGACCCATATTGTTAAAATTGGTAAATATGCACACGAACGGGGTTCACGTTATATTGCGCTTCAGTATCGAATAGTTTAATTTGGAATAAACCAAATGTATTTGTTTGAAAAGAACTGCGTTCACGCAAGTAAAAGTGCAGAGATAACCCTTTTAATACTGTGCAATATCATCGCATGGAACAAGATTCGTAGAAGAGAACTTTTACTGTTTATTCAAAAAGTTTAAATTGTTAACGACGCAGAAAACATGTGCATACTTCTATATATACATATATGCAGTGGCATAATCCCGGCAATAAATTTCTGCATGTGTTAATCATGATAATAGCGTCACAAAGTGACATGCAGCGAAATTCGTGTTTTTTTTTTCTTTTTTCAAAAAATAATGGCAAACGAATACGAATTGCAGCATCCTGGGAAAATGGAAAACAACACGTCTGCATTTATTTAAGTGAAATATTAAAACGGGAAGGTGGTATTCGTACAAACTTTGTAGGTAAATAAATGAATAATGTCAGTGCTTTACGGAAATATACATAATAAAACTGTAATATTGGCATTTAACAGTTATAAAGATTTGCGGCTTTAAAAAAAGGAACTTATAGATTGCAGGAGCGATGTACAAGAATAACTTTATAAAAAAAATCAATAACGGATATAATTAATTTGTATTATTTAGTTACTGTTAATATTACGAAAAAGAGAAAACTATTAAATTTATAAACTTTTTCCAAATGTTTTTAAGACCATCACATTTCTAGATGTCACCCTCTTTGTTATTACACAGCACAATACCATTTCAGCTGTAGTACAAAAAAAGAATATAATTATCCCTCCAAAGAAGCGGCATTGTAGCAAACAAAATTGTAGTCCTTTGTGCTTTTATTCATCAATCCATCATGCTTTCATTTTAAAACGGATATTATAAATTCAACGAGATTTCTCCATGACCTAAATCTGCACTTATTGATCGATTGTAATGAGTAATTAATGAACCACCAATTAATATCTTACATCCTGGCAAGGGCAATTACGCGAAAGTATCTTGAAACAAGTACGTAAAAATGCCAGATACAACCGACAAAAATAATGTTTTCCCACCGCAACGAGCTTTCGAGTACATCCTCCATAAGGATATAGGAGCGCAATAAAAAAACGTTGTCCGTTCTGATGTGCAAGGTTCTATGAAACGATCTATTATAAAGTTTGCGTGACAAAACACGACGTGCAAGCCGGTAAACACCAACAACAAAGTTAGTGCTGTCCTCTCTGATATCATCAGATGGGTGTTTGTTCGAAATTTCAATAGCCTCCGTTTTCCCAAAAGCAGAGAACTAGTCAATACACCGGAGAACACAGCGAGTGGACGTAATATTATAATGGGAAATGCACAGCCTTTAGTAGTGATAGTTTCCACGTGGATCTGGCATGGCTGTTTGGTCAATTGTATTAGTAAAATTCATTTTCCGACTTTTTCCGATATTTTTACATTTTTGTATGCTAATGGTTTAACTGTTATCAAACTTTTAAGATTTTCCGTCAATTTAGTTGTAGATATTCTGCGAGAAACGTTATTATCAAGAAATGAAGATCTTCATTTCACATTCTTCTATCAAAGTAACGCAAAGCTGATTCGTGGCTTACATAAGAACAATAAGAATCGCAACCTATTTGTGGGAATTTGTTCCCTGTAGTAGATAGATAGTTCTTGTCTATAGGCTGGGATGGTTTATCTATAATTTTAAATTAAGTCACCTCTCTAGAATAATATTCTGAGATATAGATAAAACTAAGCGCGTTGCAAGTTTAAACCGTGTCATGGTAGGTAATCGGAAATTCGACGTTTCGTCCACGATCATAGCAGGCTTCTCCGGGAGAAGGAAAGGCGGTACGCTACAGTTTTCGTCTCTAGCGCTCAGTTGCC
>JAIOKQ010000399.1:0-305000 GCA_020654165.1 Oryctes rhinoceros | reverse complement strand
CCGAATGATTCGATCAAGAAAAGAATTCTACTTCATCGAGATAATGCATGCGTGACATTCCGAATTTTAACGCTTAACCGACGCTATAACGAAGTGATTACAGCAACAAACACTTATTCTTCACGATTGAAGAAATAGTAATTTTTAGGTGAGATACAAGATATAGAAAACCACTGGATTAAGTGTGTGGACCTCAAAGGAATCTATGTTGAAAAATTAAAAGAATTTTAGATTTAAGAATGTTTTTCTCTTGTCAACCGTATTTCGACAGGTGACATCCTAACGTGCCAATACACTGATTAAAACCTTCACAACAATCGCATTTCAAGAAGTTTCACGTGTACCATACATATATATAGCATACTTACCTTAGTATCTCCAGTATTTAGTATATCACAAGTGAAACACTGCGGAAAGAATAAACTTTAATTGATATATCGCAGATACATTTCACCGAGGTCCGGAAAAAAGTTTTACGGCAATGTATATATAAAATTAAGTTTACCTTAAATGTTACGCTAAAGGTCTGTTCTTAATTATAACTTGACAGCGACACTTTACAGGGCTCCAAAGCACCGGAAGCAAATGAATGACTAATTTGAGAAAGATTCGACTAGAATGAAATTGTCGCAAAAACTTCTAAGAAAAGCAGCTTCATTTTCGCTTTGGTTTAATTGAATTTATATTTCCAGAATCACGCTCTTATGCTTCCAGAAGAAAAAACAATCTGGGGGCCGTAGTCTTCCAATTTACTCGACGAGTAAGTTTTCAGTTTCACGATGAAGTTTTGCGCAATATCCTCCTTGAAAATGTCACATCTGAAATATAAATTAGTGCTTGTTATTGTAAAACGACAGGTTCTTAAGAACCCATTGATGACTAGAGAGAATTATACAGGATGTTTCATGGTTTGATGTATCTTTTAAGAAGCTTCTTGTGCCAGTACGATCGTAATAAATCTTATTACTTCAAAACCTGTTGCTGTACGATTCCGTGATTCCCGTCTTCTGCATCTGGGTACACCTCTGATAAAATTTCCATTTAATCGATTGTCCTAAAATAATATCAGTGCCGTTGTTCAGTAGTTTGTCCAGACTTAAATGATGATTATTTTACGAGATAGATCATCCCATCTAAAATTTTCCATGTCAGCAACATTGGAGAAGTGTAACTTCCGAAAAACTTGTATGAATTAAACGCTTGAGGAATTACAAAAATTAAATATACCCTTTGTTTTATAATATATACCATCAGGAAGGTTATAGTTATTAACATTTGGGTTGTTGAAAATTCAAATATTTCTAAAATGAACAATACGTACGACACGGTTTTAGCGGCTTCACAGTTACACGATTGGTTAATAATAGGGATGGGAATCTGCTTAGTTTTAATATTTGAACTGTTGTGCGTATGCAAATGTTTCCATTTATACAGTGCGCCGTAGCCTTTATCGGTTCGGTTTTATTACATGTCTTTTGTCATTGCTGTACGCAATAATGCATAAGTATGCTACAGATACGATTCACCAAATGTCCATAATAAAAACATGAAAATGCACAGTTATAAACAGAAGTATGTATTTTGGCAACGACTTGTGAAATTTACTCGTGTGTTTTCTACATGCCCGTGGTCTGGCTTTGCGAATCGTCATAATAATGGATTCCTTCGTCTTCCGTTGTTTAATTACATATGCACTAATAATAATAATTATTATTATTATTCGTTCGTTGATGAAATATAAATTACTTTTCCGCATCTATCCATCATCTTTTTCCAATTTGTTTGAAATGTTGAGGCTTCTAACCATGTCCTTCCATCTTGTTACGACTGGAAACGGGGATAAGGAAATTGGCCATTTTTCCTTGTATAAAACAACTTTTGTATCTGCTCTCAAAAAACTTTTTTGGTGTTACTAATCAATTAGTTCACGTCAAGTGTGTGTAATATTCACCACATTTTCGAGGGTGTCTCTTAATAATTTGACAGGAATAAGCTGCAGCATCTTTTACAAAAAGCAAGGCTTTCTCCTGTTTCGCCACACGCCTGAAAAATTTTGATAACACAGTCGTTTTAGTTTACCAACAGTTTGTAGCAAGTGTGCTTCACGTTAGCTAGTCGTCAATGCATAATCCTAGGTAGTTGAGTTAGACATACATAGACTCGATGTATTGCCATATTACTCGAAGCAATCTTCTGAGAGTCTGATGAGTCTCTTTTTTGGGGGAATTATGAAATATAAGGTATTTAGTTTTGTTAACAAGAAATAACCTATTTAGCCATGAATAACAATGTCAATCGGCACGAGTCTATACAAGCGTCTCTGAGAAACGATAGAAGTCGATAAGTACTCTCTAAAAAGTTATAAATCTGATTGCCAAGTATCGATGCGAAAATTCTGTGTGACATGTCAAAGGCGTAGACGAACAGAAACATTATTAGCTATCAGTAGATCCTCGCCCTGTAGGATAATAAATGTTTGTTATTATTATTGGTTATAACAACTAAAACATCCTTACTACATGTTAAGTTCAAAGAATTAATTGTTTTAGAGGCTAATATATCCATACCTTCACGATCAATGAACCATTGTGACGGATAAGCAAATTTCGTGGCGAAAAACCATATTTCCTATTATGGAATGAAAACTGGAAATGTTGTTAGTGAAAACACTAACAACATAATTGTTCATACGGTCATTATCTTCGTCAAATATTTACGAAGGTAGTCTGCCGGCATTTTAATCAACGCTGTAACATAAATATTTGCCGACGAAAAAATCACAAAGCTCGTCAGAAGTTGCAGTAAATACTTTTCCTTCCCGTGTTGATAGAGGTTTCTGTATCCGTTGCGAATAAGAATGATCTAGCCAAGTTAAAAGTAGCATGCGTGAAGATTACGCTTTTATAACAAGATATTTAAGTTTCGGTTCAAATGAAAAGAATTGATAAAGAATTTAGTTACCGTCAACGGAAAAAAATGCAACATCGATCAAGGATTATTTCATTGCTTGTTTCATTATAAATTGCTAGCTGATGTAAATACTAGGCATATTTATCCTAATTTAGATTGAGGAGGACAATGTTTCCATAATCTAAAAAGAATCTTACCTACGCTCGTTTTATTATACGAGTAACGCGGGAAATAACTGCTTTAATGAAATTCTGTCGTTCTTCGCTATAATCCTTTGAATGTTATTAAAGGAACGATTTAAGGGAAGATAACGAAAACGAATTCAGAATTAAGTTCGTTACGCTTTTAAATGGACGCGGCCTTAACTCAGAGAAATTCATTCCGTATCATTTTAGACAATCAATATTGAATAAATAAGAGCAAATATCTACTTTACCTCATTTTCTAAACATTTTTAGAATATACTTCGTCCTCTTTGAATTCTAATACAAAGAGTAAAATATTTGCAAATTGAAGAATTACCTAAAACAACCTCTAACTGATTGGATGGACAATTTTTTCAAACTATAAAAATTGTCCAGAGTAATATTTTCCAATTCCATGAATGGAGGTACTTAGTCCGTTAGACGATATTTCCTAAGTGTATATGGTTGTCTGTGTATAGTATATTAGCGAATCATTCGGAAGCTGTATCTTCCACCAAATGTCCGCTGCATTTCGTATTCTCCTATGACGCTGTTCCACCCTTGCCGCAAATTTCATCCAAAGTCACCATGTAGAACTTCAATACTTCTTCTATTCTTCATGAATATTAGTATTCTTGATTTTCTAAATGCAGGTAATATATATATGTTCGTACTTTGAACACCATAACATTTGAAGGCTCACCACATATTAGTCCTTTTCGGTATCCTTTTAGCGCACTCATATCCTTAGCTTTTCTTCCTGTTGCATAATACATTGTGTATTATGCAATTACATTTACAGTTTTTTTATGATACCCTATAGCAACTGATAAATGGAGAAATGTATGCTCTATTTCTTCTTCGCTATCTGCATTACGTCCACCCTCCTCTGCAACGTTTTCTTCGGCATAAAATCGTTACTTCAATCAATATCTCCATCGTTTCGAGCAGCCTATATTATGTACATTTTCCAATAGATGCCAGTAATATCGTCTGCATATAACAAAATAGGAAATCTATTTGAAAGAGCAATTTATTAATGCGAAGTAAAAATTAGGGGCGGACCTATATTGGAGCCTTCGGAAGCTCTTGAAGTTCTGAAGGCACGAATCCTTCAGGTGGAACCAAAACAAGAACCAATGGTTTACTCGAAGGAACTCTAGCTTTATCTAAACCAAAAGCTTTAGAGAGGTTATCTCCTACATCGCAGATATGTTGAGCTAGAGAACTTGTAATGTTCATTCGGAGATAGACCTACGCTAATTAGAAAAAACATAGACGCGAGCGCTATTATAAGTGCTTTAACATGCAATACGTTCTCATACAATTTTGCAAAATTCATTATTATGAAAAGAGCGATAGTTAAGTAATGTGAAAAATGTCTCTGTTTATTGCGAAAAATGAACGTAAATGCATATTTGTTACTAAATTGCTGAATTAAGTTTTTCATGTGACAATCTCGGTCAAGGATAGTTCAAAAACATTGTCTATCTAAAACAAACACTTGCGATCAATAACAACTGGCGCTTTTGCCTCATAGGAAAAAGGGGTTAAAAATCTAAAAGGGACAAGTACTAAGTAATTTAAAATACCGTCTCGGGGAGTGGAAAGCCATAAGGGAATAGGCGGATAGAACTAAATATGAATAATAGCCAAAATCATATCTGAATAATACCTTTCATAATATATAATCTAGCATTCCTATTTAGTCGACAATTTTAATCTGTTACTGTCTAGAAGTTACGTAATTTGATAAATCAGACATGTTTATTAAATTAGACTCTTTTGCATTCTCTTGGCCTTTTCACGTCTAATTAAAATTTAGGATCTTTCAGAAATCCTTGAAACAAACTTCCTGTATAATACTGTTTAAATGATTAGCTGGAAAGGTCTAACTTTAGACTTTTGCTCGAATAATTTGTTTTATTTACGTTAGTGGATACTCTGTATTTCTCCCTCTTAAGTAATAAATTTCTAGATAGATAGATAGATAGATTTTTACCCATCAACTTCCTTCGTTCCTTCGAAAATATTTAATACGAATAACTTGCGAAAAGCGATCATATAGAATATGGCACGTATAAGCGAACATGCAGGAGGGTCGACGATATGCGGTAGCTAACAAAAGTTACATGAATATTCATAATATGGCGGCATGTATTTCTGTTGGTTTTATTAATAACCCAGGAGACTGATTTCCCGTAGACAGAGCCGGTGTGTACATCTACAGATCGGAACATGAAGTATAGATGAACTCGGTATCAAGCCTTTTGACAAGCGCCAAGTGGAAATTCAAAGAGGGAGAAAAATGCCATGTGCGCGAGCGACGAGGAAGCGCCGCCAGAAAAAGATGGAGCGGAAAAGTGTGCATGCGCCTTCTACAAATTTCATATTGATCATTCCAACACGGTTAGTGGTAGCACTATATTTAAAAATGTTGGTTTTAATATTTTCCATTTCTATTCCAGGTAACATTATACCTTTACAAATAAATAATTTTAATTCTATTCTGTACTCACATCCAGTACTATAGAGAAGAAAAAATTAGATAAACATAAGGGAATAAATTTCAGCGTGTCTTTGCTTAGTTAAAATTGAAAGTGCCAACGGAAAAAAAATCTATCACGCGCCAATAGAAACGTATTCCATGTATTTCGACAACTTCATGCTGGCGCTATATGCATGATATTATGCAAATTTAGCAGTACCTGGGCATGTATATGTAAATGTGACCGAAGTAAATTTAATTTATTACGACCCCTTTCTCCTAACTTGTAGCTCGAGCTCCAGATTACCGGAGAAAAATTTTTATACGGAAAATTAGTCACTGAAATAATATACGACTTAATGAAAAATTGAGATATGTTCAAAGATTCTAATGCATCATTGCATTCAGTATATTAAGCACATCTAAGATGGTTTTATTGACATCTAAAACAGCTTTATTTTGATTTTTATTTATTGACTCTTTAACAATCGTAATAATTTAATTTGTACCGATTAACAACTAGAAACTACCCGCACGACTGTGAACCTCAGTTGAAGAGGAGGAGGGTTGATCGGCCATGTTCCGCATGTTCCTTTCTCAATCTTTAAGAGATAACGATCGCTCGGAACCTGCCTCACATCTTACCCGCTGGAGTCTAGGTCGCACTAAGCGACAATTATAGGCAGCTAAAGTGTGACAACTTTGGGCCTAGCCCGCCGATAACTTGCAACTATCGACCAACGACGGAAACGGGATCGATCGTAAGATACAATCGACCTGTCCGTGATTTAAGCCTACGTAATGGGGAAGGTAAGCCAAACGCCTACACAAATCGTGCTTACCTTCAACTTGAATGTTCGTTATCCAGGATCTCTAGTCAAACCACGAGGAGCTCCAGAGAAGATTGGATGGTGAAGCTACACATAAGCGACACATTAAGGACTTGACCGGTACATACGATATTATACTTCATAACAAAAACGAAACCTGCTTTTACACACATGATGTAAATATAAGGTAGTTATAAAAATCTCAGTTCTTGACGAAAGAAGGTCTATTTGTGAATGTACATGTAATGCTCTGTATACATGTTACAAGTGAGTGTTTTATTACATCTAAATGTTTCTCCAAGAGTGAGTTCCATCGAATTCAAAGATGAAGCGTATAAATCGTTTTCGGACATTCTGCCTATATTAGATGCTTGACTTTACGCAACAATATTATGAAAAACTGGATGAAAGGCTGAGGCATGGTACAACAATGGCAATGCGTCCTTGCGTAAGGTCTCCTTTGAAATGAATAAAACAAAGAGACACTTACTTTACCATCAGTACTGACCAACAATCACATAAAAACTCGATCATTGACGATTCAACAAGTGCGTTATTGATTTTATATGTTCCGGAAGATCGCTTTCCTTCTTCAAAGGTCTTCCCAAAACCCTGGAGAGTTGATAGCTCAGATTGCTAGTAAAGAATTATCGTCTACGTTACTGTCCTCCTCAGCAGAGTCCTTAACTATCTCCTCACTTCACATCACATCATATTCAAAAAATCATGGAAGTCAGTAAAAGGTATCTCTAAAATGCGATAACCTCTAATTCCGCTTAAATGTTGAATTGTTCCTTTAAAGTCTATACAACCACGGATTGCTTACCAACCACTTTCACGCGAGCAACAATCAATATCTTAATCCGCATTACCCTAGCGGTTACTAGCAAGCATTCTAGCCATATATTTGAACATTCGGCGGCAAAATTTTACGTAGCAGCTGTAGATTCTCAGAAATCTTTCCGTAAGGCACAGCATAAAGATTAGAATCACGTGGTGTCAGTCTAGCAACCGTTAACCTATAAAGGGCAATTCAAGTTAATATAGTACATAAAGAGAAGCACAGCTTGGTGCCATAATAGCAGGTAACACGGCGATAAGAGGCAAACGCAGTGAAATGTTGAAGAGATGCGATGATTTTAGTCTGATGGACGCAGACGGAAATAGACGATTGTTCACATTTTCCAGGAGGCGCTTCGCTTGCTTCCTTCAGCTGTTTATTACTTGCAACTTTATACTAATTTCAACAAATCTGAAGCGTAGCAGTCTAAATGTGTACTTTTGCTAGACTAACGATTTCATATTACCATTAATATATCTCTTTATATTTTTCAAATCTAAAGGCACAATCGGCGAATCAATCGAAATGGAACACGCTCTGCGGTAGCTAAAGCTCCGTTGAAATGCTAATAAGCAACGGAAACGTTTTCAACACGACACGAAATTTGCATTGCATTTTTTCGCTTTGCAGCTCATCGCATCTGCTTCGGTTCCGTTAAAATTAGAACTCTTCAAGCTCCAATTCCATGCAAATCTGCTCGAATACGTACGGACGCTACGTAAATATATGTATCCCAAATTCCTCCGCAAATACATGCTGACAGAATGATAAATGATTGTCTACGAGGTCCAATAATCCGAAACACGATATTGGTTATTAAAAATTCCTTCGTTGGTGTGATGCAAGTTATAACTCAGCAACGCTTTCTAGTGCGAATATCGCGAGGTTTCGTAAGGTATTCCCCGACGTTAATTAAACTTTTAGTACGCCGCAGACCGCTTCAGTCCTGTAAACTGATCTCGACGATTTGCATATTATCATTACTACGTTGCAGAAAGGACGCACGTAAAACCAATGAATATATGGTGAAATAATACTTCCTAATGTTTGCATGGCCTGAAAGGATTACGTTGGGCTCAGACAATGAATAAATTGCTTCTTCGTTAGCGGAGATTGAGAATTTTGCGCTCGACGCAGCTAGGAAGATACGACAGGCATGTTAATTGGAAGATTTTGCAGCCTATCACGTCAATATTGAAATAATGTCCTAATTCAATAGTGATAGCGAGGACTGTGGCATAGTACGGTAAACAACACATAAGTATCGGTAACCTCCGCACCACATAAATTCAATTTGTTATATATCAATATATAATAATTAGTACGGGGCGACCGTTTCGAGGACGCGAACGGTCCTCATCATTAACCGGTGACCGGTCGTCCTGAACTAATTATTATGTATTAAACTTGTACGGAGGTTACCGATATTTATGTGTTGTTTTCCAGTGTCTTAATTGTGAATTGCAAAAGTACGGGCAGGGTACTTCTTGATATATGGCTTCCTAATTGGAACCTCGATTTAATATTAACCCTACAGGTTAGATCGCTGCTGTGAAAGTGTAATACATTGCTTGTGTAAATTCTAAGTTGTTGTATTTAATGTGGGTAATATCTTCGGCGTTTTTACTATTAAAAGGAGAAAATAATTCAGGAAAAATGTAAATTCGATAGGACGATAAACGCTTTAAGTCGTTGTTGAAGAAACTCATAACAAAAGATGTATTATATCTGCCCTTTGGGTTCCAACCCAACAAGGGGTCGAAGGCAATGAAAGGGCAGATAAGTTGACTAAGGAAGCAGCTCCTTTCGTGGGCATATAGTAAAAGTGTAGGGGCACTATACATACAGGGGCAATGTTCCAGAACACAAACAGGCGAAAGCATTTATATCAGGCTCGCCTAAGACAGTAAAATATGCTAATAATGCTATCGCTCAGCGAAAGAGACCTTAGATTACTGGCGGGATTTATGACAGGTGATTGTGAATTCAATCTGGGAAAAGCTGAGGATCAAATACGCCGTCTATGTCTAGATCTAGAGACGGCAGAACACATTTTACGCAAATGTGTTGCCATCAGCCGTACTCGACAACAATATTTCAGTAAACTACTGAACGGAGCCCCCAACCTTTCTAACATTCATAAGGGCATTATGTTACAATAGATTTGTTAAGTTCGCAATGATTAAAGGCTTTTGCGCCCCTGCCTTTTAATACTAATACTAAGTATCTGCTCTTTTGTAAAAATTTTCATAAATATAAGGATGGAGCTATAAAATATGTTATAAACAAATGAAATGAATCTTATAATAATCACAGATTTCCAAATATATTTTGTTGATATGATTTGAGCGTAACTATAAGATATCTACACGTAAGCAATCTAGATACAATTTCGTCCAAACTTTATTTAGAGAGGATACCAATGGTCAAGCTCTAATAATATTGCGTATTGTTGTAAAGTCACTTTATATACTTTCACATAAACAAATAGAGTGTTATAATTAGAGAGGACAAAAGGGAGCAAAATGATATCTGTTTTGCTCGTGCTTTGTCGACTCTCGTAGACACCAGTGTGCAACACGCACTCTTTCTTATGAGACGAATAGACACGAATCTGTCTAGTCGCCGCAAAAAAAGGTATGATTTCACTCGCTTTTGTCCTCTCTACTTATAATGCTTGTGCTTGTACATAGGTTTCGCTCATCCCATGCTATGTTGTTGAGAAGCAAGCCTGGTTCGTTCGTCTAAACACGTACATGTGCTTCTATCAGTTTCAAATGCCGACGTTGCTGCGGCTACCGCACTTCTCTCTTCTGAAGAAAACGTCGAGATTTCGATTAACCATGACACGATCCAAAGCCGAAACACGTTTGGTTTTAATTGATTCCGGCCGTGGAAGCCCACGCTATTATTATTCCTGCGTTAAATCTGCAACAAGAGTGAATTAACGTGAATAAAGAAAAGGCATTTACGGTAAAGTACTTCTTTCAGTTCTTAAAATCTCCATCCAGTCGGTTAACGATCTGGTACATATGATAAATAGGAATTTAAACGAGATAAATATACATATGTACATACCGTAATGTACCTACTAACAGATGGACCCTCGTAGCCAATAGGCGTACAATGTGAAACTGTAAAAGGCGACGTGACTATGGCGCTGATGATAGCTAACGTTGTTGACGTTGTTTTATAACATTATAATACATATATAATAATATATACACATAGTATATACCCCTACAAATGCAGAAGGTTACCTTTTCTGAGTGCAGTGGTGCAATAGCTGATTTTCTATTATTCAATCCTTCTTCAGAAACCGCTACGTTACTGCTAGGGCACTCAGCTCCATATTGGATGTTGCTCATCTTTTGTATCTTTATTGTTCTTAGACCTCGACATGGAAATCTACAGTAACTTCCATATTTTCTTAAGGTAAAGTTATGCAGAACACTTAAAGTAGGAGGACAATTAAGATCTACTTCCAACTTTAGTTTTTTGCAACTCTTCACTTGTTTTTGGAAGCTCAAGTGTTATTATATTCGGTTTAAATTCTATTCTAAAATTGCGTTAAATGTATCATTATTCATAGACGGAAATGTAATAAATCGCTCAAGACAGTTATTACGTTTTCAGCAATTTTCACATTTGATCGTGGGAAATTCAGCTGTACGTAATGCTGGTGCTATTTGACGTTCTATTTTGCATTGCAATACACAAAATTAATTTGATCGCTCTCGCACGCATTAAATTGACTGATATATCTGTTGGTAATAGCAGAATTTGCGCGAACGTGTCTATTCTATTAAAACCTAATGAAAGTAGAACACTATAGCTACTAATACGAGTAGATTTGTTTGTCAGATATAATTTTGGTATCAGAATATTTGTTCGTTAAGATTGGTTCTTTAACCTTTGTGATCTTTCTATTCGAATTGTTTGTGTTATCTAACAAACGCTCATAATTATATCAACATTATAAACTTTCGTATTCGCATTACCTGTAGTAAGTTTAACGGTATTTTGGCATACAAACTTCCTGCAAATACAAGCCATGAGGGATTGTACCGTTAAAACATAAACACCTTCGCCACCTTAACGCTAAACGTTGTAGCTCATTACGAGAAACCGGTTGGGGATATTTTGCCACGTACGGCTTCCCAGCTAATGTTAGAAATCCCAAACCGTACAATGAAAATAAATAACACGTTTTGTGCGATCATGAACGATTATTGAAGGTAAAAAGCACGCCTGCGATTTCTTTTGACGTAGTACCGTCTCAGAAAACCGCGCTTTGTGATTAGAAATAACGAGATTTACGTCAAACCTTCTACAAGGTCCTTTTCAGGACCAGAATGAGCGCGATTGTTTGTCGCAACGTTTTAAGCACGCAAGCCGCCGTACGAAGGGACAAAAATACGACGAATATTGAAGCGGTATTTGTCATTATTCGCCGCTAGGTCATTAAATACCGTCACGGTAATGACGCGGTCCTGAAACTCAAAGCTCCCAAAATAACGCACTTACGGAATTAAACGATGCCTCCTCTGTTCTTCCCATTTCTTTTCCGCGGCAGGTACGTTCTCTCCAGAGAAAACGTAGGAGGTCGATCGTATCACACTCTGAGCGTTGAAAGAATACCCGACGAACGAGAGCTAGCCTCTTCACTAAACATAATATTATGCTAAAAGTGCTTTTCTACGGTAATGCATTTATGAGATTCCGAGGACAATATTTACCGGGCGAGCACTTAGCTAGGCGCTGCCTTTAAGTTAAATACAATATTTCGATGTGCGCATTGATGTTAGAATAAAGTTCGTCCGTTAGATGTTATTCTAAAATCGGTTATAGGACTTTAAACGTTGCAATTGTGGTATTGGCGAATTTGGCTGAAGGTATCACCGTATGTGCTGCTATAATAATTAATAAGAAATTTGTTATTGTCGAAAAGTTAAATTAGTTGGAAATCAGAAAATTTCACGCATTAAAAAATGTTTATTCCTATCATTCCTTTAATAAATGTTTAAAAAAATTGCAATTGACTTCTGAATATGTTTTTTTTTTCAGGATACAGATAAATTTAACTTTCCAGCTTTCTTTCAGGATCACCGATCTCTTGGCTAGTTTTCATTGAATATTGAGTATTACATGTTAAAGGTAACTTCTATTCTCTTTGCAACGCTCATTTAAAGTAAACACAAATGCGTCTCACGTCATATCAACAAAGGGAATGTGTTCGTCGAGTCTATTATTACGACGCATTTGAAAAATAGGGATAGAATGGTATTAGTTGAGGCCTCACCAGCGTATCTGATTTTGATTAAGTTATAGCTGGTTATCTTTGATGCATTTTAGTTGCTTTATCATTTTAGAATTTTACTGTTCGATTTTTAATAACGAAACTGTTATTTTCAAGATATTGGAGATGAGTACATTACAACAGAATAATCGGTGCTAACCCCCCATGACGGAAGGCTGTTGACCCGTCTTAGCATGCAGCCTACCCATCGACTACACGAGTACTTGTTTGTTAATGCTTAATCAGTTGTAGTTTGAATTTAAATGTTATTTTTTGTCTGGGTTCTAATGATCTGTTGGACAACAAAATTGTATCATTACGAACTCCTTTGTTCCATACGACAGTTGCTTCAAAAAATTCTGTAAGCAATTAGGATGCTCGAAGCAGGGTCTATTAAATCATTCCAAGGCGACCCGCTAACATGCAGTGCCTTTAAAAATATTTTTCTCTTTATTCTGCAAAGAAATTAATCGTCTTCTGTATCCAATCTACTTTTTCTTAATATTCGTTGTCAGAATTGATATTCCCCGCACCTATGATTTACGCACAACGTTCCAAGAAATTTTTCCCCCACTTCGAATATTTATTTCCGTTTCCTCGCGAGTTCTTTAAGACGTCTGTGCCTGTAACAAATTATTACCTGCATCGAAACTGCTGCCGCAACGGATATAATTGTCGGGTATAAAGTTCCCCTTGGAAATCATTCCTGCTGCAATGGTGACGTACAAAATTGTGTTTCCGCATAACTATAACTGCATACATGTTCAATTAGCTTCTTGCTAATTTCTGGTGAATAGTTCTCCAGTATTAATCCATAACGTTGTATCGTGTGTACTTATTGATTTTGGAAATGCAACGTAGCTTAAATATACATATTTCCAGCGGACCATTGTGTGCTGGTAATTAAGATAGAGGAATATGTTATTATAGTAAAGGTTATTAGATATTATAAGGATAAGATAACAAACACCAAAGCTCAACGTTAGTAAATATTTGGCGAATATTTTCATAATTTATTAATAATATCGTGCGAAATTGATTCACAATAGCCGGTATATCTGGAAGCGGAGTCTATGAAATTAATCACTCTCTCAATTGAACAATGCTGTTGCGAGCGTGATATTAACCAACAGGTATAAAATAGAAGAATAAATCAATACACGTAGGAAGTGCTTCGCCTGTCAGTAGGTATACATAGGTATACAGTGATGAATAAAAGTCTGGGAACGTCTGAATATCACTAATAATATTGCAGGTATTATTATGAAACTTGGTGCTTGTAGGGACGACTAAAATAGAAATATCGACATTTTAATTTGACTTCAGATTTAATCGAAAATCACCTTGAATTTCAGGTTTCTAAATTTAAAACAATTCAATCAATTGTTCAATTCGCCGGTTATATTTTTCTGAACATCTTTTACGTCTTCAAAATGGTTCCCTTTGAGGATAGATTTACTTTAGGAAAGCGAAGAAAATCCGAAATCCTTTTGGGTCTTGGTGATCTTTTTAACCCACCACGCTCTGGTGCTTCGTTTCAGGATCGTAATCAAACACCCATGAGTCATTACCAGTGGCAATACAGTTCGTATGGTTGCAATAATGTTGAAGAGCCTTCGTACGCTGCAACTTTTCTGTTTTTGCTCATCCGTAAGATTGCGTGGCACAATCTTTGAATAATCATATCTCTCTCTTAAAGCTTAAAGCTTCATCCAAGTTTGCCGAATCGTTTCCGTATTTATGTTAATTTCTTCTGTCACCATTCGATGGGTCATTCGTCGATCTCGCGGCACAAGTTCACGCACTTTTGAGATCTCCATTTCAAGAAACCGACGAACGTTTTAGCATTATCTTGTACGCTCTCGGGTCCATCTTTAAATAGCTTAAACCAATCGAACACAATAGCACGACTTCTGGTGTTGTACACAGATTTCCACATCTCGTTAGTTTCTGTTGCAGCTTCACCCAATTTACAACAAGATTTAATATTGAATATGCTCATTGCTCCATTACAACTGACAGAACACTAGCGTCCTACGCATAAGTTAACAGATATTTCATCTTCGCTTGACCAAAATCTATTGGTGAGACTGAACTCTGTTTTAGTTTTGATTCTATTTCAGGTGACTCCAATACTGCGGACACGCATTGTACATTGAGGATCTGATAAATGCAGGTTTTATACGATATAAAAGCATCTTCCTGTCTGAAATCTATTTTTATACATCTTTTTAACTACCAGACAAAGGTGCTATTGTGCAATAGCTTCATCTTAGTCTACATATCTTGCTCAAGTATTGTCAAGCTCAATGGATATCATAAACTCACAGACAGTATTCAACGATGACATGAAGTTTCTCATTTCTCTAGTAAAAGACAAATACTTTAAATATGGAAAACATGCACCTGGTGTTATGTTGCTGGCAACTTATTTTTCTTATACAATGCTGCTTTTTATAATGAGCTGTTCGCTTCTGCTGTACCTAGTCATTCTGAGAAACGAGTGGAATTTGAACTAAAAAAAAATTAAAAAAAAAAATTGAAAATAACAGAAGCAATGCATGATTTTGTCTAACTGAACTTATATCTTTTCACCCGCAATCTTTCTCGATATATGCAAGTTTTTCGATGCATATTTAACAAGAAGAAAGTTGCCCATGTTATCTTATCCATTTTAGGACAAACTACATATCGTAATTGAAAGTTTCGACATTAGCGAAAACTTACAATTTCTACATTCAGGTTCATTAATATTTAGTCTTCAGAATATTCTTAGATCAATTTTACCTGACGACTCATGCGAAAGGGAAGGGTATTTAATATTTCAGTCAACGATACGACCCTCGGGAATTATTTATTAAACCAGTTAGCTGCGTACGTCAACGGGGAATCCACGTAGTCAAAAGGAATTATTTGCTGTTCCTCAGCAACGCCTACAAAGCAAGAGGCCGACTAATATCGAACCTTAAAAAAATGGATTCATTACCTAATCTAACTTAACTTAATTTAATTGGTAATACAGAATTGAACTTAACATTCTCGATGAGAGATTTTCGATTAGAAGACGTTAGTAAATAATTCATATTCGAGGAAAGAGGTAATAATAATTCACTGTTGGTTTTGAATAACATTTAGCGCCAAGAAATCATCGATTCTAAGCTAGTGTTAACAATGGTAAAACTCATTGTAAATGGAGATGAACACAATATGCTCAAATGTAACTAAATGGCTTCATATCTGTGGTCCAAAGCTAAAAACTAATAAGCTATGTCTTCAATTTCAATTTTGCAGGCAAAAACTAGAAAAGTAATTAGAATTTTAACAAAAAAGTACTATTGTTAGCTTTATAATGAATATCTTTGTCTTACGGTTATGCGGAATAAGTAATAATAGAAGTCGTCTGTATAAAATATATGTCTGTCTTTTCCGTTGTAAATTTGGAAATACAACGCATGTTATCACATCAAGTGGCGAGAACTGGGCGACAAAATGGTAGTTTATGGCGATTTTATATCTTCGTTAACAATCAAGACTTCATCGGAAATTTATAAAGTTTTAAGGCACCTGCGGTTTTTTTATTCGGTGTACCTAAGATCCGGAAAACTTCAAAGCAAATTATGGTAAAAGTAGAATTAATATTCAGACTTAATTAAGACCTATTAAATATTTCGCGAAGAAAATTCGAGCAAAATGCGAAAATATTAATTGGCGCGCGCTCTGGCTCTTAAAAGATTTAATAGATGTAAATCTGACTTCTCTCCGACAATACCTAAGCCAGATATAATCGATTCGAAGAAAGTTTTTACATTCAACAAATGGCCGACCTATACCTGGATATTGTGAAATCAAACTTTGTATTGAATAAACGAGTTTTTAACCACTCACAGTTAAAATCCAGGAATTATCAATTAATTAAATAACGTACTTTCTTCTTTTGTCTTATAATCAATGTTATGTTAATCTTGTGTAATGATCGTATTATTAGGTTAGAGCTTTGGTAATATTTTCTTTATATATATCTTCTTTTATATTATATTTCTATTTTTAATTGTATATTTTTATACAATTATTTGGTCTAACATAAACATATTATATTATTCTAGTCTTTTTAGAGATGCAATTAACAAACAACAAAAGTAACGTCGTGACACATTCAACAACAAATAATTGGTCAACGAGTATACAGTGTGTCCCCGGAAAAATTCAACGACTCTTTATTAATTTAATTGATTAAACAAATTAATTTAATTGATTAAAGACTGATGTCTATCACGGCTTCTTTGTTTGAGAAACAAGTCGACTTTGACAGTGAAACTATTTTTGTTACAGGTTCTGCAAGAATTGCTACCGTTCAGTACGCTAACGTGTTAATAAGTAAAGTTGTTTGGAATAAACAGTTGTTTGAAGAGATCAGCCACGTTTGATGAAACCAATACCGTTATTTTTTTTTTGTTATGAATAAATACATTTCACACCTAATTATAAATAAAATGATTTAAAACCTTACATTAAATGTAAGGATCGTCTAGCCCAACTTTTAAATATGCCCGTTTCTCACTATGGTTTCGAAATTCTCTAAAACCGGTCTGTAGGCGTTCTTCAAGGATTGATTCAACTGCGTGTATTACGTTGCTCTTTAATATTTTATCATTCGGAATATGTTCTTGATAAGCAATTTGCTTTGCCCTTTCCCAAACAAAAAAGGCTAAGGTAAGTAAGGCTCATTCTCTTAAACCACTTTTCATCAAACTGATTGTTTAGCCAATCAGTAATTACTTGTGTGGAATAGGTAGGGAAGCCGTCCTGTTCAAAGGAATGCGATTGTCGAATATTTAGAGAAAATTCAAACCTTTCCAATATTTGCTGATTTAATCGTCTTTCATTGATGTAAGGTCTAATGACTCCCAGCTCGGCACGTCGCTGCGTTAATAATGTAATGGGAGTTAGTTCTGAGATGGGAACAGATTTGAGATAATGGAACACCATTTATGGTAAAAGTGCATTAATCAGAAAAAATTAGTTTAAAACATTTTTATCGGTTTTTCATTCTAAGCTACGATACCTTGGTGTACCATTCAACAGAATTAGTCTTCACATCACTGCAAAGGTCGACTTGTTTCTCAAATAACGACAAAATATTAAAAATTAGTCTTGAGCCGGGCTAAATCCTCAAAAAAGAGATAAATTAACGATTTTTGCGGGAGTCGTTTTGCTTATTCGGGGACACCTATACGTAACTAAGCCCCAAGGTCATGATTTTAAATAAAAAACAGCAGATAAATATGTTCTCTATAGTCATTCACGTTGGAGAATTAATCTAAATATTTAATTGGCTTTGATCTACATTTTAACGAAGTATATTTTTAAGCAGGTATTTATTTATTTTCAGTTCTTTAGATGTCTTAGAGTTTCGAGCTATATTCACTTGCAATAATTTTTTATATGATCCTTCTGTTTATTTTTATACATAAAACAGTTTTGGGAATAGACCTATACCTACTTCAAGTTTGTTTGTTATTTCTGCATCTTATTTAATTATAATATATTTACACCGCACATTTGATAAATGTACCTTGTCGATATTTGTGGCTTCTGCATTACCTATTTCTGGGTTCTCAACGTTACAAACTCCTTTCCTTGGCAGAATGAAGCTTTTGGCACGTAGTGTTCATTACTGTGTCAAATGAAATCTATCTACTAAACGCCCCAATAACGTCAGCAACCGGCAAGATCTTGGAGAGGAAAAACAACGGAGAACATTTTTTCAAAAGTAGAATAACCGCGGGAAGTTTAAGAGAGAAACTGATCATATTTTGAATTTTCAGTGCTCTGAAGCTGTCTGGTGGACGAGCGGATCTCTTCGTCAGTGTTAAATTTTAGCTGTTAGCTTCGATTTTTATTTTGCAAATATAAAATTGAATTTCTTGTGTCTGCACTGATACCCAGTAATCCCTTGAATTGCAGCTGTGTGATGAGGGGCATTGTCGTTCAAGAACCAGACACATCGTCTCAGCTTTGTGCGGCTTTTCTCGACGATGGTTCTAACTAAAGCAGCAAGTTAATATAACACATTGCGTTTACACTACAGTAGATCGCAACCATTACGTTATTTTACTTTTTGTCATCTCGGCCTTCTTCGGAATTGGTTTATCTTTCCGATGACTCTCCGTCGTTTTTCATTGAGACTAAGAGTGACGGTACGGAATCGGTTTTTCGTCCACTCGTTTACTCGAGAAACATGTCGGTTTGTTAAATCCTTGTTTGTTCTTCTTTCTCTTAGCCTTCAACCATCGATCACTCGATACGACTTCTTTGATCAATTTTCTGGTGTCGGCAATTGGTCCTCCTTCGCGTGGCACAAGGTTTAACTATGGCAACTTTTATAAAGCGCGTTCACGATCTCGTCAGCGACTTTATTGCACAATTTGTTCAGTTACTATAAAATGTTTTGTTTGAGTTGCTTTATGCAAAGACAAACAACCGGCACTTTCCTTACCTCCGTTCCCAGTCGTAACAATGGGGTACGTGCATAGGAAGCTTTCCATTTTACGGAGACAATTTGGAGGAAGTTGTTGATGTAATAAGCAATTTAAATGGGGATCTAAAACGCATAAACAAAAGGAAAACTCTCTTACAAAAGTTATCTTTACAAAGTAATTTACATTTTATTAACGAGCATTTTCGTGATACACCTCAGAAATAAAATACTTTCAATCGCAAACGATACAACTGAAAGATGGACCTGAAACATTGGATGTTATAATAAATAAATTAAAGAATATCTCTGGCGATTTTGGTGCTTCTCTATATAAAAGAATCAGTTTTGACCCTTGTCAATATTGAAACTATTGTGCAACGAAAGTAACAAAATCGTTGGTATTTTCACTGCGCTCCTCTCACAAGTTGTGACGTGGAAGAAGAACATGGTCTATTAAGTAAGCGAACACATCTAATATGACATCTATAAAATTGTCTCTGATATTTTACATGTAGGTTGAACATCTCTACTCAGACAAACATGTAGAAGTAATATCGTCTGGCTGTATCGTTTTCTCTAACACATATCCACGCTGAGATTGAAGAAATGTATCGTACCTTACACAAGCGTGGGCGATGGAAGCACTCGTTGATCCATAGTATGCTTATTACATTTAATATAGCCCACTGCTTATATGTAATTTCAAATATAGTTGCAATGATAAATTTTGGTCAATGTGACGAACCTTCGTAGCAATATCTATCAAAAATTATGTGATAGAGAAAACGGTACGTTGAAACGTTTGAAAATTCGTCTTCTGTCCGTTTTTCGAATTTTTAGTTATTTATTATCTTTGCTCTTTTTACATGAAATTGTTAGTGGTGGCGTGCGTAGCTGATGACCTTACCTTAAATTCACAATATTAGTCACCGTCACCATTTATTTCTTTCATTGTTTCTTGTTTTCTATATTCATAAGCTAATCCAGAAGAGTAGCTACGCTTTACAGCCCCCGAAGATCCACAATATATACGAATGGAATACATAAGTGAAATTTGAGAAAAATGGAGACAGACGATGCCCACGGAGTATCCGTTTATCGCTTTTCTTTATGTGCATCTTCGTAAGGTTAGCTAACACTAAATTTCTTTTATACCTCCGGCACACAGGAAAATGTATCCCCGGACAAAAACGTGACCACTTACATGCTTTATGATGCTTTCTAAATACGGCTGCAGAATCGATTTTTCGGACATGTTAATACCCGTTGTTGCCCATAGAATTGAAATTTATATTCGCTATTTACTTAGGTGTGCTTCCGGGTGTTACATGCTCTCGGTAACTTTTACCTACGTTGCTCTATTAACGTTTAAACAAATTTTATCCTTGGAGCGATAAACTTTGTAAAGCTGATTTCCTACTTTAAACTTTGTGTTACTGTCATATAGTAAGGGATGTGCTGTAATTTCTTATCCAGTTTTAGGAAATTAGAATAAATCAAGTAGGAATTATATTCTAATTGTTGCAGTAGTTGGATATTAGGGTATTTATGTAAAACAAGATTCATCATATGCTCAGAATAAAATTGATCTTGAGGTAATTTCAAATGAATTGAACCAAAAACGATTGATCCACAAACAAAATAAGTTTAGTACAATGTGGTAGGAATTCCACTGTTAGTTTACGAAGATTTTAGGCTTCCATAAAAATGAAGGCTCAACGTAATTTGATGAGGAAATTTGAAAGGATAGACCATGCAAAATCTAAAAAAAATGTCATGCCATCATAAACTGCAACGGCTGTTTGATTTGGAGAAGACGAATTTAACAATCGTATTTGTTATTCCGTATTTTATGGGCAGATGAAGTCCATCATTTTCTTGATCATGGTGTCGATACTCAAAATTATAAAATGTAGTCGGTAGAAGATCCGCAAGCACTCGTTCACGAAGATCTTTGTGACAAGAAAATCACCGTTTGGTTTGAATTGAATCATATTTTTTTTTTAATATACAATGACAAGGTTGATAAAGTTGTCAAAGAAATTAATGCATTTACCGATTGTGTTTATCTGCAAGATAATTAAATAACATTTTTCAAAGGTACGCCGAGTACTAGTTACCAATATAGAATTTTGATAAATAAAAGGAATAGGATCCACTAAGATATGATTTTCGCCTTGACGATGTTTCCTTTGTTCACTGTTCCTGTATCAGGTGATCTTGGCGTCTACTTCGATTCTTGGCTCCGTTCCTCACATCAACATCTAGGTTAAAAATGGGCTTCATAAAGAATTCTAAACTAATTCAAATAAACGCTGGTATGTCCCCATACAACACATACGTCAGAAGCAAGTTAAAGTACCCCAGCGTAATTTGGAGCCCGATATGTAAGTAATAGCAAAAGAGAAGATCTACTGAAAACTTCTTAAATATCTATTCCATAGAATGCAAGGAGTTTACTTGCACCAAGAAAGTTAAGGCTCATGCTTTATTCAGCTTTATGAATCTTAACGCCAGCAACACGTAACAAGTAATTACAAAATAACTTCGTCAAACTATTTAATTTCAGAAAGTAATCTAGGTCATCTGCAAACGTTCTAAGAAAACCTTTGTAAAACTGTCCCTCTCTGTAATTAACTTAGCGATTTTTTCATAACTTTATCGTTCTCCATACTTTTAATCTACTCCCATATCTCACATTTTTAAGTCCTTGTACTTTTGTCAACTGTCACTAATTGCGATTCTTTTTCGTCGCTTCTTTGATGTCGTTTTAGCCGCAGTAAAGTAAATGACGAAAATACCGTTGAGTGGAAACACAACGGAAATAATTAATTCAGGATACAAAACTCTCGCGTAGAACTCGGGGAAATTTTTATTTTGTCGTTTACGTGCGCCTTAACTGAAATATGTTGCCTCGTCGCACTATACTTCAGTTAATACCCAACGGATAACATGTAGAGCTGGTATCGGGTTGATATCGAGGTATTGGGTCTTATATGAAGCCTTCTTTTATTAGTCTGTATCTATTTGAATATAACTTTTCATGAAACAATAATATCTATTTTTCGTTTCTTACTTTTTTTTTAATAGTTACACCGGTTATTAATAACTGATCGCTCAAACTATTAAAAAATAGAGTTTTTGTGATAGAGTACGTTTATTTTAAGTCCAACCTCTTCTAGTATGAAATACTGAAATGCATTCTTTTAAACGATCACGCAAACATACAAGTCAAATGCAACCCGAGTTCCGGTTCATGGTGTTCGAAAATCTTAGCCTTCAAGGCGCGTTTCAAACACGGAAAATCGGGTAAACATCCCCGAAAGTTCTATTACGAGTAACGTCGGGGGGAAGAGCGCAGTTGGCGCCACCATACGGCGAAGCTCAGTATTAGTCCAACAGTTCATGCGATAGCGTGTACACTCTAGAAGCAGGCGAACTGAAAGTCGTCTCATCCTTGCCGATGTAGATCGCTCGAAGCGTCTCAGCATTTTCGATGTGCCGTTATACGCGAGGGAGTCGTCTTTTATGTGCATCAAAGAATTCGGCATGAAGAGCAGACATTACCTTCTCGTAAATAATCCTTTAAAACTACCGATTTGAATGAAGTTTCGGGGCGAGTGTATCGGCGCACAATGCAATGCCTATGCACATAAATAATGCTGTGGGTAGGATCGCGCGAGAAGACCGCAATGTGTGATCTATTTTCGGTTTGAATTCATACTGGCGAGTGTTGAGAGACGATCTTGTTTATATTAAAATCGCGCTTCGTTGTAATTCTAAATGAAACATAATTTCGTAGCTAATCGAATTTGTGATAATCTTCGTTGCGCACGTAATTGTGCGATCGTAATATGCCTCTGTAATATTGGCGAGCGTCGTCCGAACGACAAAATTCCACCGCTACTGATATAATAACGCGCGTAAATAGACGAGATCACGTTTGATTCATTTATGACCTTGTTTTGTTCGTTGTAATTGGTGTTATTGTTGTTGTGACTACCGGAACATAACGAATCGATGCTTTGAAATACGTACAAATGTGATGCGAAACATATCGAAGTTCATCTCTGCGATACATCCGAGATAGCAGAAACGGAGATTTTCTCTTTAATAATAGTAATAATAATAATAATAGTAATAATAATGCTCTCTGACCAACCACGTGCTCTTGCTATAATAAACACAACCGAAGCTGTTCTTCAAACCGCTGTTCATCGTTTGTTGTAATCGTGCTTTTGTACATACTCTCTTATCAGTTCATATCAAACGTACCGTCGTCTAGATTAGTGGGAAAGTGTCCATGTGTTTTGTAGTCGTGTTCAGCGTATTCGACAATCAATAATCAGGGAAATTATTGTTCTCTACGACATTTAGTAGTGTGTAACGTAAGTGGAAACATTCTTTTTACATCTATCCGCAACAGGTGATAAATTATTTCGTGATGTATAACAATATATCAATTTAACGAAGAAATACAGGAATACAGCAGACGCTTCCGTCAGTGATGTGCTAGCTAATCTTCAATCATCGATTATTCGATGTATTAGAATGACATTAATGAAGACTTACGCGGAATAGCTTCTTGTATTTCCTTGGTAACGCATAGTGATATTTAAAATTTTAAGAATATAAAACACCAGAGATATTAAGTCAACTTCCTTAATCGTACTACCTTTCTCGACTACCCACAGAATAGCAGATAAAGCTAATATTTTTCTACTTAGACGCTTTTACCTTCGTATCGTAATTGCTAAATTTTTGGTGAATATTTTTACTTGAATATATAGAAACGTTGGTAAATATAGAAAATTACACGGAATACACATGCCAAGATGTTGGCATTCCGAAATATCATCGCTTATACTTGGGTAGGCATTAATAATATATCGTATCGACAATCTCCAAAGTATTATTAGCAACTCACTTACTAAATATAACCCGTGGCTTATTCCACTTCACGATATTTTGAATTAAAACTTGCCAAAAGTAATGTAATTCTAAAGATAATTGAACGTAAGATGTAGCCGAAATCGTAAGTAGGAAAATAGTTTTAAACCGAAAATATTAAAATATTAATAATGTAAGTGATACCAAAATGTTTTCTTTTAACTTAAATGTCGCATTAACAAACTCGTTTATGTATATTCTTTAAACAAGATGACTTGATGAAGTGCTTAGTGTACTAAGTGTGCAACATCAGACGATTCACCCCTACCTACCGCACATCGATCTATTTTATTATATTATAGAGGATAATATTATTATATTATTGGGGTTGAAGATTCAGAAAAAAACGTCACACTGGTGGGGGTTTGGAAGTGCTGCTTGCCTTGGTGTGCCCCGGCCGAAGGCAAGGCGGCCCCACCCTCCCCTCCAGTAGAAACTGTACCGGATAGCCCTCCACGTGCTAGGCAACCATCGCCTCACCTCCAAGATATTGCCGAGGAAGATTCGGAGGATGAAACCGTTTTAGAAGAACCGACGACTCTTCAACCGCTAGGTACAAGGATCAGCTACAAGAAGAGGAGGAATGTTCAAAGCCCTTCGCCGACGTTGAGCGCCAAGGCTAGCAGAAAGAATCAACGTGCCAGATCTGTCACAAGCACAGCTTCTAGTGAGTGCTCGTCTTCAGTTGTTCTACCTGTTGCAAAAATGCAGGCGGAACAAGGATCAATTGGCGACCTCCAGCGGTATCACAACAGATATTTAAGGAATAGGAGGCATACGTTGGCTAATGTTCGGTAAGTTTTCAGAATATTCAATCGCAAGGTATAATTTAGTTCAAAGACAATTGTAGTGAAATTTTCAGTTAATTCCGTTTTAGCGTTACGATGCTAAATAAACAATATATTTAGAATACGCTCGAGCTTGTTTAGATTCTCTGCATGGCTATCTAGAATAATCTGACAGTTATCAGCGCTTTTGGCGAAAAAGTTATCGTGATAATGATAGCGCTTCTTGTTTGTGTAATTTGTAAGTTGTAGACGGAACAAAAATGTAAGGCTGCACTGTTACATTAATACGAAGCGAATATTTATAAAACAATTTGACTAGTTCCGCAATCATAAATCTCTATTCACATAGGAGGAAATACAATGTTATAAACAGGAATACAGAAGAATTTCATAAACTATGGAGATATGCATCGGGAATCAATATAACAGATGGGTCTTCTGTGAAAGGCTCCCAATGTCTTTACGCGAGCTAGCGCACTTACAATACTCTGTAGAACTTGAAGGTTTTATGTTTGTAAATGTATACGATTATGCTGTAGACTATTTTATATTGAAACAAAATGGTTTCAAATAATTGTCAATGTGGTAGCGTTAATATGAAATAATTTAATGAAGGGTTAAAATAACGACGCAGTAGTTTTTGTAAACTATCTATATGAAGCACTTACTTTGTATGTTTAATACATTACTAAATTTTGCTCTTCCAGATAGTGCATTGCACAACTACTTTAAAAACTTAGCTTGCGTTGCTTTGGTATGGAAGAATTATCGACCGAACATGTAGTACTATTTCAATAAAATGTAAAAGCTGTGTCCACCACATGGGAGATTCCTATTTCAAGCTTTTTTGTATCAGGATACATACGTCTCATATTGTAAGTAAAAGAGACATGTACAATTAAAGACGCGTCCTGTATTCCAATATTTCATTAATATTATCTCTGGGTCTTGGTATTGCTTGGTTTCCGTTTTTCAACTGTTGATTCAAAATATTAAGCTCAAGCTCTTTCGATTATAGACATCGTTATTCAGCACCACGTTGATCTTGCATAAATTAATAATAACTAATAGCTAAACCACCTATTTTCATTCAAGCTCGAAACTGTTAATCGATAGCTTAAGTACATCGCCATTAATTTGTTTTGTTAATTGTTGTAAGGGTAAATGAACAATACCAACACCGAAATTATTGGGTTACTTAAGGTACAACTTGCTTCCGAATATCTGTGTCTACTTGTGATGTTTACTTTAAGCCTTTAGAATATCCTATCTTTGTTAACTTATCGAACATTAAACTTATGACCTGCCCTTTGCTGAGAGATCCTTTCATGTTATTCCCGACGACATCAACGAAAGATATCATGAAATATTTTTAGAGATGCCCAAAATAACGACGGGAGGCTAATATAACTTCCTTGTTACAGAAATTTTATTCCGCATGAACTACATAAAATTATAGATGAGACATTTTTCTGGAGTGTTTAAACCGCGTAATCTAATCTACTCCATTTTTCAGAAGACTTGCTGGTGGTGCGACAACTTCACTTTCAGATGTAACTTTTACTTTAGAAAATATCACTCTGAACACCTTTTGTATTAAAAATTTTTTTCTTTTTTTTGAAGAGTTATAATTAATGTAATCTCTTGGTAGCATTGAGGACGTTTTCGTGGTAGTGATATACGTATAGCATTACGATGCAAACTAGCCGCTTTTAAACGCTGTACATTGGTTAATTTCGAGGGAAAAAAAAACAAGAATAAATAACATATATAAAGAACTCCATTTTATAATATCTGTTGCGAGATGTACGCGCAACATTATATCCACTGAAACATTTTAGGTTTTTACAAAAATCATGAAATAAAAGATAAAACGTTTTGCTACAAATCGTGTCGTTTCCTATAACAATCACTATTGAGATTTATACACTTCTGCATGTATTCGAACCAACTTTCTAAACACTCTCACTCTGAAGATCGAAGCTTCAACACATAGGTTTTGAAGGCTTCAATAGCTCCTTCGGGAACAAAAGGAAATCGCTGGGCAATAAATCAGAAGAGTACGGGTAACGAAGAATTAATTAGTTGCTTCTCTCCTTCAAATAATCAATCGGTTGACGTGTTGTATGAGAGCTGACTTTGTCACGTCGGATCGTGCGACATTGTTAATTGTTTTCCTGATTTCATCATCATTTTCAAATTATAGGGACACGATTGGGAATAGATCCTTTTCACACCTAAATGTTCTCAGTATTGATATCTTTCTACTTCACTTACAGAAGGATGACTACGATGAAGTTCTGCAAACCATTTGTATATTTTTTGATGACGCTTCATTGCTAAAATTTTACGAAGGGATTCGATGCGTTAGTTAATGTAAAATTTAAGATGCTATCCCTACAATAACGTTAAGTGTTCAATTGTAATACCGTATTCGAATAAGAATCATTGCAGCTTGTGAAACGTCGGCTTTTATTTCAACGTTAACAAATATTCTACACATCCTCGCACAGCAAAACAAGCGAATGTCATGTACGTATCTAGTTAGATGTACTGATCTGTATATAACACAACATGACTATCATTGCGTGCGTATACCCGTGTACGTGTTGTAAAGCCCACATAGCTTTTACAATCTCTTAACACTTTCAATTACCTAATTAAGTGTAGATACAAGCGCACTTTTCGCGCACAGCAATGCTATTAATAGCGTACTAAAACAAAAATTGTGTTAGTTTTACGTAAGCCCCAAAAAAGTTCTACATCATATTATTAAGTCTTCGATAGTGAACTGTTTCTGTATTAATTTCTAAAATAGATCTCGCGTACTTCTCATAACAATAGCTTATTAATTCTACCGAATTAAACCATGTATCTCAATTAAAATGCCGATCGTTGTTGATGTATTTGTCTAAATAATACCAAAACATGACGTAACAATTTAGAAAATTGCCGAATAGAATCACAATGCTTTATATATTTTCGAATTTTAATTACTTTTTTACACAACACGTTAGTTATGGAGGAAAGAGCCTTTTGGATAATTTTTGCATCTGACTTACATCATAATGGCAGCTTCTCAACAATTTTCTTAGATAGGTGGGTCTCGAAAATAAGAAGATACATACTTCGTTTCTTGATAGAAAATTAAAAGTAATGATTTTTGTGATAATTAGTTGAGGTGAACCCAAAGCCCAACATATTTATATAAATATGTTGGGCTTTTCTTTGGCGAAATTTTTTTCCGCACGTTAGCATTGTATGTTAATGCTTTATGAAGCATACAACAGACAAGCTATATAGATTCTATTACATTTTAACAAAATCACCAATATCAGCCTTGCTTTATCTTCAGGTTTAACAATGATCTGGAATTTAGTTTTTCGTCACACCCTTTCGCCGCCCACGCAAAAAAATGATGATGTTTATAGAGAGCCGCATACTCCTTCAGACATACCTTTCCATAGCATATGCACCTGCCTGAAACACTGATATATGACTTAAATGAGACAAACACGATTTTCTCAACAATTATTAACCCATTCTTAGTTTTTCCGTGGGTTATTTTTTGTCCTCTCTCCATTCGTTTATTGCTTTGAAATTAGGATCAGTTTGAAATTTATCACAGGAGATATTTGTACCAACGCCCAAGTGAAATATAGCATGCTTTTGATAGCAACTATCTGATAGTTTTCATGATGAATTGCATCAACATAAGTTAAACCTTATTCCCGGATTATGTCAAAATTTCAGATAAAATGCGTCAAATCTTTCTGTTTAATTGACTATCAGTCTCATCATTTATTTATTTTAATTAGATTTTAATACGTATCTGTGCAAGTCTAGTTACACATGCCAATTTTTAAGTTTCCAATTATCGAATGGTTCGGTATGATCTTAGGCCATAAAACCGGGCAGCCGAGATCTTTACACTGTTGACAGTGCCGTGGTATCTAGCAGTTTTGCAAATTGCAAAAGAATCCAATCGTTCCCATAACCAAAGTACCATTAACGTATTGCAATCGCGTGCAGATATTTTTAACTACAGGAATGAGCGGAAGCCATTTCGTTTGCTTTTCGTTTCGCGATTCAGGGCAATGACGGTGAAGTGGATTCGCTTCATTTCACTGCGGAGTTTCGAAACGGAAGATAATCAAGCGGAACATAATGATTTTGCAAGATAACATGCAACAGGGTTTTTATCTGCCGTGGTAATTAACGGAAATATTTTTTACTAGGATCCTATCGCGTTATTTCACTGCGTATATTGCAGAAAATCAAATTAGTTTTAATGACCCCTGTCCGTCTATCGTTATGAGCGAGGATTGTTTGACGTAATTGAGAATTGCAGAAAACATGCATTTATCTACAATTAAAAATAGATTTAAAAATCAAGATTTTTTTGCGCATCCGCCTATATGCCGAGGTGATTTTGCCCCAAGCGATGTAAGTATGCAATAACCATTATTTCCTTAATCAAATATTAAGTTAAATGCGGAAAAATTTGTTTGCTACCCCATTACTCTCGTACATATATCGCCGTCACAAATTCCATTACTCTGTTTAATTAAATTTACGTGATAATAATCTAACGACAACATTAAATGCCACATAATTCAAAAAAAAAAAAGAAAAAACGAAAGGAGGCTTAAAAAAGAGTAGACGGTATTGAAAGGCCCAAATTAAATGAACAATTATGAACGCAAACAGTTTGAAGTTTAATGACATCCGCGAGTTGGAAAATTGCGGCTGGCGTTATTTATATTTCGAGTTCACAACCAATTCGGTCGTATTTAATTACGGCGTATTGATCTTGATATTAACAATGTGCCCGTTCTTTTGAATGCTTAATGGATCGTCGTTCGAAAATATTCGACTGTCAATTCTGGAGTTTGTTAACATTTTTCCCAAAATTAAGGTTTTATGAGTTTCATAAGTTAGTTGTGACATATGTGTACATAAGGACCGATATAAAATTTGTATTATTTCTAATCCAAAAGCGAGAAGGAAAACAATTAAAAATGAGCATAACGAGTAACTCTTACATTTTGAGATTGTATTGCTTTTGCATTTGTTAATACAATCCTTATTCCTCTCTGGACAATGCTCTCGTTGACTTCTCGAACTTTCCAAAGCTATTTAACTTTCTCGGTCATTCTCATAAACTTTGCCACTGAAAACTTAACAGTATTTCTGCCACTGAAAACTTACCAATATTTCTCTTACATAACGCAACTTAACCTTCTTCGGACAGCTTCAATATGAGTATAAAGATTACATTATTGCGTTACTATTTCGAACAAAATTGTGAGGCTTTCACACTATGCAGTGTTTGGAGATTTCCTCGAGAGTTTTGCATTCTTTTTGAATACCGAGAAGTATTTTCGAACAAAATTGATGCTATGATCGGTGGTATGTGAAATTGGCAGCCCGAAAGTTGTATTTTAATTGTCAGTGCTTTGAGTAAATCTGTTTGCTGCGTTTAAGATCACTTTTCAGTGCCATCCTTTATCGGAAAGCTAAAAACGTTCCACGTTTACTTCTCTTGGTAATGATATCTTGCAAAGCCTTTCGTATCGTAGTAGTAACAGTGTATGGCGAATAACATGTTACTGGTACGATCTTCTTTCTTTTGTACAAATTTGTATTTTTTTTACAAATCTTGCCGAGTTTAATGGGTATGAGTATGAGTACAAAACAGTAAGGCTATGTTACGAGGTGTCAAGTGGATGCGATCTTTTTTGATCTCTTTAAATCGGTTAAGATTAATGCGTATAAGTTAAATATTGGTGTTTTCAATGATGTAAGAGAATAGAACTTGTTAACCTAATATATAATAGCGCGATACATAGACAAGTCTTTATGTCTGATGATCTTTAATCCAAACAGTTGTCGTTTCTGTGCTGTATGAAAGACAGTGTTGTGATCATGTATTGTTCTGAACCATTTTATGAGTAGGAAAATAAATGGTAAGGAATAAGAAAGCACAAAAGACATTTCTCATGTCTTCTCTTCATCCTCAAAATTACAGGTATGATAATTATCGTTGGAAATTTAATAATTTAATAATAAGGCTCTGGAGTTTTTTCAATGATATATTTTTAATGCTAGCCTAGTAATACATTCAAGTAAAATTATTCTAAACAAGATCTTTATAACTCGAAATACTGACATTTACGAGTTTTACACTACCAGGATCTCTAATTGAGAAAGCATTAATTTTAAAGCTAGATACCTACCAATTCTTAGTATTTAATTGATTTTTGCAAAGTGTTAGCAAAGGCTTAAAGCACGAGTCGCAACACCTTTATACTTACAGTTGTTTTAACTGTTCGTGTCCATCAATCTAATTATTATTTTAAACAAATATTCATTGCACTACTCTCCAATATGACCTCTACCTTGAGAGGAAGAAACAAAATTATTACAAAATATTCGCAATCGTTTTTCAGGTAAACTGCAGAACATGGATCTTTGAGATATCCACATGCTTGTAATTTAATTTTATCCCAAATAAATAATTATTGTATGACATTTCCCTATTGTACATTTTGTCATTTACAACGTACACAACGTCCGGAAATAAATTTAAATTCGCCACCAGTTTTGGTAACTCAGATGGGACCAGTTATCAAGGTCCCATGAGAAATTACGGATTCTTGAACTTGAGCGATCAGGAAAATTCGAGCCCTACGGGAAGGAGTTAGATAAGGTATTGTATGAGGAGAGTTCATTGTATGTAGTACCCTCAAAAGTAGAGAGGTAATAAATTACCCTGGTTCTTTTCGATTATAAATGTTACGAACGTCCGTAACACAGCAATCTGTGATACGGAAGAGCGTTTGATACTGATTTGCTGTTCTATGCTACGGCATGTAATTGGACATATAGGAACCGATATAATTGGTACAATTTCTTAGATCTTTTGGAAAAATCATTGGAAATCTTATAAGTCTAAATAACCAACAAAGACCGTTTTAATGAATATTATTATTATCAACACATTAGAATGTGATAATCACAATAACGATATTATTTTTGTTATCTATCTAAAACAATATTGCAGCTGGAAAAATAAATTTTATATTAATACGTATGTATTACTTTAGAAAATATAATTTTTTAAGAGATATATTTGAATTTGAGGTACTATCAATTAATATTGCATACAAGAGAAAAGCTAAACGAAGTTATTTCCTAAATAAATGTTCGCATTTCTCTTCAGTATTCTGACCACTAAGAGAAACCTATAAAAAGAACATTACTTTTTTACATACGTAGGTATTCCGTACGTTCGGATAATGTGATCGTAAAAGTTCTATAATTTGATTTTCGGAGACCACTTTCGATATAGGAGTAAAGTAACAGCAAGGGCCTTAGAAACATGCAAGCTTGACCTGAACTACATCTTTGTAAATAACTTATTATTTATGCAACGTATTGCTGATTTAGAACGTAAATACTCTCCCGCTGAACATGCTGGGCGACTTTTTGCTTGTACAGAAAGCTTCATAATAAGGTAAGAGTGACCCTGACGATAAACGTATTTCTTTTTTATTACGATTTGTATTTTTATGTGGTGCAACTAATTCTGAACATTCAAATTGTTCATAGGTCTTACTGTAAACATATAGGCATCTTTTTGGAATGTTAGGTTGATAGCATTAACGAAGAAAACAATATAGCATTTGTTTGTAGTGAAGAATGTGCTACGTTTAATCCCTATACTGCGTCAAAAAATAACTAGGTTTGTTATAGAACGCAACACCCAAAATAATTGTCGTTCAAACATGATAAAACATTGTATAAATGGTAACCAACGAAGATACTATTTAATGCCAATAAAACCAAGGCAAAAAGTAATTTGAAAATAGTTAAGAAATTATAGAACGGTCGTTGGAATCAGACTGTTTCCATAAATACTATAATAGGTGCCATCACAACACTTTAAAGTTATAAATCTTATGTTCTCAGGTGGATTTAACTATATATACTTGTAAACTTATTTATTTCGCATTTTAAAAAGAACATCATCATCATTACAGAATGTTTCGCTTCATCTAACAAGTCCTGAGGCGTTACCAAAATTTCGAAATAACACACAGGGTGGTTAGAAGACGAGACAGAATGAAATTTGGTTAAGAGTAAAGTAACTCTTATTTGAAAGAAAAGCAAAGATATTACTGTTTGGAGTGTTAATAGGAACTCCAACATCCGATATTAATATTATACCTTAAAGTTGATTTCTTTATCTTTATTAAGATTTAATAAGTGATCGTTACGAAAACAAAAGTAATCGGGATTTAATAGTCCAAATGATAAATCGCCAGTCAATGTTTGGATAATGCGTATAGGACAAGGAATTTAGTTAATAAGATGTTTTGGTATAGGCAAAGCATCATATCGCTTTGCAATTGAGCTTTATAGTAGGAAATATCCAGGAGTAAACGTTTCTATAAATTGTGTAACATATGTGAAGAGCAAAAAGCACATTCTTGACGAAAATGATGCCCCTACGTTGATCGGTATTGATTTTGTAAGAACTTTCTCCAAGAAGTCAAAGGAAACGTGAGCTATTTATCAATAAAAGTAACTTACAAACTTCAATTAGAAAGTAAAAAATTATGATGGATAGATATTTTTACAGAAACATTCTTCCCTCTGGCCAAGTAAAATTCGCAACAACTGGAGTCGTTAGCAGCCAAAATTGTTGGTACTGATTGGAAGAAAACGAGCAGCCAGGGATACGAAAAGAGTTAATATTTCATGTACGGTAATGCATAGGGTAATTATTGGCCATTATTTATTGCAGCGGAAGTCTAAATCAGAACACATACATAAAAATGTTGGAAAACTTCTCCGTTCCTGCTCTGTATAAGGTAAATTAACAAAGAAAGCGCGCGCTTCATTTTTATCCGGCTCGTAAAGCAATTTGCGTTAGCAAGTTATTAAATAGACATTTTCCTAATAAATAGCTTGGACAGTTCGGTCCTATTAGATGGGATTGGATAGGATATGGTTGCTGAAAAATATATATCATTAGGAAGGCAAAATGTAGGATAAGTTCCCGTGAACATGCTGTATATCAATACAATAGCACGCATTCCTTAGTTAGTTCTATAATTATCCTTACAACGGTAATAAGTGAAGAAATATAGTAAGACAAACAACATTATGAAAAGAAATAAATATTGACGTTTGGAGTCAATTTTAAGAGAAACCGATCCTAAAAATGAAATACGTTTTATTGCCCTCGAGGATGTATATTTATAACTCACTTAAGTTTTATTAATACGCTTTGATGTCTATCGCTTTGCGATATAATATTTACATTTCTGTCTGTCTAGCTGCTTACAGAAGTATCTGTAACTGCTTTTATCATTCCTTGACAGCTTCTTTGAAGGTTTATGACGTTTTTACACCTGGAACGATGTATAAGAAGGAAATAAATGTATGTGACGAAGTATACTTCTTTTAGTAAATCAACCTGTAATTACAAAGTCCTTTGAAATGTTATTCTTTGTTTCAGGTATTACAATCTTATATATTGTATCATATGGGGTACACCGCGCTATCATGAGCTTCCTCAAGAAATTCATTAATTTCCCCCGTCTTCAACGTTTTAGATTTTTATAGTTCATAATCTATTGATGAACGTTTCAAAAGTCGATATTCTTGCAAATATTAAGACATAAATGCAACATGTAGTTCATCGACAATAAAGCAGAAAGCTTCCTTCTTTGCTTTGTGGTTTCAGATTTTTCAAATTTGGAAAAAGATTTGTCGTCGGCCGGTCTCCAAAATTTAAAAAAGAATGAACACGTATATGTATTTGAAATTCAAGCGATGTGGAAACGTTAGAACATCTATTTCCTTTTATGAATAATACGATACGGCAGTGGGTTGGTATGCAAATGAAAACAGTTCCCCATTAAAAAAAAGCTTATATTTGTAAAGAAACTAAGGCTGAAACAATACAATTCAAATATTTTAGATCTGAAAAATTGACGCCCATCCCATGTGGGGAAGTCCTAACAGGCACCCAGGTGACTGATAAAGCTATATCAATTCTACGTGAAAATTCGATATTGTAGATTCCAGCAATTTTTTACAAATAAAATGGTATTGAATGAGAGGGAATAATACCACCTTTCGTCCATAAAGCCTCTCTTACGAACTTATTACCAAAATAAAGAGCTTGAATCAATTTGTCATTACATGTCCTTTTATTATTAATATTATAAACATTTTACCAATTTCTTTCGCAAACATTAATTATATATACGTGTCTGCCAAATCAAATTTAATATAAACCCCAATTCTTTGCTTAAACGTAAATCTTGTCTGAAGCAGTCTTCCACTTTCATTAGAGACGCATTTTTTCATTAAAGAGGAAATTGATATTTCATCGTCTGGTTTAACTTCGAGAGGGAGAAATTTGAATATTCATGGATGATTTATGCAGGACGACGCAAAAGCCAGTCCCAATTATAATGGAAACGTTATTCATCCGAGGAAGAAAGGTACTTATAAATAAATAAATAAGCAGTAATACGCGCTGGTATTTATTGTGAAATGGAAACCGCTCAAATTTGGCGCTTTGTTAAAATCGTACAGCGGGGCTCGACCTATGCAAGGTCATCCCATAGCTGGAACTAAAATCAATGCACAGATACGGTGCGTTAAGGTCGTTGCCTTTAGAACTTCCGGCAGGGTAAATTTGACGGGGCTGATTAATTTTACAGTATACGGAGTAGGTATAGCGCTGCCCTGGTAAAATGTAAATGTAGTGTATCGTATTCTAATAAAAGGTAGGTGTGTTATGCAGATATTACAACAGTGCTGACAATTCTATTCTGTAATATGATCTTGAGGTTTTCCTGAATCGCTAGACGAAAATGGAAGACACTACGTCGATAAACGTGTGGGTTCCGATCGTTACTTTCAGCAACGCCAAACAAACCTGATCAATAAGCTAGTACTAGAAAAACGTATTGGATGACGTCCCTGTAAAGTTAATGTAGATAATAGATTTTTGGATCTAGATGAAGTAGTAGAATGTGGTAATACTTCAAGTAAATAACTAGGATTGTAGAGGCACGTGGAATATAGTTTTCTTCTTCTTCTCAAAGAATAATTTCTCTCCTTCATGCAAAAAAATTAAGGTTTCTCAAATACACTCTGTAGGAAAATTTTTTACCCACCATCGGGTCAATTGTCGCCATATTTACACAGAGCTAACAATATGACGAGGGAAATTTTAAGAAATGCAATGGTTTTGATTTTCTAGTGAAGATTAAAATTCATCAATTTTCCAGAGGGAAATATTGGACCCTTTCCGGCAATCGAAAAGAACTTTCACAACCTATCATTCTATTCAGCAAACAATATGCAATATTTTTCGTCGTCTACTAGAATCATTTGCTTATAATGTAAAAACTAGACGAGGGTTCGTTATTTGTAGAATATAAACATTTACTAGAGTTTCTAATATGTTTGGGGTATTACCATTTACACCATCACCGAAGTTTGCTGGTACTCCACAATATCTTTCTACAATGTTACTTCCTTGATTTTCTCCAGTAACTTTAGGCATAATTTTCAAAACATAAAAATGGTCTTGGTACCTGGAAAGGTTTGCTTTGGTTACCCTATCATAACAGCCTTGAAAATTGCTATGTTTACACTATTACCTTATTCGCTTATCCCTTCATTTGGCAACAACCAACATTATGATTTTCAAGTATTAAGTGAGTAGACTAGTCACTTAACATTAAAACCTGACAGCACTTACTGCTCCTGTACATTTCAAGTAACAACATTGAATAGCTTTAAGTATGCTGTACGTTATGTAATCTTCTAATCAAATTACAAGTAATTTAAGAGGATGAATCTATTCTTCTAATCTCTTAATGAAGATTAGAAGAATAAGGTAACATAGGAGGATTGCACAGTAGTTACCGATGCTGTAGCTCTACTTGTTACTTAAATGTCGTAATTCGTGATTCAAATATCTAAAAGTTTTTATTGTGACATATCAGTTGCATCAAATATGTTTTTTTTTTCATTTTGAAAACTTTTCAACGTTTTATATTGTTTCGTTTCAAATTGTCAATCGTCAATCTACATATTTTCCTTCGAATTGCGCAAGCAAATATCCTCAACAAATGTCGTTGCTTTAAGCTTTTTATTTATTACAATTACAATAAATCTATGTCTTCATTCTTTAATTGAAATTCCCAGCATCTGTTATTATCATGTACTTCAAATTTTGTAGATTTACTATTTAATTCCAACTAATAGCAATTATTACATTTAATTTCAATAATTTAATGTTTCTTATTTGATTTATAGTACTTGCAGTAGTTGTATGACTTTCAAATAAAAGGAAGTACTAGTTATTAACTCCTTTTTAATTTTAATCGTTATCCCGACATCAAGCTACGTGTTGATTCCGTACTCCTCGGTGTTAAATTGTATTCCTACGATTTTCTAGAGATTAATAAAGATTATTAACATACTCGTAAATTGTTCAAGTACTTGAAACAAAAATTTTTATCCTTCGTGGTTACGCACCGAATTCTCTTAAATCGGTAGGCCTACATTGGAAATGTTCCTTTGTATGGTCAAGTACGATTAATTTAAAAGTTGGAGAAATGCTAGCGCAGCTTCTAACTTGAAGAGCTACAAAACTAGAACTGACGATTTTCCCAAAACTTGTAATTCTACCTAATTGGTGAGTCTTAACTTCTATTTGCAGAACTAAAGCTGAAGATGAAAGAAACTTTTCCATTCGTGAAGTTAAAAAATTACAATCTACAGTAAACTTTTAACATTTTCTCTGAATATTTCAGGTTAGTACTAAAATATTCAAGACTGCTACCAAATTGGATACGTTACAAATTCAAATCTCTGTAACATTTACATGTTTTATTACGAAAATGAAAGAACTCGTGAAAATTCAATACCAGCAACGGCACATGTTTTGTAACAAACGAATGCGTGAAAAATTAGTCACAGCGATGCAATTCGAATTTTGTTGATGTTTCCATTTCAAGTAGAGTTACAATAACCGGGGACCTTGAATTCATTATTAAAGTGAATCGCCTGTAATTTTTTTTAGATTTTGACGTCGCGAAGTTTGTAGCGCTCACATAAGTTATTTCAATGCTGTCGCGATTGAAGTAAACATGTATAAATTATAACTTATTACTATACAAATTAGTTTAATGTAATTGGCTGTTAGAATTATTTATTGCCTTGTCGTAACAATTAAAATTACCCAAGGCTGTTATAGATTTTATATTCAATATTTCTTGTTCTTGATCATTAAGTAAAATTATTCCTAGCATATTTGTGTATCGTGTACAAGCATTAGACAGTATTACAATGTAATGCTAGATAAATAGATCGGGGCGTCTGCAGCAGACAATCTAATTAAAAGATATTGTTGTAATATGGTAATCTTTAAAGTTTATACAGCACCAAGCATCACGCCTTATGCCAGTAAATAATGCGTTTGAACTATTATTCGTATGTGAGCGTTAGCTATTATATCTGCTTAATTTTGAAATTCACAGATTTTCTTAGTATTCTTCCCTTTTGAGTACTTTCGGACTTGTTGAAATAATAAAAAAGCAATAAAAATAGGATTGTTTCATGTTTTATTATGTTTCAGTCATTTGATTTTTTCTCATTGCATGGGTCATTGTCATATTGTAAACTATTGTTATTATTGTTATATCATAACTATTTAAATAAAATCTTTTTAATAAAATACGTTATTTCAACAAGACTGAAAATACTGAAGGAGGAAACATTATTTAGAAGTAAGTGTAAGTAATAATAACAGTAAACATTCATTGTTCTAGGTACATTATTTACCTTAATTTTACCTTAATAAATAAGTATTTTTCCTTTCATTAAGTACCGAAATTGCCCAATTTAAAGAAGAATATTGTGATTATTTTGTCTATATTATGTGAAATTCATCAAAGATATACAAAAGAAGCGCAGAAGAACAATTTGACTCAAAAAATAGCGTAAAAACTATAGAAATTTATTTAGATGTTCAACTTTATCACTGTTCATTTTAGTTGACGCCACTACTTTGAAAGCTAGTTAGATACGTATTTTTATTCGTATAAAAGTGCTTGTATTTGACGTTTACATTTACGATTTCACTTGTAAGCGTACTACTCTTATACATTTCCCCCAATTACGTTGGACAACCAAACCATGACCTGCAATTAACCACGTCTATTAGGTCCCTAGTAGCACAGTTGGTTGACTGACGGCTAGTCTTCAGTTGTTACAGCGTCGTATAGCGCAATACCTGTGACCGTCAGTAGAGTCTCAGTAAGATATTATTCAAGTACTATTCAAAAGTAATATTATTTTTGTAATGTTGTATATCGATCGGCTTTGAGTCAGCAAGATAAGCAGTTAAGCGTTAGTCAACAATCGGGAAATAATTTAACCGCGCTTGGCAGTAAACACTTGGATGATATAAGTAAGTTGACCAATTGAATCGGTGCAGCGTCGGCAGGAAATCACTTACCAAAAGTTGTAAACATGTGATGTCACGATCGACAGACAGCACTGAGCCAATCTACAGAGAATATTCGTTAAAATTCGGCGCACGATGAACAGTTCGTCCAAAGATCACGTAAGTATGTTGAACGTTGGGCCAATGTCCGACAAATAGCGTAAAATGTTCACATAATGCCGCCATCGCCGCCTACGTTGAATCAAGCATTTCGTGATCAAGGAGTTAACGTTTCGCCAACCATCTCTGCTGCCAGTGCTACCAAGGAAGTATTCATTTGGAAGAAGGGAAAGAAATGGGAGATGCGATTCTGCGTCCTATGGCTACAGTAACACGGTGACTAAAATCGGCTAACTCCTCTCTCTCAACAAGGACGATTTACCGAAACTACGAATAAAAAGCATATATGAACTGAAATGCCAACGTAGGAAAAGCTACATCGGCCAAACAGGACGAAGTATTCAGTGCAGAATGAAAAAACACGAGAGAGATGCACGCCTTGAGCATATTGAAGCAGTAGCAGAACACCTGCACCGACCAGGAGATCACCGTGTAACCTACAGCGAAATAACGAAGAATACGAACAACTTCAGTCGCGAAGACGGATACAAGATCAGCAACACGTGAAAGTTAGCAATGCGGAGTTGTAATACAACGAACGACGCGATTCAGCGGAATGGATCAGCAAAGCGGAACCGAAATGCGATATATAACGACGAGCAATCCCAGTGTTTAGAAATCTTCTGAAGAAGCTGACAACATGATTAAATAAAATAGTAATTACGCGACAACACCCGAAAAACATTTCTACTATGGATTACGGTGGTGAAAGCTTACCCTCAACTAACGGAATATGTTTTAACAATTGAAAACCAAATATCCTTTTATAGCGACGATAATGGAGGATGCAATGCATGACGCATAAACGAAATACTGAACAACGAAGCGACACAATGTTCTTCATCTTGGGAATTCGATAGATTTCCATGCACTTTAACTTGAAAGGAAGCGGAATTCACAATTCGCTTCCACTGCATTAAAAGAATATATAGGAGTACCTATTGGGACACTAAGTTCCATTTACCGCATCCCTTAAGTATTCTATAGATTCTACTAAATTTATAAATACATTTGAATCGTTTACATTTTCATTATTATCTACTTTACTTCTTTGCTATAAACGTACGTGTGCAAAATATGACTGAAGTACTTCAAGTTTTATTACAGATTCATCTGAAAACATTTTAGGATAGAGTTTTCCAACTATACTTAAGCTAGATACTTGCGTAAAGATGCAGCGAAGATAATGTTATTGCACATAAAAACTTAAATAATTCGAAGAAAAGAATGTTCTATGAATAGATTCTGCCACTTCTATAAGTAACACGAAACTTTACCAATTATCAGGTTTCGATTGTTGAACCTTTTGAAATCATGCTTAAAGAGTTTTCCATAAAACACTTGGTAGAGTACATAGGTCAAAAGTCCTACGCATTTATCCAACATCCTGTGTGATACTACTTGCACATTCCTTGCAAACGTTTAACATTAACATTCTTAGGAGACATTCACATCTACCGACAATTACTTCAATAAACTGCGCTTCCTTACGCTGGTGCGTGCGGGTTGCGATTACATTTTTCCATTACATACATCTTCGATGTGGATCTTTTGAAACGAAAAACTAAGGAATGAATAAATTTAAATGTGCCAATAGCTTACGAGGGTGCTTTTTCAATTCGTTTTCCTTTTCTTTCCAGAAACAACATAATTTTTTGTTTCGTTCTTCTTTCTTTGAAGAGAAATTTAAATTTACGACGCGAGAGAGTTACTCGGCTGATAAATAAGAAAACCATCCCAGCTCGTTGAAATAAAGATTTATGATTTTTTACATAACGTACCTCGTGCCAAGTAATTTTTTGTTATGTTATTCTTACACTATTGCTTTTGTAATATGCCTATCTTTCGTTTGTGATAACTGAACATTAGGTACTATTATTTTCTGTGATAAGTCGAGAGGGTAAAGTGAGTGAAATCATACCTTTTTTGCAGCGGCTGGACGGTCTCGTCTCCATTCGTCTCATAAGAAAGGGTTTGTGTTGCCTCCTGGTTTACCTGGCAGTCGACAAAATACGAATCTGTCTAGTCGCTGCAAAACAAATATGATTTCACTCGCTTTTGTACTCTCTAGTGATAAGTAATGTGGTAAAGTCCTATCGTGTAAACCAAGTAACAAGTAAGCGATTTTGTAGTGTGAGAGAAAAAGCTGTAATTCTAACGTTCTCTCGAAAAGAAATATGTTTACATTTGCCGACTGAAAGACACACGTGTCTCTTGTGATCGTAACTCAAAACGAAAAGATGCTATAGTTAGAACAGGATAGAATCCTCAAGAGTAGCTGTACATATAAACGAAACTGGGCATAATATTAAATTAAAAACCTAAATAGAGAGAACGGAACATTGTCATTATTCATGTCTATCTGATTTGTTATCGTTAGGTGGTATGTTTTACTTTCAGGCTACAATCACAATAGTTTATTTCGACTATTTGCTTCAATTTTTCGCATGTGCATTTTTTAAAGTAAGTAAGCAGCAAGAGTGGATATTTTTAAGTATATCATATATATTATGTGTATTATATATATTTCTACGTTTATTTATATATATTTCTCTCTGGAGTAAGAATAGAACAGGCATGTTACAATTAAAGTTGCTTGTTCACATCATTCGATCTGATGGTTGATATCAGAGATTTACCATCCTCCAAATAGCTCTTCCGGACTAATAAATTAAACATGTGCGGTGTAGAGTGCGCAAATTGTGTGATGTTATTTGCCACAGTTCTTGCTACCATTACCGTCATTATGGTTTAACTTTTCAATAATAATTAGATAAGAGGGCATATAGAAGGCAGATATTATGCAACACATATTTTATATTGATCTTCAAAGAAACAAAAATTATTTTTTTCCTGCTTTGTATGAACTTTGTCATACTAGAAGAAAATGTATTGTAAATGTTCCTCTTAAAGGAAACTTTGCATACGATGGCTTTAAGACACTTAAGAACATACAACGTTCTCCATTTTTATCCTTATCTTTTATTTATAATAGTTATAATAGTATAGTATATAATACCTTATCTCTTTTTTTTATTTATAATAGACAATTTTTGTGTTGATCTCGGACAATAGTGACTTTACGGCTTTCCATTTACTTTACAATCTTTCAGTCTTACACTATTTCAGAGCTTTATTAAAGTAGCAGACTGTTGTAAAGGAATTGTTTCCCTATCTTGATAAGTAATAGAGACGATCGTTCCTGGCTGTTGGCTTATTTTTATAAGACTTGGTCACCTTATAGCTAAACACTTATTTATGCCCAATTGAACAATAGAAAGCAAAATCACATTTTGTACCCACTTTTTTCATTTTTTCATTTAACTAGCTTTTCCTGATATAATAATGGTGTTAGTTATTTTAAACGCAAGCTATAAGCGCCTAATCCATTAATTTTAAAATAGTACTCCTTAAATTTCGAATTCGGCCAACAATTTTGTTGCTAAAATGATAGCTCTATTTTTCAGATTTTTAACATGTATTCTAACATTTAATTGTTGATCTAAATGAATAATCTTGAAGGAATTATCTAAACATGTGACTACAAATGCGATGCTAAAATAACGATTATTTTATTGACACTCATCTTATACGGATTGTGGCAATATACTGTCACAACGATTTTCTCCAGAAAATCTAGGTGCATCGTAGGATTTTACAATTTTTTTTCTACAATATAATTTCTTGAAGTCAGACGAAGTTTCTAGGAAAAATCTCATGTTCCCATTGCAGATTTTAATCATGCGACACCTATGGATGATGTAATAACCTTCATCCTTTCAACTACACGGAGTCTGTGATTCATTTCTGACACATATTTCGCCGATATCTCTTCCGCATCGCGTACGCCGAAGAGGAAAATTTAATTCAGACGGAAATGATATCCGATAACGTCGAATTTTTGATATACAATTTTCCACGTCGGTTTCTTGCTCTGTACTTGGAATGATCGGTTTTGGCTTTCATGAAATAATCTTTCGTTTACGAGATGTTCGTGGTACTTGTGATAGAGCGGACGAATAAATATATCATAGGTGATAGGTGAAAGTATCAGGCTGGAATAATAGGTTTTTATACGTTGTATTTGAATTTATTGATGAAAACACCTGAACTCAATCTAGCAGTAACATACAAAACTGTAATTACAAAAATGTGTATACGCTTTTTTCTATTTAAAGCACTAAATTCTAGAATTATCGCTAATATATTGCGTCTTACATTAAATTTTTGTATACACTTCTAATTATTGCTAGAATTCGTCGTTTTTGGGTCTATTTGAGCCGTTTCCGGAGGTGTTTCCTTAATTTTCAGCTTCTTTCTTTATTGTTATTGTTTGACTCTAAGTTGTTGGACGACTCCATATCTTCGTTTAGTAACATTTCATTACATTCTCATTGTTTAATTGTAATATATATAAAATGTTTATTATGCTTTCTGCATCAAACTTGCATCTGCTACTTTTACGACGCGATAGTTAATAAGAAATATAAATGTCGCAGTGCACAAAAAACCTAAGGTAAAAATATTATTGCTAATACCAGTTTTATTTATTTAATTGGACTTAGGTGGACTCCGACCCAATTTACGTATTAAAGTACGTCATTTGGGAATTATCGAGCTCATTCAACAGACAGCGTTTATGCTTAGAATGACTCTTGGAAAAAAAAGCTCGGCGTACATTTTCTTTATTATATTTCAAACAAGTAACTCAAATTAATTGAACGGATTAAATGTTATTGTTTATTATACGCTCAGGTATCTCGTTCAATAAAAGAAATCACTCCTTCCAGATTGTTTCTCTAGTTTCAAAAAAGGAAAGAAAAAAAAGAATCCCCTATTTATCCACTGTTCACCAAGAGTAACATATTGCTTCCCTCGTTAATAACTGTGCGGATGGGAAGTACACTAGGTCAAGCGAAGATTCCATCGAGAAGAAATACGGAATATTGATTTATACCAGCCGAATGAAATTCTCTTTAAAGAATTAAAGAATTCGGACAACATTTTGAGCGGGCAGACAGATAATAAATAGGTAAGAGGTTCTCTTCCCGTTAAAAATCAAATTTATGCATGGCGTTTTTTTCTCGCATCTAATTACCATTTTACGACATACTATTTGTGTGTAAACTCGCTGCGTAAAAATTCTAACTGTAATGTCTAATTTCCTGCCGTAAGGCGAAACGTACGTTAGATAAGAAACAAAACAAAATCGGTGGGACCGCATCTGGTGAAAAGGGTGTTTTATCAGTTTGAAAGCCAATTCGTAAATTTCTCTATATGTGCCCAAATGCGATCATTCTTCGCAATTTCTCCTTTAGCTTATCAAGTAATCTTGCATAATATTATTTGTCGCTTTATACAACTTCATCGCTATCCTAAAAGACAGTTGCCATCACTTTCCTGGCTGAATGAAATAGTCTTCGCCTTTTCAATCCACTGACTCGTTGTGCCTTAGCTTCAGGAGAATGTTGGTGTATCCAGCTTTCATCTATAGTTGTTAATCCGCGCCAAAACTCCCAATTATTTGGCGTAAACTGCTTGAATAGGACTTCGGAAATGTTCATTCAAATGTGGTTTTAGTCCTGCGTGATCAAGCGTGCTCTTCAACGCTTTTCTATGCTTACGACCTCTGCTATCCATATAATCTTAATTAGATGGTCGTCCAGAACCACTCAATGAGCTTTTTCTTTGTTATGAGTTGTGGTTGAAGCTTTTGGACATCTCAAAGTTCATTATCGACCAAGATATGAGTACGTTTAAATTCAGTTGCCTGAATGTTAACTGTACAAATGATGGTGCAGGATCCCTCTGGGCGTATGGCTCTTTAAATGCTAGCATTTGATGTGATGGCTCGATATTTGGTTTCTAACTTTCCAGAGTATCAACTTTCAAATTTTCAAAGTTGGAAAATTTCTCGATTCACATCCATCTATAAGAAAGGACACGTTATTAATAGAGAACTATAGACCTAATTTCGCGAATGTGTTTACATCAACCAACGTGTGGGCGTTAATTATACAGATTTTTCTAATGTATTCGGTAAGCTGAATCGTCGAATACTTCTATCAGAAGCAAAAGCTTCTAAATTTACATCTTTCTTCTCATCTTATATAGCAAATAGAAAGCGGTAGGTTTTACATAGGGGCCATCTTCTCTCGTGACTTAGGCGTCTCTTAAAGGAGTAACATTGGGTCCTTTCTATTGTTGCAGAATAAACTTGGTCCTTATATAATAACTTTACCATTAATGTATCAAAACGTGGTGTACTTCTCTCTTAAAAACGTAAAGCATTGAATTTATTGCCTTCACGAATTTACGATCGATATCTTTGCGGAATGAATAAAGCGCAGAATAATTACTAGAAATGCTTTAGCGTCATGACAGTTAAGCTTCTCCAATAAAAATTCAATAAGCGCCGTGAAAAGAAGATACCCAGCGTCACGCGAACGGCGATTGCTGGAAGTAACCGCATCCTGGATAATTGTACTTCCAACGATAATCACCGTCAGTCGTAATAAAAGAGCTTGCATCTATAAAATAAGGTAAAAGCTTTGAAATCAATACTACGTTGACGTTACTATTATATAGAATATTATTCCAGGAATTCATTGAATATTGAAATTCTTCGCAAGCTGTGCTACTTTTGAATATATGTACATACGTGTAGGTACATATTTCTAAAGTTGCTATTGGATTTTCAAGTTGTGATGTTTATTCCGGAAAACGATTTTTATTCCGCGCATTTATTTATTCGGGCTCGTTTGAAATTTCTGAAATGACGTCGACTAGATGTCGCATTCGTTGTACGTATGTAAAGTTGTAAAATGTCACGAATATCAACATTTTTATCGTATTACTTTAAATGTTGAATTCAAAAAGATAGCCTGCCATTTGTTTCGATCCACACTTGCAAGCTATTATTTATGAATACGTCGAAAAATTACAGAATTACAAAGGAACGTCAAATGATAATGTTTGTTTATAAATTACATAGATTTGAGGTATTTTATTTTCCGTCGTTCTGTGGAACCGTGTGTATATGTACATATGTGTGCGCTTTGTAATTCGAGTACATATGTAATGCGAGTATCTTTTGTGGCGCAATTTAAAACTTTGGCTTAATTACAATATAATCTTTCCAATAAAACTTTTGTTGCTTCAAAACATTCGTCCTGCTATTATTTATATTACACCTATTTGCCTTCTTTTTTCTCTATTGTCTGTTTACGTAAACATAAAAGACATTTCTTAAGAGCAATGCCTGGAATTTTATTCGGTTCGGCTTCTTTTTCTAAGATCGAGAATTTTTAGAATTAAATGTGACGGAGCCTATATTGGACAAACGGGACGAGGAGTAACCACGAAATTTAAGGAACACGTAGCACATTGCCGCTATGGGAGAAGCGAATCGTAAATTCTAGCAGAATAAATATCAATTGAATGGCTATCGCGCACTTGCGAAACTATTTATATAAAAAAGTGTAAAAATCAGTTAAGGCAAGGGCAAGGCCCTCCCAACAACTCGATATTGATTAAATTATAACTGTGAAACGTGTATGTGGTTTACGTTTCTATGTTGTCGTTTCAGATGCCAACTTAGATGTATTGAAAATTGCCAAACTGTTTTGGTAAACAAGCTTTAAAGCTATAAATCATTGATCGTCATTACATAATAGAATATGTCTATTCGTAAAGTTTGGACGGGGCTAACACAGAAACTATTGAAACTCCATATATTCTCGTCCATTAATATAAAAATTGAAATTCAGATAGACTTTTCTATACTAGCTCTGTTTATCATTGGGTTGAATTTCAGCTCATATCGTTGCACATTCAATGTACAATTTACCTGTAAAAAATATCGTGTCTTATACTTGCTGCTTACAGAGAAAGACGCGTTTATCATACGGACTACATCATACATACTTATTAGAACAAACGTCCCGTTGTCGGTAAGTTTAAAGTTATATCAAATACGTTCGCTTATTTCACTTTGCTGTTCACCTTCAAATTATTGTTATTATTGATTGTTATTGATAAAGCACAGCAGATATCACAGATGTTGATAAAGAACAAATACTGAGATTCGCCATCATTAATGCCTAGCTGTAAATGATCAAAAATTTGGAGAGTACGCCTAGGAAATTACAGCATTTTATCTCGAGAAATACAACTGATACTATATGCCAGTTTTTCCGTACAAAAAACTTATAGATGGAGAGGCTATTATATATTATTTTACTTTACCACTTTACGTATCAGAAGATCGCATTATTCCTGCAAATGTTCCAAAACCGCAAGTCTTCAACAAACTCGTTTATTCTTCTGATCCTTATATCTCGTCTATAAGGCCTACACTTAATACACAGGAATTAGAATTGGATATTGAAACTATAGATTATTACAAGTACTTTAGTTATTATTGTGCTTTCATTAACGTATTAAAAAAAAAGAAGTTACATGCTCTATATATAAAAAACTAAAGTCGTTTAATGGTTATTATTTCTGAAGTACCTAACTTTATTAATCTTTGTAAATAATAAACTATTACAATTACGATTTTCTTCTACTTCAATGACTGTGGTTCATATATGTCAATTTTCGTAGACCTGAGAGAAAAATTCAATAGTTATTGGCCGGAAAACACCATTTCATTCCTCTGTTCGTCGGCTTACCATGAGACGTTATTACTCCTACACCCTTAGAGCATCTTAACAAGCTTATGCTCTGCATTTACCAAATTTGGACTAAGAAATATTATAATGGGAAATCTTGCTCTCAGAGTTGCGAGCTCGGTATTCAAATCCGGTTCCCGATATTGATAACCAAGGCGAAGTAATAGCACTGTTAAAAGCTTTAAAATCAACATTTCCTACTTGTGTTGTGTGTCGTCTTAAAGAACTAAATAACGAAACTCGACAGTTTGATAACGTGTTTTACTTCTGGATTTTTACAAAACGTATTGGAAGGCATTGAACTACGCTCACGGGACGCAGTATGTATTTTCTTAACATGCGCTTGGAAAAATCGATCGGTATACACATAATTTTAGTACTAGCTTGTAAAATTAGAGCAAAATATCGAATAAAATCATATCAAATTTGGAGGTTACTTTTCTAAGTTAAATACGGAATAGGAACCAACGAATAGATTATATTGCTACGTAAATTGTTTTGTGGAATACTGTATAAGATGACAATCCGTCCTTTTGTTATTTCTAATCTAGAAACAAAAATGTAATTTTGCAAATATTATCTTGATTAAATAGAGATAAATAAGGAATGCACTTCAAAAGCTTCCGATATGTTTCAATGGGTTGCATATTTAAATATAACGGACATATATTGTTTCAACTAAATTATTGCTTTCAAATTTAAAATTTTATCCCTCAATCATTTTATGGAAAAACAAATTGTACGCGTACAGCTTTATTTTAAAATATTGCCATAATTTTGCAATAATATTTATGATGTATAAAAATTTTTCTTCTTTAATTCTTCTCCATTCTTTAAACAATGGAGATGATCCAAAGAAAGTTGACGTCACCATTCAGCGTTTCAAAAATTCTTTATTGAAACGCATGCACCTAACTATCGAATCATCTAGTATTCCTTTCGTTATAAGCTCTATGTAAGTAGCACTCTTATCATGTGGACATTTTTAATGCTTTAATATTGTTTCTCAATACATCTAAAAAATCACACTGTATGTAATAATAAGGAGGCTACGTAATTCATTCGATATATACGCTCTAAAATTCAAAACACCTCCGCAAGTTTACTATCTGTTGAAGTGTTCAATTTGAACTTTTTATTTATAAACCGTGAAAAACATGTTTGCCGGACTATTTCCGACATACCTTGTACTATATATCGAAAAAGTTCCTCTCAAATACATATCCCATAAAATTGATCCTAATGCGATGGGTCTGTGCGCCTCCAAAACGAGCTGTTGTACGTTCGTATATCGTCAGCAAAAACAGGTGGTCGAAATATCGAAAACGGATAATCATCCGTGTGTATATCAACCTTTAAAATTAGCTCCATAGGCGGGTAATTCAGGTGTGGAATTTGCGCGGAAAGATACGTTTAAAAATAATATCAATACATACACATTCGCATGCGTGGACACTGTATGCCCGTTATTTTTAAATATTTTCGCTTAACAGCGTTTCTCTCATCGCGGTGTGTGTTAAATAAATATTTACACCATGTAGTCGTAGTTTGGAGATTTTATCGTTTTCACATTTGCTCTTTCGGAGTTCGTCCTTTATCAATGTTTCATTCCAAGGATGTATTGCGATGTTTCTTACCTACGCTCAATCGCATACTCATCTAAAATTCGTTTCAGCGTTCGTTGTTGTCGCACGGTGTAAATAAGGCAAATCGAATCCTATATCGATAAAGCAAAGGTACATACATAAACCTAAGTCTGTTATTATGCAGCCTGTGAACCTAGAGCGTGAATAGAAGGCTCCTTCTTTTCATAATTTTCGTAAAAGGTTTTAAATAAATAATATTGTGAGCAAATGCGTCACAATATAATTAAATTTCAGTATTCAGATTGTTTTGCGGGACACGACGCAGGTTTGATGTTTTAAAAAGGAACTACCAGACGTATCGTTGGAAGATGATGAAGGTGCGGGTTTGATGTATCGCGTATTAAAGGAAGTAAATCAAGTTTTACAGTTGCAAACCCATTCCATTTCGGTAACGCGCGCAACGGGGGTGATCGATAAAATTTAGAGATAACTAGGTAAATTATAACTAGATCCATCATAATTCGTACTCGAATGCTGAGACTAACAATAATTAATGTTGAGCGTGGAAAATCTAGGTAAATTCCTCAGAATGATACGTAAACTTTAACCGCACGCGGCAGAATCTGCAACATCAATTCAGCAGCAATAAATTCTGAACAGTAAAGGTAATATATCGATAAATATTTGGGGAAATATGATAGATATTAAGACAAAATATAATATTTTAACGTAGATGGGTCCAAATAAAAATATAGACCTTTTGCATGTAACATAAAAATTAGGTATAATAGAAGGATAATAAGGAAGGAATAATAATGAAGGATGGAAGAATGGAAGGATGGAAGGATGGAATGGAATGGAATGGAAGGATGGAAGAATGGAAGGATAATAAGGAAGGTATAATAAGGAAATATTAGGTATAATACGTTGTTAAAAATAACGCAAAACATAAATAAATTAAGCAATAAATTGAAATAACAATAATAAATGGAAACACTATAATTAACGTATTAGTTAAACGCCGGCATTTGGTGTAGCACGTCTTAAAAGGAAGAGAAGTAGGAATCACAATATATGTGAATTCTTACTTACAATGTTTACAAAAAGTAACGATACAAAAATATCGTTACAAACCATAAACAAGTTACTCAGTTCTGCCTTTATCAACACCATATAACATATATACATACATGCAAGTCCCATAAAATGCATCGCAATAAACGTGAAAGGATGAAAGGATTTTCGCTTTAGTGTCAAGTACGGGCCGATTAGGATACAGCATTTTAAGATTTGAAAAGGATTTCTGGACGTATCCTCTTACAATTTCCTCGCACGTTACCATCTTCGAACATTATGCAGTTTATATAAATTATATTCCATGGCCTCTTTACCGAGACGGCAAAATCCATACGGATTATCTATCCTCCTAAACTTTATGAGATATCAGCTCTTATATAAATGGGGACAGCATTCCGTTACTAAGAGAAGCAGGACAATGGTTCAAAATGTCGTCGCAATTTCCATATCAAGTGAAAAACTAGACAGACATGTAGACTGGAATAGTAATCAGCGACTTACGCTTTTTTCAACTCGCCACTTGAATACAAAATCAATAATACAGACGCAGACATCAATTTCGGTAAATTCGTTAAGAAAGGTGGAGTTATTAAATGATAGCTATAAGTACATACAACAAGAGAAAAAAATACTTGGTCGCAAGAAAATAATGAGGAAAGTCATATTAGCTAATATCGTGTAAGTAGTCTTATGTATGCTGAAATTTCAACCTGGTACATTTATTGGGTAAAAGTTTACAAGTGATTTTCTTATAACAATTAACCTAATGTTGCGCTGGCCGTTACACAGACGGATTATTTAAAATCGAAAGCTGTAATAAATTGCTTCAAAGTAATTCCTCTCAGTTGTTAAAACAATCGTAAGAAATGTAATAATACTATTAGGCTTGCTACTTATCAATTTCTTCCGGTCAAAACTATGTCAAAAGTATGTCAAAACTTTTGATCGACGTTTCACCGTTCTTACTAACGACTCCTTCAGGAAGTGCTGTGTCTTCCTTGATGAGCCCTTTTCCATTACTTTTACATTCTGGAACTTCATTTTAAGTTCAATCTCGTGTATATGTTCCACCACCGCTGATTACTCGATTCTTTTAAATCTTATGTCCTTTTCGTGTTCCTTTATTCTCGCCGCGATATCTCTTCTTGTTTGCCGGACGTAGCATGGCCCGCATTGATATGTTATCTCTGTCGGTAGATGCTGCTAGATTGATTTTGTAGTCTCGAAACGAACTAGTATGTCGTGTTTCTTCAGGATTCGTCCTACCTTTTCGGTGACTCGCCGCTACGTCAAACACGCCATCCCTCTCTGTGATTCTCCTTATACCAGTGCTAGCGTAACCATTCTTCTTCAGCGCTTTCTCCAGATGTGCTTTCTCGTTGGCTAGATGTAGCTCATTACTGATGGTTTCGACTCTGAATAGTAAGGTATGCATCGAATGATGATGAGATCTCGCATGTAGATAACTTTCGGTGTTCGTCTTCTTCCTTCTTCGTGATTGAATGTACCAACGGTGTATATAAGAAGAATGTCAGACAACGAGGAATCAGTTCGGTTATCCTGGGAAAGCCGTTAGCGATGAATGGCGAAACCTAGAAGAAGTTAATAGCAGTAGCGGTTATATCATTACATCTGCTTGAGCGTATTCTTTACTATCCTGATGCTTTACCTGCTCATAACACACACACACAATATGAAATCGCTTCTACGAAAATTATTTTGGAAGATGGACCGATCGCGATGATCCACCAAAATGACCAGGCTTTACATCCGAGTGTGGATAGGTTATTGAGTGAATTCCTGAAGCTGAAAAAACCCTAAGAAACAATTTAGAAGCATTCACTATAACAAAACGTCTTCAGTTATATACGATACAAAGTAGTCGATCCATTGAGTTTTTCTTATAAGCTTCATTTTTACTAAATTCTATTGGCGTTTTAGTTAGAGAGAAAGCTATATGGTACCTTCTAAAGAAATACCGAAAAATTCCATTGCCTCAATTGTAAGTCGATAAGATCTAGAATTATCCTTACCACGACAATGTCAAATTTAATCATTTCCTAATTAGTTGTTTCATAAATAAGACGGCTGTAGGGTCTAATGTGACCCTGCCAATGGTACAAGTCAAACACAGAACACCAGTCTCTTTAATTTTATAATCAAGAATGTTCTGAAAAAATAAGGATGTGTTTACTTCAATTTATACGTAGAAAATTACATATTTTTTGTTTTTTGTTTAGTTAAAAGCTTAAATTAACATCATTCGTTCATTTCACCCTGAGGACCTTGCCATTGTGTTCCAGATATTAATTATCGAAAGTATCGCAATGAATTTGGTCTACTGACTCTAGGACACTTGTAAAAATAAAGGTTTGGAACGATATCTCCATAATCTTTTAATCAAGCTGTTCTGTACGTTATTCTCTCCTTTTGATAATTTTCTTATTTCATGAGCAAAGCAGACACGCAATTCCACACAAGCAGATGCCGAATGCATAAACATAGTGCTCGTTTTGCAGGCTCCTACGTTATCGACCGGCTAGCCTTCTACGTTCGAATTTAGCGTAGGGGAATTACTTTTCGGTTCGAAGTTATATGTTCCCGGCAACGTGCCAAAACGTAATGCTGTTTTTCATTTCCACTTGATTTCAATTTCAAATTGTTTAATTCACTGATACCAGCCAACAAAGGAGAAGTTACGAATTCGACCCTATCCTTCTAACCTCTCGTACTTTCCTTCGCAATTCTCGTTGGTATGTTCGCGTGTATGTGTTTAGAATCTCCCGCGTTCTACTCCACAGGACGATCCGTTTCTGCAGATGGCATTTCGTTCTCAAGTGATCGAATAAATAAAATGGCTCGGATTACTTTAACATCGTAATCGATCGCCCGACGGAAATTGATTTGTCATTTAAATTAAGTTAACGGTTGCGTATAAAGGCGGCTTCATTGCGGACCGCTCTGTCGTTAGTTGATGCTTTCGCGTTTATTTGCGATAACAAGGAAAATTTAGAGGAGCCTTTCGCGCGCTGGGAAATAGTCATTTAATTTAATGCGATATCCACTAGAAGTTGAGAGTTTTATTAGATTAATTATTTCTTTGATACATACGCATCCTAATAAGACAGTGAAAAATTCATGTGAAAACGATCAAATAAAATTATTTTATTTCTAATTTTAAAATTTGTAGAAATTTCAGCTGTGTTTAAAATTAGATTAGTTAATTTATAACCTTATTGCTTGAACGATCATCTTATTTTAAAAAATATCCAACATATTCGGTTGATAAGGATATAATTCTGAAAAATGTTTGGTATTTCCCGTGCCCTTCGTAGGCGTCAGTATTAGAGTGATCGTTTGGATGTGTGATACGTAATATATGTGCAAAAAATCTTATTGCAATGCATGGCGGCCGATTGGAAAACGTTGTATGTAATAAAATCTCTTAAGAGATTTTCGTAAGTGGATCAAGCAAACGATCAATTTTTCCTCCTTCGAGTACTCCAACTTTCATACGCAATACAACTCTGAAATCACTGATTTCGCACATTATCGTTTTTATCTATACATACAATGCTGCTGTAATATGTACTTCTAATCGTAATCTTATTTTTCGTATGTTTATGCATATTGTTTTAATAGCAGAGAACCAAATGCACATTTCCTTCTTCCAAATAGAATAAATCTCCCAATTTCTATACTTACATCGTCCGTAACAAGGTCGTCCCGTGTCCCTACTTCCAGTCATTGGGATCTTAGTAGCCATCAACTTTTTTCTTCTTATTAGTATGGTAAAGGTAAAATCAGCTTCTTTGAGTTCTTTTTTAATCTCGGATGGAATTTATCACAAGTCCATCTTATCTTCGGGTTCTTCAGAAACAAAACGTAACAACTTTGGCAGATTTAAACTTACTCTCTATTTTCCGTAATATAGAAGACTTCAATGGTGAAGGTCGAAAATCAGTCAGCCTGTATAAGACACGTTATCTGCATGTATTTATTACTTATTTATTTGTTCGTTTAACGATATTAAAATAGTAACAAATAAAGAAAAGCAAAAGCAATATCGGCAAAGATAACCGGTAATTTTTTAGAAAGAAAAAGGACACAGCACGGCCAACCTAATACCATAAGAAATATAAAATTTAATAGGGAATGCTTGCGAGATACCTTCCTGTTGAATATATCCAGAGAATCGTCAAATTCGCGCAACTTACATACGTATGTGTTTGAAATGTTGCTGCTTCTGTCCGTAAATCTGATAATAAAATGTCCCAAAATTCCTTTTTTGTCTTTAAACCGAGTTTCAGTAAATAAAAAAAATAAAAAAAACAGGTCCAAGACAAGTACTTGGACCTGTTTTTTTAGTTTTTCAAATCGATGTATTGGACGTTGAAGATTCATTGAGTGGCCTGTACATTCTCCGAATCCGTACCCATTAGTTTTTTTCCTTTGGGACTATATCAAATGAAGTGTCTACGTCGAACAGGCAACTATTTAGCAGGAATTAAATGTGAATTAATCCGTAGAGAAGTTTTGGAAAGCGTAACTCAGGATTTTCTTAAAGCCCTTTGCATATTGTCAGGAGGTGAATGGCCAGTAGTTTGAATATTTGAAATGATTTTGGTTATATTAGATGATTCTCATTTTGTCATTACTTCACAATAAAATTAATCACTCGATAAATATGAAGGGCGCTATCTTTCACTTTTTTTTTTAGATAACACCAGCATGAACGAATCCGGAGAAACAAAATGTGTTATCTATAAAAAAAAATAATAAAATTGATGACATTTCTGGTTAAACAGGAATCACAATAACAAAAAAAATTGGAGATCAGATACATTATGTAACATTACACTTATTTACAAAGTTTGATCAGTTTCATCGTTTCCCTTTAAAAAATACTTTCTACAACCTTTGTTTTAATTCTATAGCGCTTGCTGACTAACCAGCAAAGCTTAGAACTGTAGTGCTCAATGCTCCACATCCGGTGGTATAATTAAGACAACGATTTTTATCACATTCGGCATTATGTCTACATTTTACAGTAACTCGTTTTAAAGTTCAGAATAAGGAACGGAATACGAAGTTTCAAGTAACTATGCGGAAACAGAGCAGTACATTATTACATTTAATCGTCAAGGCATCAGCTTCTCTCTTTTTCAAGTTCATAAAGTTACATTGAAAACTGTAATAAGTCCACGTAAATTTTATCCATTTCATATAACATAATTTTCGCTTTTACCTTTGGCTTTATCAACATAACGTACATATTTCTTACAATTGTACTCTTAAGTTTATCGTAGCCTTGTACGCAATTTTACGCTAATGGTTCTTCCTATTTCTAGTTCTACCTTCATCACTTTTCAAGTTCTTTCCGATTACTCAGTCACGTCTGGTTAAAATGTATACCGGTGTGTAATCAATAGAAACTTTAACGTAAGTACTTTCGTCTCAAGTTTGTTTATAATCCGTTTAATGAGTTCAGCAAAGTGCTGGATAGTAATAAAATAGGTATCTAAAACTTTATCCAGTGATACGTGAATATTTTAACTAGAAGCTTATTTTATCAATTACATTGTTTAATCTTCCTTAATAGTGAAACGTATATTTTAACAGATTCAAATATATACATGGGAAATAGTGATTTGTTGCTTAGATAACATTTTCGTGATTCTAAATATAATTTATTGAAAATTAATATTGAAATACTGGAGAGATGCCATGTACGGCATCTGCTGGATTATTTATAAAATTCCAGCGATGTACGGTAGTTAATTGCAGTTGACATTCAAATGGGAAATAAATGCTCAGTTTTGGTGGTGCTTTGAATCAGTTATTCGTTACGTTGCCTAAACGTTTAGTATACTGATGGATAATTAGTGAAATACATAAGATTTTATTATATTTTAGATTTTGGGCTGATGATCTGATATCTAATATTGCAACGTTGGTTTGCGATTTATGCTATCCTATTAATGTGAGGCCAATGGTAAAAGGACCTATTCCTGTCCTGTGCAGGGTTGGAAGTTATGCCTTCGTGTCTTACTAGAGTAGATAGCAGAATTTACACCGTAACAATACCGATTCGCCTTCGAACGACTTTTTCCATATTTTATCGAAAACAACAATTTTACAATAAAAGACATCCAATATCGTTCGAAATAAACAAAGGGAAGTCAAAATTGTAGAAATTATCATGTTTCTATTATGGTATGCGTTCGCTACACTCAGCGTTGTGCTTAATTCGAGTCCATATCTCCACCTACGCATAAGATGAAGCCCGTAGGATCCTCGTTCAAAAGCGTATTTGGTGAGGAAATTGAGGGGAATAAAATGGCGTAATCGTTGTTTCAATAATTAACAAAGATTCTGGAACGGTGCAATACACCGTTGCCTTTGACTTCCTCCGAGTTACTTACTTGGAAGTATAACGAAATTATTACTACATTTAACGATGCCAGAAATGAAGGATTATACAGGAATACAGGAATTTCTTGCACAAATGGGTTCAAATTTGATGAATTTATTCATTTATTTCGCTGCGCAGTGTATACGGAACCTACAGCGAATTGCTTCGTTTTTGTATCAAATTTATAGCACTGTGATGCATATATCGACCAAATACCGGCGCTGGCGTGGTTCCTATAACCCTCGTGACAGGACATTTAGAAATCAATTAACCGCATTCAGTTTCCATTCATATAAAAAAAAACTGTAAACAGCTGAGTGTATTTAAACAAAAATACCGCGCTAGTGTAACAAACACTCGACTAATTAAAGCTGTTTGTTTTAGCGTATTTTTCAAGGTCACCCGACAATAAAACATGTTTAATAAAATGGTGAAGATTTACGCTGGGTTTGATGTCGTATGACTCCGAAGCAATTGTTGCCAGTTCGTTTAAATCAGCTGATATTCGCCCCTGATTGAGTTTTATAGGATGTGAAGAGAAATTGCAGCGGATAAACAACGTTCTGTTATACAGTTCCGTGATTTATGAAATTTCGAACTTTTTTCGGTTGGCTTCGGTAAATCGCGAATTAATTGTTTATATACATGCGAAATTAATAGCCTTCATAATTCAGGTTGCTTTAATGGAAGGTATCCGCACGCAGACGTTAATATTTAATCGTATCCAGATGGATTAATCCACCTCCTAAAATGTAGATATATTATACAAGCTAAACAATTATGCGATCTCATAAAAGCGTCTTAATCGTGACGGCATAATACGTGTCCTCTAAGATATGACATTCCGTTACACCGTTACATAAACACACTAACATTCCACCTGATAGATAATACGAGGTGATGCCTAAAAGTCACGGAAATGTAACGACAAATAAAAATAGAGGCAAACGAACTCCATCATCTTCAAAGTAGCCTCTTTGGGAATACAAGCATCAATCCTAATGCCTTTACCAAGAAAGAAATGCACCATAGAGATGTTGTTTTGTTGTTATGTGTATTTTCGGAAAGATGAATAAGTTGCAAAGAGCTAAGGTATGATCTCTTTGTGGATAATCCCATTTACATCGAAAAGATCAAACAATAAGTGCTTAATACAACTGATTGATGTTCGGTCAATTTTGATTCTTAACAAAGTTTGAAGCAAAACCTGATGCAGATAGGTTGTTCCCTTAAATCAACAATTGAAAAATTGCAAGTACAAGCAAGAATTTGAAGAATTCCGCAGGAAGAACCCTTTACAGAATCTCATAAATAAGGCTAGCGGTTTAACACCGGAAGAAATCTTGTACTAAAACAGCTGATTAAAGAAATTGAAAAAGAACCTAGATGGAGATCTATGCTTTTCAAGTTTACTTCTAGTTTGTAGGAATGAAGCTGAGGTTCATTTGAAGTTTGTAAGAAATTTTTAAAATTATTCGGGAGGCCGATCAAACAGTACCAATGCAAAATTCACCCAAAGTAACGCTAGGGAAAACAGTAGATAACTGTTGGAATTTCAAACATGTTTAGTAATAGAGCAAATGATCAAAAAAGTTGACGATCATTTTACGGTGTTCTTTTAGTTTACAAGAATGGAGTTGAAATTATTCAAAAGCGTTCAAATCTGATGGAAACAACGAAAAAAATGAAGAAGCTAGAAGAAGATAATCCATTAAGAGACCACCATATTTAAAGATGGCTGCTGTTTACACATTGAGTCATCAAATGTAGTTTTAACATTGGAAAACATATCTTTCTTATTAAGTTGTATATATTATAACTTTTATTTCATGTAGATTCTTTTAGCCTGTGGTAAAACGAAATAAAATCAATTAATTTTGTAGATCAAAAGTAAACTATGTATTCTCAATAGAAAGAACTTGCCAGTCTTCGTTCCATCTTAATTATAAAATGATATTTATTGAATGTTTCTATAGTTTAATCCTCATAATATCCAGCAATTCATTATTTGTTCATCATAGTTTTAGAAGCCATAGACATTTGGAATTCAACACGGCGGATGTACTGCGAGAAGATAAATGTCGATGCTCTCGAGTGTAACACTAAAACAGGCGGTTACTTTTTTACGATCTTTAATACCTACTTTAATCAAATTGATGACTGCCTGGAAACCGAGATTCTCCACTTCAAGGCATAAAGTTGATGAAAATTGCGTATAAAATATTGTTTCTATCGGTTCTTCGTTACCGTAGCCACGCGTTGGAGCAATTTATCTTCGTATTCAATGAAAGGGCAAGAAGAGGTTGTTTATATGAGGATGGGATGTACAGGCTGTCCAAAATTTGTTGGAATTACAGAATTGCGTCTACTGTACATGATCTGTACGTTTGAATTAAGCAAAATAATTCGCGTGATGCAGAGTGTATTTTAGGATTTATGAACTTTGAGAGAAAGAAAAATGACTTTCAATCACCTAAATGCGCCTATGTATATACTATTTCCGGAAAACCAGTGTAGCTTAGCGTAAATTTTTACTAGACTAAATTGCTCACAGAGCTTTACCTAGAAACAATCTAAAGGTACAGGATATCCAGTATTGATCACCAAACTTTGCCATCTATTTTGTGTAAAGTAATTTCCAAAAGCAAAAGCTTCAAATTTCGAATCAACATGATAGCATTTAGATGCATTCTCTAAATGCAAGGCTGCAAAGAAGCAAATGAATAGGGACACTGATCAAATATTTAAGATTTCCTGTTTTTCTACAATTTAAAACGAAGCAAAAGAATTTTTTTAATAAAATTCTTAGAAATGAATAAAAGTATATGCCTTAGACATCACACCTGCATTTCTCGGAAGTATTAAAATGTGACGTTTGCATTTCTCACGATCGGTCTCATGCAAGCGAGCATTTAAATAGGGACAGCTGTCATAATCTTTTATTTAATCTTCTTTTCAAAGTTCTTTTAGAAGTAACCTAATATTATATTATTATAACGCAATTAGACAAAATAGATTTTTGTATATAAAAACGCGTAATAGTTCATTTCCACGGTAGCACAGACTAAATTATTTTAAAAATGGGTCGCGGAAAACATTGTACGCCCGAGCTTCGAAAAATTATAATTACATTTCACGAAAACGGTTTGAGTTTGAGAAAAATAGCTAACCAAGTATCTGTATCGAAAAATATGATTGCTAATCAAATGAAATATTTCAAAAAATACGGAACCTACGAAAACATTCCTAAACAGGGAAGAACTAAGAAAACGACGGTTCGCATTGATAGACACATAGCACGTTTCTCACGTGCGAATCCATTAAAAACGGCGGCAGATATACACAAAGAGGTAATTACAGAGATTGATAGACCAATTAGTGTATGGACAGATAGACGAAGATTACAAGAAGCCGGATTACATGGTAGGATTGCTAGACATAAACCGTTTATAAGCAAAACAAAGAGAATGAAAAGATTACAGTTTGCCAGAAATCATTTGCATCGGACTGCAGATTAGTGGAAATTTCTATTGTTTAGTGACGAGTCAAAATTTAATAGAATGGGATCGGATGGCAGAAGATATGTACGGCGAGCCCCAATGAAGCAATGAATCCTAAGCATACGATAAAAATAATAAAAGGGTTTGGAGGAAATGTGTTGGTCTGGGGTTGTATGTCTTATATAGGAGTTAGTCCGTTGCACAAAATTAATGAAATAATGGATCGACATGTGTATGTTGATATTTTATCCAACGTTATGCTGCCATATGCGGAGGATCATTTGTCCGTACTTTGGAAGTACTAACAATACGATGATCCCAATCACACAGCTAAGATTGCAAAGGACTGGTTTCGACAAAATCATGTAGATCTTCTTGATTGGCCTTCTTGTAGTCCCGATTCAAACCAAATCGAAAACTTGTGGCAAGATGTGAAACTTCGTATTCGGGATAAAAATATTTCAAACCTCGAGGAACTGTTTCGATGTGTTGAGGAGGGCTGGAACAATATTCCCGTGGAACGATGTCGGCATCTCATCGATTCCATGCCTAGGAGATGTGCCGCAGTCACTAAAGCAAAAGGGTATCCCACCAAATCGAAATTCCAGTATACCTATTTCAATGCTCGCATTTTACATATGGAATAATTTGTATTAGCATGTGTTCTTGTACCATAAAGTATATTTTGCAATTTATTGCTATGAATTAATTGTCCGTAGTTTGTAGTATATAGTTTCCTATTTTAAACTTTTGTTTATTCGAAAATACAAATAAATAAATACTTTCTTTCACAATTGCATTGGTGTCCCTATTCGTTTGCTCGCAACTGTATATGGCTTTCCTGTACGGTGGATATTGAAAAAATACGTTTCTAGTGTCTGAATTTGACGGTATTGAACATCTTGTGTATTTTGATGCCCAGTTAATCCATGTCTAATTTTACATTAAATTACTTTTATTTGCATTTTAGAAATAGATATATCGTCATTTAGACTCGAAGAATGCTATTTGAAATAATTGAAAACTGAGTATTTCTACTGAACAGAGTTTCGAAACTCGAAACCTTTTAATGGCCATTACCGTTCACGACGTCAAAAACAACATTGAAACAATTGCAGAACTCTGAAATCTCCAAAATCTTCAGAGGAAGTTAATTTTTTTGTACTTTTGTTGAGTTATTGTCGCATTCTCGCTTTTTTTCCGTTTGGTAAGAACCACTTGTGATATTACCAACTTCTAAGTGAAACAAATGTTGTCCTTTGTAAGTGATATTTAGAAAAATAAGTACCAAAATAATAATTAGCTTAGGTGGCCATGACTCTAAATTTAAGTATAATATTTAATGTGAAACGTTTCTTTTTAAATAATGCTTTTCCATATTTGGTGATGGCAAAATCAAGTTCTCAGACAACCCCGCATAATGTTAGAAATGTTCCATATTTTATCGGTACAAGGTGCGTACTTTATGGATCACTCTGTATTTATGTGTTACATCCTTAAATGCGTCGACCTACCAGTACCTTCAGTACCAATCAGTAGCTATATAGCATTATATGTTTATTCCATGGTGTTTCTTGCATATCTGCCTGTACCGCACCCTCATATGCATAAGCCCCTTAATGTAATTAAGGTAACGGTCACGCCCAATCTTTGCAGCTGCCAGGTGTATAACTAGTAACCTAATATATTGCAATTATAGCGTCAACAAAGCACATTATTCACACTAGGACATCCCGTTGTAGTAGACGACAGCGATAATTTTAAATAACAATTGATCCCATCTAGATCATATAGCTTCCAGCATAATTTACATATCACGTCTTCTATCGCACCGCCCATTAGGTTGATCATTTTATTCATTGAAGCAACGAGCTGGTCCGCCAGTAGGGCATTTGTATTAAATTATTTATTATACTTGGCACGTACGATCTCGGTTCGTCTAATTTACATGTCTATTTATTCATCGCGGTTTAGTAGATGGACAGGAGTTTATGATGCAATAATGATAACAAACGGAATGAATTAATATAGAGCGCTATCTCTACGTCGACTAATTAAATAACTTCACGATATCCTCAAGAAGCAATCAACCACTATTTAGTTATTTCAGGTTGTGGCAAGTCCTTCTGTATGGAAGCAGAAATATAAAATGAGAAAGCTGGTAATATTACGTGAAACGTGCGATTCCCATTATTTTGACGTTGAGTGCAAATCCAAGCTTATTATCAGGACCTTGCTGCAAATTAAGCAAGGTCCTGATTAGTTTGCAGCAAACTGTTAATTATATCCCAACTTGCTAATCGTGGCTGGAGGTTGAACAGGATTTACCAGAAAGATCTGCCTGTTGATCGTGGCAATACTCTGCTACAGTACAAGCTGTCTTCATACCACTAAGCCATCAACCCAACTTAGTACCGTTAATGGAAAGAGCCTAGCAACATTAGGTCTTTAACTATCTGTACACTATCACAGAAGATACAATCGAAAGCGTACTTAATAGACTATCGAGTCGTGTAACCTTCAAAATTGGGGTAACTTATGTTATTCATTTCAATGATTTGCATGGAAATCTTCAAAAAAAATAATAATTAAAAGATTTGAAAAATAGTTCATATCCGAAGCTAGCAATTGGTGTAGATCAAATAACTTGGAAGTGAAAGTACAAGAATTAACGGCTTTCAGTGAGAGCTAATAACATACCAAGCATTAAGATGTTGGGCGTACTCGTATGAATTGTTTACGTTACAATAATGATACTTGGGATTGTGAAGTAGTGTGGTAAACACTAGAGTATCGGCACACTCTACATCATTTGAGTCATTTGACAAAAATCCAACAAAACTGAGCTGAATGGCTGCATGGGCTTCTTTCCCCGCAAAATGTTTGCTTTCTTTTTAAGCTAAACGAAAACGCGGAATAATCAAATATGTTATAATATTAGAAGCAGTATAGCATGTTTCCTCCTAATGATGCCTAATAGCCTAATAATAATTAGAAGAAGCATACATAGGACAATTTTTATTACTTTAATTCATTATCAAGGCTAAAAATATAGAGGCAGTAACCATCATGCAAAGATTGAATAGATGCGACAAAATTCAATTTTGTTTTGCTTTCACTCTTTTATAAAAGATTGATTGTTAATACTTTTAGTTTTTTTTGAGTATAAACAAATGCTTTTACTATTTACTTCAAATTCCTTAAAGACAAGACGAAAATCTGTGCTACCAATTACTTTAACAAACGTATGTAATGTAATGTACAATGTAATATATAGGATCTAAAATTTGTTCTTTTTCGACACGCTAACACGGATACAGGACGAAGTAGCAATTAAGGGTCACACGCGAACCAATTCCTTTTATGAAAGCTGCATGAAAGTCCCACACGCACGTGCAGGTGAATTGGTCAATAGTTGCCTGCTGACCATTTTAAAATATTCCATCAAAACGTATTTTTCGACTTTTTTGCAATGTTACGTTCTCAGCTATGAGGTCTGGCGTTGTCCTCTATATTTAGCACGGCTTTGGAAAAATATTCTTCGATACACGGTTGACTTGTGTAACTATGTATTTGATAATTAACCAAAGCATGTTTGTTCTAGCTATTCCAATTTAAAGGTAGCTTTACACTTACTTAGAAATTAATCGATTTGACAAGACCTTTTGTTAGTTACTTTTTCCATATGTTTAATTCGCTCAATCTATCACAAATAACACAGAAGTATTAGTAGAAGAAAATTAATTCATTTGGGACAGCTGTTTCGCTGGTTACAAGAGAGGATTTGTCAATCCTCATTTTCAACTATACGTATCTAATTCGACAGCCTGTACTCCTAACAACTAAGACATGCCAAACATATGGAAAGATATACGAAAGAGCCTCGTATTGTAGTACGAAACATAAGACATGTGTAAACCTTAGCCTAATAATTAACAAACAAAATTGAGCACGACAACATTCCCTTTATTCATTAATTTTTTATTGCTTTCTATGTAAAGCATAAGCGTTTTATCCCCGCGACGAAGTTGTGTTCTTAATCAACTTCAGGTTTTTTTCATTTAATATTACGTTGTGCTACATTTGACGATTTCATTCCGTCGTATCTGTAGGACATGATGGGCTCGTTGAATCTGGTGCCAATCGCTCTTTTCGTCTGACCAATGTAGGCTTCGTCATGGTCATTACATGCAAAAAACAGCATGTATTCGTTGTACATGCTGCACAAAATTAATTTTGCCAAGATGAAGAGAAGAAAGATTGCCAAAAAAATGAAAGAAAATATGAAAATGGTATGTAGCTAATGAACATGAAATTCATTCTTTTGATTGAAAACTGGTGCATGAGTCACTGAAAAAACCTACATTCGTTTTCTAGTGATGTTGAGTCCTCTTTAAAGCAGGAGAGGTTATTCACGCCAAAGGATTACATCACCACGTGTAGGAACGTCGCGTAAAAGTAAATATAAAATTATGCGGATGAAAGCTTGAGAGTTTTATGGTACATCTTATTTAGAACGAAAGATTACCGATAGTAAACTGAGTATTAAAAAAAAACAGTTGGTCACAAACCTTAGAGGTTATGCTGGACAAATGCAAGACAGAAAACTGGGTATAAACAAAAAATCAATTGGTCACAAACCTTAGAGGTTATGTTGGACAAATCCAAAATTGTTTCTAAACTTCAGTAGTTTAACATTTAAGCTGGTAGACCAATAGATAATATTTTATATACTATTTAATAGATAATATACAGACCCAAGGTAAGAAAATATCTGCAAATTATATAGTCTGCAATGCGCTTAATTCCTACAAATTGGCGGCTGATTTATACAACCTTACGTGGGGATGATAATATAACAGATGATTTCAATGGCTTCACGGGACCGTCAGACTTCGAAATTGAATAATATATGTATTTCTCTTGTTTTCGTATTCTCTTTTTAAAAAAACAGTTAAGTTCATTGAATTATGCTACCGAATATTAAAATTTGAGTACTGTTTGCTTAATATATCAAAAAGGACCAATCCACAAATGTCTTCGTTTAATTATATCATATTTACCTTGTTTTCTCGGTTTGGATCATGTAACGATTAATCCATTCTATAGAATCCCATGTTATTCCTAAATGAAGACAGTATTAGGCCAATGGACAATAAACCATTGTTGTCTAGAAATTATTAACGCCTCCGTATTTAAAGCAAGGCGGCGATTTAAGTAAATCGATATTTTTTATCTGACACACAAACCACCACAACGCGATCTTGTTTGATATTTCTTTTATCAAATCTGATTTAATAATTACATACGTTTCTAACAAAGAAGAGAATATTCCTCAAATATGCCTCGTAATAAGACCTTAGTAAGACACTGAACGTCATCCACTATGTACTATTAGCTTTCGCAGTCAGTCTAATAGATTCACATTGTATAAGGCAATATGAGACAATAAGAATATTTTATTCAGAAAGCTTAAGCTGCAAATTTTATATTTAACAATTCCAAATCGCATTTTCTTCTCAAGAAATACAATATTATTTTAATTAACCTACGGTCGTTATGGAAACGGCGCGATATGAAATCTAAAGTGGCCATATACCAACGCGAGTTTCTTCACAATCTAAAAATACCATTCTATTCCGAGATTGGCTGTTAAATATTCCTAAGTTGGATGAAACGAAATGCGGAGCAGGTGCTGAAAATACCCATACATAAAAGAGGATGACGTATTTTATGCGTAGTTTCCTCGAGAACAGCGACGATTGTTACGATTGTTTGCCTGACGCATAAATTACAAGAAAGCAAGATGTGTCTTCGTTTGAAGTATGCAATAGAACTATACAATAAAGGAAAGTGGTTATCTCTTTTCTATTTAAATGTAGCATCGAGTCAAGCATGTGTCTCGTATATTTCTTATAAATTACTTAAATTAACATTATTAAATTCTCGGTAATAAATTTTACTTAAAAAATCTTAAGTAACGACCCTGAAAAAGAGGTCCTGTTTTGCCCAATTTTTTCGTTTCTTTTTTAACTTTTTGGAAACTGGTATTCCGTGAATTTAAGTGGCTTCGCCGGCTTCAGATGTGATTTGATTTGTTTGTTCGACATCCGCTTTGCAAGGGTGATACTACACAGTCGGCTGCGTCAACTTTGTCGCTTTCTATTGAATAAATTCTGACTTCTCTATAAATATTAAGTGAGCAGTCGGAAGGATTCGAGACTAGTACATGGAATATAGAAGAAATAGCAAAGCAGTCATCGCTTATGTATGTGTATGGAACATCATGTTTAGTGATTAACATTCGCGTGTGGGTTAGGGAGCGACAAATTTTTTTTAGATATCCCGCGCCTTATTGTAGTTATTGTTGAGAAGTATTGTTAATAGAATCTAAGTCACTATCAGCTACGCATGAAGCGAAATACATCGTGCGTCTACGCTAACCTCTAAACAAATACAAGCATGTACGTAGGTACATATCCTTGATAATAAGCGGGACAGTATCTATATTGGTTGTATTGCCGGTGTATTATACTTAAAGTGTTAAGGTATAATATTAAAAGTACGTTGAACTTTCACTACTTATTCTACGTATAAAGATAACCACCAATTTCTCTAGATTTGACTCTTGTAGTTTATTTATGGCAAACACGTCCAGGATCTAACTCCAAAATAACTCTAAATTATGTGGGTGCGCAAATATACCAAACTAGATTGACTAAACCGTGTGCCTGTTGCCGCAATAACGTTCAGCGAACACTAGACAGAATAAATGCAACCAGCGCAATCTGGTCAACAATTTTGTCTTACTCGTATCGACACCAACATTGTTGAAATGCTTTCGATTATTTCATGTTACAATGCAAAAGACGGCATTTTAAGTTAAAAAAATCCATACTTACAACATTTTTTACATCGAAAATATCGCGATTATAAGCAATTGGAATGGTGATTAATATAGTTCGCTACTTTACGAAATTAGCAGAGACTAGACAGGCTCGTGTTTTGTCGATTCTCGGCGGACTAGTTAGCGAAAGCGGAATATTTATTGGAGGTAAATACCTGCCTCTATCAAATATAATTGGCGCAAAGATATTTTAAACTTCGTTAGCTCCATCTCTTTAAATGCAGCAGGAATAGAGTTGTAACGTTTGTACATTTTAAATTAAAAGAACCATTCACGCAGAATTGAGCAGCGTTGCCACTATCACTTCCTCATACCCTGTATTAATATTACCCACATCTATACGAAACATACTGATACGTTAGCGTCTTACGTTAGATTACGGATATTCCGCGATCTGCAGATAGATAGAGTATGCGCTATATGTCGAAGTCCTTAATACAGATAAACAAAACGAATAACGGGTTGAATTTTTTCTGATTGCGAGCATTGATACCATACAAAATAGTGCAATACGTAAATGGGGACAGAACCAAAGAGTTACAAACGAGCAGCTTAACTTCCCGCGACAAGCAAGCACGATGTCGGTATAATCTCTCCAAATTGTTAAGTATGGCTTGCCGTCTATATCGAAAAATGTGGTCGATAACAATGTCAAAGCAACTAAGAAAATCACGTGTAACAGATAATATATTTGGAGAATTAACCATTTCTCTATACTTCAACCTTATGTCCTTGTCAGTTCTTAAAATTCCCTTTCTCGAACATTTTCCTGTTTTACGAGATAGGTTCAATAAATACACGTTCGAGCAGTTTAATTAAACTAAACAAAATTGCCATTATTACACAGGCAGGCGTCCCACGGCTTCACGAGACGCTTTATACCGGCGGCGTACTGCTCCTCTGGCTGTTGACGGAACCATGTCAAAACTGCCTGCTGGACTTCAGCGACTGGAATCGCCGTCCCTCGAGTGCCTTCTTGAATGGTCCAAAAGCATGAAAGTCGCAGGGTGACAGATCCTGGCTGTAAGGGGGGTGCTCTAATACTTCCCGCCTCATCTGCGCTATCTGTAACGTGACAATGTTAACGATACGCGGACGGGCGTTATCGTGAAGGAAGATCACGCCTTCCGTAAACATCCCAGGACGTTTGTTCTTTATAGCTGTACGCAAACGAGTCAAAGTTTCACTGTATCGGAGAGCATTGATGTTCTTTATATTCAAGAAGTGATGTTGGAAATTAATAGTTTTGGCAACAGATTATCAAAAATGAAGACAAGCGACATTGACAACAAATGAAGATAAGCAATATTGGAGAAATAAAGCAGTTATTAATTCAATCAATCATCTGTTAACCTAGTTAGGGAACACAAACAACACAAGTATACGTCTTTGTCTACGACTTCGGGATCCACCTCTTAAAAAACAAGAAAGAAAATCTTATCGTGCTTATGTCGAAATGCATTAATACGGCGGAAATTATATCAAATTTATCATCGTTCGCTTAAAAAGAGGCGAGAGCATTTTAATGGACTCGCAAAATAACAGATTACTTGTCAACACGTGCCTAATGGAATGCTGCCAAGTTCCAAAAGGATGCAATGGATATGCTCCCGCATAACGTAGACACTAGAATTTGTTTCAATAAGGATGGTAATAAGAAGAGGCCTGATTAAATTACCTACCTGACGAAAATTTCTCATTGAAATCGGTCGGGTTCCGTATAAAGGAAGGCATGTTTACCATTCTACCTTCATTCGTATCCTTAGTAGTAGAGACAAGTCTGGATGTGTACGGTTGGCTGCTTTCTTATACCCCGATTCATACAGGATAGGCACCGATTTCTTTAGTTATTGGGGTTGTATTGATTACATAGGATACATCACAAAAGAGCCCGGTTCGAGCTTAATGTAATTTTTATTTTATTGATTGTTTTCGTTTCTCATTTGTAAGGGTTGTATGGACGAAATCTTGACATTGTGTGGCTCTGAAATCGAAACGCAAGAGAAGAAATTGGATTATTGTTACGTACTGAAAATGATGAATTACAATCCTTTTTTTTTGTTTCAGGTAAGTCGATTATGTTTGATATTCCATCCACGGTGAGTAGCAATACTGTACAAATATCTGTAATTTTCCTTATTACTGCACAAAGATAAATAACCAGAAGCATCGAACTTATATTTGAGAAGTATATAAGACGAATAATCTTAGCTAGATCGAAAGATGTGAATGGAAGTTTCTAAAAACTGGTTCCATGTTGTTACGAAGGACTATTTTCTAGTTATGGCATTTTTTCAAACTTAACTTGTTTTGGCAACCTATTATCGAAGCAAACAACCAAGTGACGCAATACTAGCTTATTGCTTGCCACATTCCAATAATGGAATAATGCACAGTATATTACGTAAAATAGAAACCAACATTGCATAACTTCAAAAATATGAGATCTTCCATAGGTGTCGATATAACTTTAATCCAAGTTTTGTTGTAGGTTCGTGAGAAAATCTTTAAAAAAGAACAAAATTTTTTATTATAAAGGTTATGTGATATAACTTTTACAACGGATATAGAAGACCTTTAGTATTTTGATAGCGACATTGCGTTATATGTATACATAAGATAACTTGTTTCTTGGAATATAACTTCCACGTCCCTAACCGTAGCAAGAAAATAGAATCATTAAAAAAAAAACTTTAATTCAGATGACTCACGCTAAGATAATTCTTTCAGTGCTAATACAACGAAAATGCTTAAAAGATGCGGAAAGTAGATGTTTGGGGAATTATAACGGTCAAATTTATATTTTGTCTAGCCCTCATGATATTCATTTCTACTATTGTAATATAACTAATATAATCAATACTGTTTCTATTGACCCAACAATTTATGTGAGGACAATATGGTCATAAAATATCCTAACTGTCGTTCCTGTTCGGTTTTAATTAACCGGTGAAATACACTTAACTAGAATTACATTAATCTGTATGCTGTTGTTATTGGTGTTATTTCCCTTTTTGTGTAAATTATAATAAAATTTGAAAAATAAAGTGGCGAATACGCGTCTTGATATAACTTCTTTAATTTAAACCGCTAGATCTGATTAATTGAGCCTCATATGTATCTTTTAGAAGAAGCCGCTTTCGAATTGCTTATCTAGTAAATCAAATGTTCTACAATATTTTGGGTAAGTTATTATTATACGGTACCCTTGAACGTGGTTCTTGTGAAATATTTTATTTTGTAATTTTATCAGTTAAAACTGATTAGGTATACTAAAACCACAAATAAGGCGTCATTTTCTTCTTCTTCTCCCCAATGCACACAAACGCATTTTTCTAGCCGGCAAATTTACTGGAAGCTTAATCGAATTAGTTAAGTATTCCTCTTATTCGCTTTATATCGCTTTTATTCGCTTCACTACACTGGGTGAAAATTGACATATTTTCCTTCTTTACGTGTTAGGCATTGTTGGAAACTGCATTTTGGTATAAAAAGTGAGACTGAGAATTTGGAAGAACTATTGGATCAACTGTCCCGCCTCCCAAACAATTTATTGTAAACCTCGTTAATCCATAAATGCCAAAAATCTCTACTAACTAACGACCTGCATTTAATTTTGAATCGACTCAAAGAAGAATTTGACAAAAAAAATGTTTTCTGCATTTATCCTTTTCTGTTTTCCGAGGCTATTAATACACTCTTTGAATCTGATAGGATAATCACCTTTGATATGTTTTTTGTTGAGATTTCCCAACAGCTGCAAGTATTATAAATTATAACGAGTTCATCTATAAGAATGTTAACAATAGTGGAAAGAGCGTTCAATGTGGGTGAACAATGATATATGCCGTATAAATATCCTTTACGAGATAAAACCCATAAAATGTGTAGTATATCCCTAAAGTATTGACTATGAGTATACTAGAAAAATAGTGATGACTTTGTGATCAATAGCCTTTTATTTAGATATTTCACAAAATTTGATAACCTCTATCGTTCTGCTCACTAGAGTCATTTCTCATTATTCCTTTCAACGCATTTTTAGCAATCTAGGAAGTTTGAAGTCCATAGATCTTGGATAGTAATAATAATAGTTACTATTACTATATCGCTTTATTGTAAGTGCTTCCTTTTCTCAACGTAACATCTGAGGTAATTATGTCTAAGAAGAATACGAATGTAAATTTTTCCAAGTAATAAAATACGTCAATTCTCAAATGCCATCGCTAAAAGCCACCCGAACAATCCGAGGCGTTCTTTTGTAGACAGAGAGGTTTAAACGTTTCATTCCTTTTGTTTCCCGTTTGGGTCTTACATGTTTCTTTTCCGACCGAAATATTGCGAGATTAAGGCATTTGCTGCGGATACTCGGCTATTTACTTAATATCTGCAGCGGTCTTAAACATCATTTTCCTGAAACGGGGATTTATAAGTAGAGGGAAGAAGCCATTAAGCCGAAAATAGAATTTCTCAACGTAAATATTACTTCTTCTACGGGCTCTTATATGACTTACTGTCGGTGTAATCGAAATGAAAGTCCAAATTTTTCCAATGAAAGAATTTCGCATTCGGAAAACAGCTCGAAATCCAATATTACAAGGTTGATTTATAGGGAGCCATGATGTCGCGGTAATGTGGAAACGGTTTCAACTTTATAATTAAATTTGAGTTGAAATTTGTATGAAACAAACGATCTCAGTTATACGGACGTAAAATGCTTACTTTGTCTTTTTGACGAAGCAAAGAAATTCTCGCAGACATATCTTGTCCGTTTCTATCCGCATTCTAAAATTAATTTATAAAATACAGGGCGTTTGAACCAAACGTGACACGTAATACTCATAATAATAATCGCCGTACGTTTTTAAAATTGAAGACCTTAAAGAAATTGACAACAATTAATTACAACTTTCTGAACACCCAGTATAATATTGAATCCTAGAAAATATCGCAGCAAATACACCGAGCAATCCGTAATTCAAATATACATCTCGATTTGTTTAAACTATTCCGTCACAGCAACATTCAATTTTCTTTTACGACTCTCATATTTTTAAAGAAAATAAATATCTGGAAAATTGTGATGGATAAATAGGGTACCTTGAGAAATATAAGTCTATTTTTGCACGTTGAATTCAAAAATAAATCAGTATCAGGGTGTCCCATTAAAAACAAAGAACATAAATCTGACAACTCACGCTTTTTTTGATCATCCTAACGTACACAGATGTGCCCACCAAATTAATTTTCCAGAAAACAACATATAAAAACATTCTTTAAAAATATTGTGGTTTTTAAGCGGCTTGATTTTCTGGAGTTTTTCGATTTTTTTGGTATGTGTTTGCCCAAAAAGGTCCAAGCTGTAGTACGTTAAAGGTTGTCAAATTCATGCAGAATTATGGAGATCTCTCTTGAAAAAGATAACAAAGGTCAAGGAGGAAACAACAACTTAGTGCGAGCAGAACATATTTCATAACAACTAAAGTATGTTACCACGTACACCAAAATTCAGAAGAATGATATACATTTCAAAAGCTTTAAGATGGTTGGTATATCCTTAGCCGAAACATAGTCACTTTTGATCACTTTTTGAACAACGGGTACTAAATCAGTAAAGCTATGTAACCATGTTGGTTTGAAGGTGTCGACTGCTTTAATCCGAAAAATTTATTTATGTAAAATAAAACTAGGTAATTAGTTATCAACTAAAAAAAAAAATAGAATATCGTTAAGTAGAATACACAATGGATCAACCAAACTATTGGAGTGATCTCTTAACAATCAGCTTCCAGCTACTTCACTAGTAGCCTCGTTAATCCCTAATTCAGTCATCGCTCTCGCATTTCGATAAATACCAAGCAGTCCGTTCTCTGTGCGTATTTTACATGTTAAAAACAGTAGTTAAAACAAGAATGTTAATGGTATGCATTTGCAAGCCATAAACTCGAACTACTAACGCATAAAATCAAAATAAAACCAACCTGCCACATTTAATAGGTATACAACGTCTATTTGCTTCATACTCTTGTAATTCTTACTGCTAGTAGCTTTTAACGAACATATAAATACGTCTTTAGTAAAAATACGAAGAGGTAGTCGCTGTTAAAACTTGGAAAGTGTACGTGCTCACAGCCGCTTACTCGCTTTTCTTTTATGGCTACTTTTAGGTTAGATTCAGAAGCATAGGACGTGGATAAAATCCGCTTCGTATCATAAATTCCGTGAACGTCGGGTTTCTGCAAGTTTCTTGTCTTAGATTCTGGCGAAGATGTTCACTCAAGTGTTAATTTTCAATGAAGATGATTTCTGTAATTCACTAGATGTAAGCGCTTTATAAATCTTCGCGAATAAGTCGCAACTTCAAAGTAAAACATCGCTCATATCTTTATTGTTATACCTTCTGGAAGGTCATTTAAGCTGAATAAAATTGCAGAATCGGCTCTTATTTTTCACCGAAGGTAGATAGCATTTCGTAATGTTATTGCAAGAATTTTGAGGATTGTGTTGCAAGCAATTGATACCCACTTACAAAACAATAATAAACATCTATCAGTCTGTCGGAGATTTACTGGGCCGCTTGCCAAAAATTTACGTCTTGAATCTTTAGAATTAGGATGAAACGATAGACGTTGAAAAGTAGTCGTCATTCAATCGAAATATAGAAAACTGTTCAGGCAGTCATTCCTGAATTGTTCAGTTATCTTGAAGAAGTCGTCAGCTCGAACGGCGTGCATCAGAAATTTTTTAACGGAATTATGTTAACAAAACGAAGTAGTTTTACGAAATCAAAGTTATAATACCAACGCTTATTCGGCGGGAATTACACGCTGCTCTTTCCTATCAAGCAAACTTGGAATTAGAGACCACAACCTGAATATGTGCGCTGCAAGAAAATTTCATTATTTCAGGATTATGTGTCCCGAAACGATTACTTTTTTGTAGCCAACGATCGTTAATCCCAGCTACGTTATTTTGTTTAGCTGATAAAACAAGATGATAACCATGCCATGCTATCAGACTCTAAAATATTAAATTTATTGTGCCGTTGAATGCAGAGATTGCGAATCTACTGACGTATTAAAATGGTTCGGCATTGTTTATGGTTCGCAGGCGCGCTTTGTGAATTGTGAAAGTATCCGTCTACGCTTGGCTAATGAGTTCCTGCTGCGTTAGAGCACAGGGCACCGCCAATCCGTTAGACGTTGCAATCAGCATTGCGTTCGGAAACCCGATATGATAGATATTCCATTTAATAATGCATACAATGCCATGTGAAAGCGTTCATTTTGTAATTGCTGGATATTAAGAGGATTATTTGATGAATATGAGGGTAGCCAATATTGTGAATATAGAAACGTAATTGGTGAATATCGAACGTCCTTTTATCGAAATTGTCGTTTTGTTTTTGGAAACTTTTGGCTTAATGAGGGTGGAAATGGTTTTATCTGATATTTCCAATTAAGCTGATAACATTAATTGCTCCAAATACTGTATGGAACTAAATGCTAGTTACCTAATATTATTAAAAGGTATCCATTAGAATTTATAAACTAGAGAAACAATCATAAATAGCTTTCGTGTTGGTAACCTTCATAAGTGAGTCCATTTTATATCTCATAGATATGAAATCCTCAAACAGATTCATTGCATTTGGATGCTAGGAAAATAAGTCGTTGAACATCAATATTCATAGTCTTTTTATATAGCTTAGACCGAATATTTTCAAATTTTCATAAAGAAATAACAATTTTTTCGTTATTTCCTTTACCACAGGACTAAGAACATGTTTATCATCTCAAATATGGCGTTCAAGTAATTTTGTTCCTCCTAGCTCTATAACGCGCCCCCGAGGTTTGCGACCCACGCTTTGGGAACTGAACTGTTCTCGTTTATTATCGTTTATATTATAGTTTCCTTTATTTTAAAATTTGCAGTGCTTTTTAATTTTCAAATTCAACGCATTAGTTTGGAAAAACTGAATCTTTAGTGAACTTTGACCGGCATCAAATTCAGGTATTATGGTATGCCAAATAGCAAAGTTGCTGATGATTGGCTCGAAAAGTGGCAAATCGACAACTATCATTTAATGACATTGAGCATATGAGCATACGAGCATGGGTTGTTGTTGGAGCTATTTCCTTCGTTTATTAGGTTTACAGTATCCGACGTATCGACAAATAATCCTCTGCCGTCTTTAGGGTAGCCCTGATAAGATTGCTTGCCAAACTCATTGTTTAAGCAAATGTGTATATATCTCCTAATTTTATTAATCTCCTGCGACTGATGTGAGGCCCGAGCCAGAATCTTTTAGGTACAATTTTCACTCTCACACGCATTTGACCACTAAGTTATTGGAGGAACAGATATTGCTACTTTATAACTTATATTTAAGATATACTAATATGCGTAGAAGTAGTTGCGCAATCCTGTTCTCTACTTCCGCTGGGGCCGCGATGGTGATGCTCTCACGAACAAGAGGTAGTCAGACTTCTTTGTTTTCTATACTGTTCCCTTAATCATCCTTCTGGTTTGGTGGTCTTCTTTATTAAGAATTGATGCGCTATCCCAGTCAATTCTGTGGCCTTTTCTCCAAGCGTATTGGGCCAAGTTTGACCTCGTTCGTTTCCCCTAGGCGAACCGGTTTCTTGTGTTCTTTAATTCTCATTTCTAGTGGTCTACTCTTTCTCCTATGTAAGGACGTCCACATTCACACGGAATTTGGTATACGCAGTTCTCCTTTCTTTAATTCACATTGTCCGCATATGGCAAACACGAGTGAGAGTGAAAATTGCACCTAAAGGCTCTAGTTCACACCTCACATCAGTCGCAGGAGATTAAGAAAATTGGAAGAGATATATACATTTGCGCAAATAATGAGTTTGGCAAGCAATAGCTCTTATGAGGGCTACCCCGAAGATGACAGAGGATTTTCTGTCGAAACGTCGGATGCTGTAAATCCAATAAACGAAGGAAATAGCTCCAACAACAACTCAGATATCAATAATCTTTCGTCAACACTTGCCATTACTATTACTTCTAGTCGGACCATGGTACAGATGCATTTGCTCACTGCGAACCTAATAGATCTATTATAACAAAATACAGCGTTAGTAAAAAGTCCCGGAACGGTTGAATAACTTTGTTATTTGAAAATTATGATTTCTGAAATTTGGTATGGGGGTATAGTTAATATAAATGCATTTTATGCAATACAGTTAATATTTGTTTTCACTTCCGGTTTAATCGGCAATACGTCCAACTTTTTTTTTTAATGGAACGCCCAGATTTTTTTTTGAACAACACTTTTGAATGCAAAATAAAAAACAACGTTCAGGAAGTATTAAGATGTTTATTTTTATTCACAAGAAAACAGTTAAAAAATTAAAAAGTGTCCTAATACAGAAAAATCAAGATACCTGTCTATTCAGGTTGCGATTACAATAATTGTTCAAAATGCTCTCCATTTACAATTTGACAAAAATGTAAACGGTCAGTAAAATTTCTTATTGAATTTTGTATTTGTTTTGGAGTGATGCGATTGGCTTTTGCAACAAAACGTTGCCTCATCTGAAAAAATGATGTGATCTAAAACATTAGGCTGCTGCTCGTTCAATTCCGTCATTGTTTCGCAAAATTGTAGTCTACGATCTGGATCATCTTCAGTTAACTCATGGACGGGATACATTTTATAGGCTTTCATTCTTGCTGATTTAAGAATCTTATGAGCAGATTTTTGAGAGATCTCATGAATTTGACCTAATTCTGTTGTGGACACGTGATGATTTTCTTCCACTATAAGTAACACATTCAAACTAGTTTCTTCATCTGTTGCTGTTAATGGACGTCCCCTTCTAGGTAAATCCTTCACCTGACGAAAGACTTCAAACTTTTGAATCGTTCGGCATACCGTACTTTTACTAATGTGACGATCCGGATAAACAGTATTAAACAAAATACGAACCTCAAAAAAGAACGTTGACGATCACCGTATCCACGCATCGTTAATATCTCAATTCGTTCTGATTCAGTAAGTTTTACTGCCATTTTCAAATGTGTCAATGTCTAAAATAAGTAAATTTATAGGGATGCAAAAGTTAAAACGCTTTTAAAATTGTCAAATGTGACGGCAAAAAAGAATGCAAACACTAAACAACAACTTTTTTCAAAGGTGTCTTGATTTTTCTGTATTAGGACACTTTTTAATTTTTTAACTGTTTTCTTCCATTTAGAAAAAAAAAATTGGACGTATTGCCGATTAAACCGGAAGTGAAAAAAATATTAACTGTATTGCATAAAATGCATTTATATTAACTATACCCCCATACCAAATTTCAGAAATCATAATTTTCAAATAACAAAGTTATTCGACCGTTCCGGAACTTTTTACTAACGCTGTATACTTGTACGTGTAGAATAGATAGAAACTCTAAATGAACTTTGATATTACTGTAGAATATTCTTTTTTCACTGTAGTAGAAACAAAAGATTGTCTACTAAAAAGGTAGTATCTTCTTTGACCAATGGCATAGAACGTATTCTATCGCCTCCAAATTTTCTTAGCATAGACGATTTGGTCACTTTTAGCCGAGTAAAATAGGAAACTGATGAGAGCAAATTTGTCTTTAAGCTTCGTTGCTCAGTTGAGACGAGCATATTACGCTAATGCATCTAAGCTTTCCTAATTATTAATGTTCTCAATTGCCCTACTATAGTATTTTATTAATCAAGAACTCGCGCTAAATCATATGAATACATATATGAAAGAACTAGCAGCTGTATATGATAAGGTATGTTCGGAATCAATAACTTAATGTTTGACCGTTCGCGTGTCTTACTTTCCACCATCGCTGAATGTGTAAAAAGCATTCTATTAAACGGAATTTGGGTAAAACCTCCCATTATTGGCACTTCTAAGGCAATGTTTCAGCGAACTCGTTGAGCACTCGGGCTAGATCAGTTAATCAATATCGAATGTCAATAATTTACTCTTCAACCCTGGTAATTAGCACATATCACCGCAGTTATTGCTGCATTATACATGGTACCTATTCTGAGGATTAATAAATGTAATTCATCAGTTTTCGATTTATTAAATAACTATGTATATTTGAGTCACTTTTTTTCATGTATGACATTTACACAAAATTCAGAATTTCCTGTACTTTATTAACAAATTCTTGATTCATTGTAATACATACATATGTAACAATCCTACTGTTAAATTGGCACCGCTTTTGTCGCTACCAAGGGTATTATAATAAAGTTTCTTGCTGCTTTCAGAGGAACAACAATTTTGGTTCATTAAATAAACAGAAGTTATAAATTCATGTTGTTTGTACATATCCCTCAATTCCCTAGCTTTAGCTAGTTTTCAGAGACTCACGAATGGATTTTCCTGGTGTTTTTGATTAAATATATTTCTTAAATAGGTCACACAAATAAAATATTTTATCCCGAAAATGAACACTCAGAATTTCTTTCTTATTTCCATTCTCTATTTGCTTTGCGTTGTTTTCTTCTTTTTTGTCTTTCTTTTTTTTAACTGTTATATAAATATTATTGTTTAAAAGTAATTAGTTTATTAGTAATTAGTGGCTATAACCAGTTTACAAACGGAATTTTTCTGCATTCACTGCAGAAATCGAGTAGTTCGAGCATAGCGTGTAAAGAAAGCATCGCCTGTGACCACTTTTGCACATGCGGTTTTTTTAAATACAGCCTACAACAAAAGGATAACATACTTCAAACAAATATATTTGTAAAGAAACATTATTATTACATTGCTGAGCGTTTTCTCCTATAACGAATCTTCCCCTCCCAATGCTTTAAACGCTAATCAGCCGCCACTTTAGTATGCCTCCGCTAACGATTTCTCGAATTGGGAGTAGACGGCAATTGCATTCTGACGAGCTTAAGTCTGTATTGCGACAGGCACTCTAAAAGCTTTCCGTTCTTGATATCAGCAGGAATATGAATAGTGTTACGAGGAAACTATTTTCAATAGAAATGTTCACGATAGCGCTATCTGTAGTAGCATCTTTCTGTCTAATTATGTCGGTAAAGACGCCTAAACGTTTCATAGGAATAAATTTTACTTGAAGAATATAGACACTGATAGAAGGGATTCTTTAAGCCAATGAAATTTATTTATTTAAGCGTATTTCTTCATTTCAATGCAATATTTCTTACAGTTAACAATACGTGTTTTTAATAAAAGAAATTCTTCTTTTCTAGTATTCCTTTAACACAAAGTTAACACTAGTTAAAAAAGCACTTACTCTTATTGAAAAAACAGATTTTTGAATGGATTAATTCTTTTTGTTGGAACCTGTTTTTTACTTTCAGCATGTGTTACTGTTTTCGCAGTTAGCCTTGGTACAATTAAATATTTTTGTCATCATGTATTTTAAAGCTTTACATTTGTTGTATATCAATTTTAATACATTTCCAAATACAATTATAAAATCGCTGATGAGCAAACCGCGCTCATTAAGCTACAATCAAAGATATGAATTTTCCAGTATTTCTAATTACATAAAATTGCCGCATCAGCTAGACACGCTTACATTGCAGCCTTGCGCATGGGTTATTGTTTTTCCTTTCGGAAGTGATATGGCGAGCGAATTGGGTCTCTTGATAAGAAATATCGCAACAGTCCAAAGCTTATTCAATGAGTGGGTTTTCCTAACCGAATATAATTCTTGGTGTTAAGGTTTATATAATCATGTTTACGCCTTATTGTTAACTCAAAGCCAATTTGTAACAAGACGTATAATTTACTGTTCCTACAATGTTTAGCAAATCATGTATCGGTAGGTATTAGCAGTACAATGCTTCAGCTCTATCGCCGTGTTTTGTATAATATATACAAAACACGGTCGTTACCTTCCCATCGGAATGTTGAAAACAGAATTGTGAAACAATTAGTTGCTGTAGCTGATGATTCCTTGTATTAGAAATTAAAGAAAGAAAATACCGTTGAAAGCTTCCTTCCACGGAATATAATTTTATTTTATTTTATTTTTTTCTAATTTAAGTGCCTTAGTGACGTTTCGGGATCTAATTTTATGCCTTCATCAAACCTATTTGTAATTTAGTTTATATTGTATTAGAGAACATTATGTAAGAAGGACAGTTACTCACATTCGGCAGTGGTCGACTTATAAACTTTTTCTTGGAAAGACATAAAAAAAGTAACATGTGGACTATCTTCGCTATTACATCCTGCTTTTCGTCCAAAACATTAAAAGCTCTATAATCAAAAATTAAACTATTGTAAAAGGGAACAATACACCACACTTTAAAACATTGTTATTATACATAAAATTTTGTCTTTGTAAAGCACACTCATCGATGCATGGCGTTTACGCTGGTGTTCTTTTTGAATGGTGTATGGGCGGGAATATGGACGTCAATTATACAGTGAAGTGATATGATAACACCCAAAGGGAGCAACGACTAAAAACAGCAAAAGGTACAGGGCTATTAATTAAGATATACACTTCGCCAAAAAAGTATCGCATAATTTAGTTTTGAATCATAAAAGTATCGCATAATCTTTGTTTGTAGCATAAAGTTGTAAATATACTTCAATGCGCTCTAAGATATAATTTCTATGATTGTTTAAATAAAATACAGGCCAAATAAACACAAGAACTCATACTTGAGATTTTTATTAAAACAAGAAATTATAATTTTGGAAAGAAAAATGTCATAACAGTAGCTTTTAATACTGAGTATTGCCACCTCTGGCTCTTACGACCGCTCGCATACGGTTTGGCAGAGATTCGATTAACCTCCGTATATAAGCCTGATCCAAATTCTCCCACTCGTCACGGAGAGCATTTTCTAGTCCATGCAGGTCCGCTGGGGCAAAATTTTGGGTTCGTATCCGTCTGTAAAGGAGGTCCCACACGTGCTCGATAGGGTTCATGTCCGGACTTACCGCAGGCCAATCTAAAACTGGAATACCAACATCGTTAAGGTATTCCTGGACGATTATTGCAACATGCGGTCGTGCATTATTGTGCATTAACATGAATTCGTTTCCTATAATTGGCGCATATGGTACTATATGTTCTTCTAAAATGTCCGTTATATACCTGTGGGCAGTCAGTGTACCTCTGTCTACTGGTACTAACTCTGTACGACCTGTTAAACAGATGCCTCCCCAAACCATAATAGAGCCACCAGCGAAATTAGGTCTAGGTCTGATATTGCACTGCGAATAGCGCTCACCGTCTCGTCTGTACACTGAGATACGCCTATCTGAGGTGTAAAGACCAAATCTTGACTCATCTGTGAAGAGTATATTGGCCCAGTCATTAATGTTCCAATTTTCATGTTCTCTGGCAAACCTTAAGCGAGCCACTCGGTGGTTCCTAGTGAGACGAGGGGCTGTTACAGCTACTCTAGCTCTTAATCCACTCTGTCGTAACCTATTCCGAATAGTTTGAGTACTCACACGAGTATTTCTGACTCTAGCCAAGTCGTTCTGCAATTGTCTCGCAGTTACATGTCTTCGACGTAATGCTTGTGGTAGTAAATAGCGGTCATCTTGGCGAGTAGAACATCTTGGACGACCTGGTACAGGTCTTCGACTGTAATTGCCTGTTTCCCTATATCTGGCTACGGCTCTAGAAACACTTGACTGATTGATGTTCATCAAATTAGCAACGTATGCTTGAGATCGTCCATCTTCGATTAAAGCAACTATAGCAGCCACTTGTTCTGAAGTTAAATTGCTCATTTTAGTTTTAAAAGCGTTGGTACAGAACTCTGACTTCGCACTTTAAAATTTGTCCGTATAGGAAGACTTTCAATAAACAACTGAACAAACCTTACACATATGCATTCTTCTAAATGTGTTCGTTTAGAAAAAAAATAAAGTAAAGAAGCTATGTTCCATGATTTTGTTAGTGTTTTTATAGTTCACATACACGAGGCAAACTTTTTGTGAACGTATAAAAATATCTTGGTTTATAAATGCCCTTTTTTAGTTTATGCGATACTTTTTTGGCGGAGTGTATATAGGATATATATATATCGTTCGATTTTTTACGCTTATGCACATTTTTCAATTACATTAAGACACTTTTAAAAATGATTTGATAATTATCTACTATGTACGTTTGTCCTTTTTGAGAGAATAAATCAGGGATGGCCAAACCATTGGGTCACCTGTATATGTGTATAGACGCTAAAATTAGTTAGAATTGCGTGTCTTTTAGAAAATCAAGTAGATGAAGAACCATCACAGAAATTTGACGATGCAACATTAAAAGAACTGACTGGTGCGTAAGAGAAAACGGCGAGTTTTTATCGTTATTTTGTAGTTAATACAAACAAGTCAAAATTTTAATTGAAAAGTGTTTCTCTATAACAACGTTTATTATTCTTCCATTCAAAGAAATTTTGGATGTAAAGGAAATATTTCTTTGTCTACAAGGAATATTTATTTGAGTACCATTTCTTTGGTGTAAATTATATTGCTTTAAATGAAGAAAACCTTCCTATCAGTGTAGCACGCTGGCTTTACTATCACATTAGATAACCTGTGTTATTATGACAATCCGTATACTATACATACAAACATATGTAATAGGTACTTGCATATGTGGCAGGGAATATGAAATCCTTATACACCCTATAAACCATTGCGAAGCCCTGTACAATAGCGTAAGACACAGTGGCTTAGAATCTTAAAGGAACACTCTCAAAAAGAAAACTCGGGACTTTTTAAAGGCAGAATTAAGAAATTATTCAGAGGACGCAATAGGTCACTTGGCCGCAATAAAACCACTAAGGATCGCCTTGTTGTAATAATATAAATAATAATGCTTTCGCACAGAGGTCCAATTTTTCATTTAGCACGTAGCAATAGCATTGCTTACGCAATAGCTCCTAATCTACATTACCCACAACATCCAGCACGCAAATCTCAAAATATTCACTATTGTTATACTCTACCAGCACAAACAACTTATTCGTTAATTACCCAGACAAACGCTCAAATTTGGTAAATGGAATTCCAAACGACGAAATGCGTTTGCATTGTTCGGGTGAAATTGGGAAATGGAAATATAAATCCCCCAATGTACAGTCTTCGAGACGTTGGATCTATATTCGGCTCGCCGGGGATGTAACCGCAAACGGATTGAAATCGATAAGTTCCGAAACGATGTCTTCTTCCTTCCCTTTCCGTAGAAATTTTACTCGCTCCACGTATCTTGATTGCTTTATTAAGATGTTAGCCCTATCGCTATCTCGCGTTAACATGTTTGTAATATTAAGTTAGGTATTTACAACGTTATCTTCTTTTGTTAACCAATAATTACACAAAAATCCCTTTGTTACAGAAAGTTTCTGCTGAAAATAGATTTTGTTAGTAATTGTCCTTTTTTGACCTATTATTAGGTCAAAAGGGATTATACATTATCACATCCAATTGTTATTATTTTTCAGCAGCTTTGGTAATATATTCTTCAACAGGTTCAACACCCAGCACTGCTCTGTTACCAACTTTATTAAACCTAATTATGGATTTTTTGAGTTAATTGTTCTTAATACAAACGAATTAAATTCTTTGTTTGTCAACTTGTTGAAACCTTTGTCAAATGCTGGACTTAACAAGGCATGCACAAAATTGAAGATGAAGTGTATCCCTTGAAACTTCAAAACGTGAACGCTAGTTAGCAAAGTTAAATAAATGAAATTAAAAAAATGAACCACTCCCAAATGCCAAAACTAAACAAGCTTCAGAGACCTCTCACGCCGCTATATCGTATTTTCAACGAATCTGTTGCAGATTTCAGATGTGGGTACTTTATTTTGTATGTGGTATGGATTTTACAAAGGATGTTGCCCAGCTTGTTTCCGCTTACTTTCTTGTACTAATTATGCTCGTAAGAAGTGGTATCCTCCAGCTTATAGAGTCGATGTGCTAAACCATTTTGGGGTATCCATTGGCAAAATGAGTGATTGAGTGTCAAATGTGATATTAAGTATTTGGACATTTCCCTCTATTAAAATCTTCTTTTACGTCTCAATTTCACCACTTTACTAACTATGTATATAGTTATTCTTGTGCGCGTTCTTCTCTCTGTAATGAGGAAAGTATTTCTAGGTTATGTACGACTTTGGTCCGAATAGCTTTTGCTTAAAATAATTTTCTTTAGAACTACAAATATGAAAGCTCTAGAACATAATTTCTAATGTTCGTTTTCATATATATTCTTTTCTCTATATTTTAAACTAGAAACGTAATACAATAATGAATTGACTTGACTGCCGAGCCAAACTTTCTAGGGAAGTAGGAATCCCTTGCAGTAAATATAAATAGACACGTAAAACCCTCAAAGGGACTCTACAGGTCATTACGGCCCTACCAAAGCATCCTGATAAATTAGGTTGAGAGAAACTTCCGCGAGCGAAACCTCTAACTGGATAAAGAAACGGTCGTAATAGATGTGACGGGATATACACACGGGTAATCAAGCAATTAAAATTGTTTAGCTTCTCTCCGAAGTAACGTAAAGTAAAGGATAATACCAAATAACTCTATCAAAGTATGCTGGGAAGTAAAAACAAACTATATTTATACGTTGTTTTATTTCCTAACTGGATGAAGATGAAGCAGTACAGACGTCGGCGTGGGATAAACATGATGTTGCAGTCGTTTATTGGTATCTAAATTATTAATTGCAGCGATGACAGGTAAATTGCGTTTTCGAAACTGTTAACTTCTGCATCTGCTCATTACATTCGTGTCGTTCAACACTTTCGCAAAATGTTAATTTCATTTTTACAGACCATTTCTGTAATTACGAATAAATAACAACAGCCGAGTTTGTAACCGATTCCTTAATTTTTCAAGCTTGAGGATAAATCACATTAGCGAAAGCTACAGTAGGCTTTTAAAAACGACATTCTATATAGGTCGAATACGGAATATTCCTTTGAGTTAAAATTGAAAACAATTTCTTCGCAAGAAGCATTAATAATTGTGCGTCGAGTACAAATCTTCGAGCGGCATTGGCCTCTTTAAATGACCGTTGCTAGGGGTTAGAACTTCGCAGGTCCTGACTTCGATTTCATATCATGAACATTTTTGTACTCGTTACAGATATTTCTTTGTAGAAATGTTTGCTCTGATTTTTCTTATTAGAGTAACCGTCGCCTTCTTTTAGTTCAGGGACGTTTATTAGACCCAATATTTTCCTTTGTGATATTTTTACATCTTTAACGAACGTAGAACGTGATTCTATGCCTTCTGTAAGTCTCTTAGAAAAAAGTCGCCATTATTGGCTATTATTGAGTTTACTTTTACAACAGACAAGACTCTGAGCACTATTCCCGTTTCTTAACAACTGGATTTTTGGTCTCTAACGTTTGCATTTAAGTTTCTTAGTTTCTAGTTAATCTAATGAAAAACTACTTTTGAGTCATTCCATAAATAACAACTATCAAGCAATTAAGCTTGAATCGTAGGGTCCTAGTCTTAGTCTGTTAGTTGCGAATGACGTATTGCGGTTAGGGCCTCAGTGTTCCAGTGCCACGCAGTTCGAGTACTCGTTTAGTGAATCTAAGGCGATTACTACACTGGCTGCAACTAAAAATGCACCGTCACTAAATTGTTAAGAGTACTTCAATAAAAATGTATAAATATCCCTTTATTTTCTTTATATCAACTAAAGAATTCCTTACCATATTGTATTGGCTTGTTTATTTTCCAACATTTGCAGAGCCAGTTGCTATCCAAGCGTACAAAAACGAGCAAATTGTTTGCGATATATTTCAAGCAATTGTGATAGATGCCTCGCACACGAGAACGCGCACCTTATAAATAATTGGGCTACATGAATTCGATGTTAGTTTCCGGGAAATTGCGCGTAGTCTTAACCGTAATGATTCAACTGCTTTACGATACTGGCGCTTGTGAATTGCAAATCAAGGTAAAACACACAGAGGAGGTTCGAGCATACCCAGCAGGACCAATCTCTATGAAGATTTTCATTTGAAGCGCTTGATTGTGTAACATTTTTAGCGCAGCATTTAGAACGTTGTTGGTCGTAGCTACCGTATAGATGCACTAGACGAACCTTACTTTCCTTTTGTTACTTGTCTTTTACTTACAAGTTTGTAAGTAGTTGATATTAATAAACATTATTTTGTAAAAAAAAAATGTTTAGATGGTGCACTTTGAGTTGCAGCCAGTGTATAAAATGTTGTAAACTCAGCGGCGGTTGATTACATTATAGGTAACGCTGAGACAGCTTCGAACATAATACTATTAGAAGCTGCTCTGTTCTTTGTCATTAATATGTTGCAGTCGGCTTTGCTACTAATACTAGCTGTCGTTATGTAAACCGCTGCAGCTTAAGCTCTTGGGCTCGCTTGTGCAAATACGCGTATGTAATTGAGCAACATCCTTGCAACTCACATGCGGAAACTCGGCTGTGTCTCTGTGATCAATTGTGTCATGAAAACTGCAACTATATTTTAGAAATATTTCACGTCGCATAGATGGATAAGGTCCACAACAATAATTAGAGATGACCAAGGCAAGTGGAATTATTAATTTATTGCATTGACAGACTCGTGTCTATTCGACTCATAAGAAAGGGTTCGTGTTACCTAGTGGTTTTCCCGAGAGTCGACAAAACACGAGTCTATCTAGTCGCTGCAAAAAAGCAATAATTTCATCCTCCTTTGTCATCTTTAATATCTAATCTAATCATTTTAGACTCGTCTTCATTTTTCGTTAAGCGAATTAACGATCTTGAAGTAGCTGAAATTATGATCAATGCAGTTTCAAAGCGTTAAAAAAATAGTTCCCGAAATAAGTAAAGTTGTGCAAATATTTTTTAAAAAGGGTAATGCGCAAGACATAACCTGCTAAAGATCGATACCGTCACTGTCTGTCTTCTATCAATTGCGGTTTCATTTCAAGTACGTCCACATTGCCCATCCTATCAATAAAATTTATTAAATCTCCGGTAAAAACAAACGCATTGCATGTATATTGCTTCGATTTGATATTGTTGAGTATTCGGTGGTAGTGAAGAAGAAGTTTATGGAATGCACGGAATAACAAGGATCTATTCGTACATTGTGATACAATGCCCTGTCAATAAAGTAAAGATGCTGTTTTTTCCAGTGATTAATTTTGATACGCTTCAGAATAAATTGTGGCACTATCACTTATAATGTGATTTTGCTTTGTGAGTAAAGTTAATTCCTATATTTATCAGACCATTTTAATTAATTAATTTCTGTTTTGGTAAGCATTTTTATAGTAAAGAATTGTGAAAAAGAGTAAGCAAAATCAATACATTCTCATTTATCACATGAATGCTGATTGTATTCTGTCTAGTCAGTAGTTTGTAAATCTGGCAATTTAAATGCTCAGATATTACAAAGACAACATGATGCACGTGGAAATCCAGTTTGCACAACACTGCGGAAATCATTGTAGCCTTCGTCCCAAAACAAGGAAAATCTCCAAATTAATTCATGAAGAAATGTTGGATAACCAGGGCTAATAAGTTTCGTCTATTTCGTGGTCGAAGTTATTCCGTGGTGGTACAAAGGTGGTACTAGGTGTTCCACGAAATAAAGACGTTAATCGCAGTCAAAATAATGGTTTCAATGTATTAAGTGTATAAAATGAAGCTGGTTACCATTGTTAAAATAATCAGGAGCTGGGTGCACCACCAGGAGGACGCCCTACGAATTTCCGCCAGCGAGACGCAGTCAGTTTCCTGCCAACGGACCGCACCCATCGCATACGGTTTATTTTATTTATCTTTATATTATTACATCATTCATACTTTCTCTTCTTTTGTAATAAAACAATATTATTTTTATTAATTCAATTCTTTTATTTCATGGTACATACTTATTATTCGAGAACCATACGATCTGAGAAGCTGAAGAAGCAGATTATCTAAGGGAGTCTTAATATTTGAAATAAGAATTTTAGTAGCGAATTTTTTTGTTTGCAATCAGCAACGTTGCAAAATGATTAATATTAAAATACAGTTAAAATTAAGTTTTAGAGTGACGTATTTGTTGGAATAAAAACTAGGTCGAACGGCTGAAGTTATTGAAATTATTGGAAAACCTTGCACTATGGAGATCATTAAGGCTTTGTAGTTCTATTTTCTTCCTTATCGACGTATAAACGTAACTAAAGTATAAAATATTCAAGATACATTAGTTTTACTGTAACACAGAAACGATTTTCATATTCCTATGAATAATATCAACCTTCATCTTTTTTAACAAATCTTTAGTGCGATCCATTTTACACCTGATACCTTCAGGAGGAATGTTTACATGTTGTATGTTTACATGTATGTTTAATATGTTACAACATATTAAACACGTTTTCATGTTTAATAGTTTGGAATATCTAATACGTATTAAACTAAAAAGAAAAAAACATCCAGAATCAAACTTTAAAGCTTGCACGTCTGCTTACAAGATTTCCTACTTGGTTCTCCGGAATGCCTTTGACGTCAATCTGTGTCCTCCATCTTTCCCTTTCGGTTGCATGCTTAAATTCGTGAAGTGCACTTTGCTGAAACCTTTGTTTTTAGATTAATAAGGAAATGGAATAGTTTCTTCTCTAGTGCCCTCGCAGTTTTCTTTTCATTTTAATGGATTATTTCAGGTGTAGCTAAGCTGGTGGGATACGCATCAACATAAATCAGTTATCCACGGACGTTAAATTAATGGAAAGTATTAAAATTATTGGAATTCTTTTTAAGACAGATTTGATTTAGTTTATGCTAGTACGTATTGTTGCAATCTTTATCTAACTATTCTGTACTTTTATACCATTTTCTTTCGCCATTGGGACGACACCAAATATAGAGGTATACACAATTTTAGTCTTTGTGCTTCATATATAATTCTAAAGAACTAGTACGCCAATTGCTTCAAAGTCATACAGTTACACGTACATATGTATATCCAAATCAAAAATGCGATTTCGCCCTTCGTTAGTATAAGTATAGCTTGTTGTACATGTAATTAACATTCACAATCAACAAATTAAATCCGAAATTCTGTACCACAAAGTTGGCCACAATCTCAAATGTAAATTTACAAGGAACGAACGTTATCTAGCAATATCATTCAAATGAATATAAATCTCTGCCATACAGCCGACGTCCATAGTAACAAGAAATATGGACCGTCTCAGAAGTTTTATTGCCTTTAGTTGAGGCGAAATTTAATGTTGGAAACAGAAACCGCAAGCGATGTGCCAAGTTAGAACTCAAGAAACATCTGGTACGACAATATTGCGCTTTTAGGCGAATAACGATGTTCGTGAAAGTAGCCAACCGCCGCTGTTGTACTACCGATAGATGTTTATAATCACGTTGGACATTTTTCATCTATGCCTCTCTTATATGACGGATGTTGTTTAAAAAATGTACGAAACGGTTAACGTAATTTTAAAATATATCGTTAATTGCGCGATATATTGCGAAAAGCAGTAAAAACACTTTTATTTATTCGGATGTTGCGTTCTTATTTAATGCAGCAGATTAACACGAGCATTTAATAAAATATCGTTGAGGCTCAAAATTACATTTTTAATAGGATAATAACGTTCTACGCGATCGTCGAAAACATTTTTAATTTGCATTTGAGCGTAAATGAAATGATATCAATACGTAATTAGCCTCGTTCCAATGCTGCTAGGCTCTCTAGTGCGTGTTACATTCGCCACATTGGAGTTGCAGAAGACAAAAGGAAACGAATGAGTTGAAAATCTCTTCATTGCTAGTTGAATATGGTATGGTTAAATCATGATACTTACAAAATAGGAGCTACATTTAAATAGTATAGGTAATAATACAAGGCCATCCCAAAAGTTAGAGTAAAACGAAGGCAAAAGTGCCACGACATTTATTACTCTGTTTTATCTAACGTATACTATACTGTACTTTTCACTCGTGCTCCTGTTGTAAGAGTAAACAATTAGAATGTTAGCCGGTCTTCTTCTTCCTTCTGACACAAATTACTTTAAGATAATCCAGGTAAGAAATTCTCTATTTTAATTGTATGTGTTAGTGGAGTGAGCTACTTTTTTGTCAACTATTTTAGCACAAAAATTTGATTTAATTTTGTCTACATTTTGATTGGGAAGCTTATCCCAACGTTGAAGTATTTTTGATAAATTTGTATAAAGCAACACTAAAGAAGTAATGTAAGTTTATTTTGGAATGCAACCAAAGTATATTTCACTCCACCCACATTTAAACAGAGCTGGTTATTACATAATAGCGCGCGGGGATTGTACTTGCTATAAGCGCAAGATATATGTTCCTGGGACATTCCACTAAATTTTCACGAAGTGTTAGTAGTTAATTCTGCTTTTTCCATGCCTTTCGTATAATTAGCTAGCAGAAATAACAAGCAATATTTCATCAATGGCGCATTGCAATTTACTGTCTGTAATTGGACCTATATAAATCAAGATCTCGTAGGTGTTTTCGTGCAGTTAGCATGCATGCATTATTAAAGCCGAATTAAATTATAAATATGCACATATTTACGGAAGAAGTATCCCAACATTCGCCAAAAGCCGATGTTACATGCAGAATATATTCGCATCGAGATACTTGGGATTTTATACTTGAAGCAACTTTTGACATAATAAATGAAATTTACAGCCCGTCTAGATGTCTGGAATTCACGTAAATTGCACAAATAGAACGTGAAATACGGTCTGCGGAACGATACTGTCGCCGTTTGTAAATCTTTAGGAAAAAAATGTCCGCGGCTGTGTAGATCTACGTCAAAAACGAAAATATGCTAAATAGGCCCAGATCATGTACGTTGTACGTCGGTAAGGTTTCAAAATATCTTTCGTATTTTCTCTGTAATTTGAGGCTATTTTTGATCAAGACATTTCTAGAATCCCGGCAGAAATATCAATATAATAAACACTAGCTTTTCGTAAATATTTGGAATACTTCAATTCACAATTTCCTTTCCTATTTCGCTTTAATATTTATTATTTATGAAACAAAAAGAAGAAAAGGAAACATATTTTCAGTTATAAGCAAAGTCGTGTGGTTTATGGGCGCGCGTAATCTTGCTAGTAAAATACGTGTATTTCGAATTCTAAGTGATATGTTTATAAAATAAGTTACTTTTTAATGAATCTCGGGAATTCAGTGTTGATAATTTTTTTTTAATAAAAGCGGAATAACAAGATTTCAACGAAGTAGTAAGTGGCTTTAATATTAACATAAAGTTTATGATATCGCCGACTGGTGTTGAATCACGGTTAAAGAAGGTGTTCATCTCTCTGAGCTTGCGGATGTTCTAGTTTCCTACTAACCGTAAAGTAAATTGTTGAAAGTTTTACTGAAAGATTTAGCAGACTTTCTTTTGAACGTATCCTACTACAAAGAAAGTAGCCCTCCTTTTAGAGAGACAATATTTACCTGTTACGGCAGTGTTTCGTGTCTTTCATTTAGATTTCTTAATTCTGCGTAATTTTTCTGTATATTGTGTTGAAGAGGCGTATTCTTCTTTAATACTTAATCGTCTGTATGGATTTCTACGCCAATGTCACATCTTTCATCCGTTTCAACACGGATTCATTAAGTGGAGGTCTTCGAGTACTGCGTTAGGCGAGTTCACGGAATAGATTTTGTCTATTTGTTCTTTATTGTATTATTTTTATTATTTGTTTCTACTTTAAGCTTTATAATAAATTACTTGTTTCTGTGATATTGACCCAAACAATCCCATTGTTACGAAGAAGATATATAGTTACTCTAGAGCCTTACTCGCTAAACGAACGCTAACTTTTGTAAATTGCAGCTAAAGGTCATTTTTATGATATTCATGTTTGACTATCTATCTATGTATCTATCTATCTATCTATCTTCTAGAAATATATTGTTTTTCTACGTAATAGGTAAAAATTCTGTATGCAAAATATTAAAGAGCTTAACAAATTAAGTGAATCCCTTCTATTAATTAAAAACGAAGTTCTTACATTTCTGCTTGACTATTAATCCTTTCTTTCCTTTTAAATATGTATTAAAATCTTTTCACCCATATTGTTCGATGTCGCTTGTATACTAGGAATATTGGACCTGGAAGATTAGAAAATTTATTTATATAGTCTTCTCTTGAGGGATAAAACCAACAAGTAAAATATTTGCGGACGAAATTACGAGAGGTCCAGAGCTCCGTTGATATAATGCTTTAAACAGGCCCCAGGGACAAATACTGCGACGAAGAAAGGTTTTCAAGGAATTGTAATTTGAAGTTGTCTTATTTACGTAACATATTTTGCTTCTCAGCGTGATTGCCTCTTCGTTGTAAAGGTGGGATTCTTGCCGAGCGTTAGACGGTGAGTTGTTTGTGTCAGATTATATTGGCGTAAAAACGGGAAAAAATCGAATATTAAGCCGCCACTAAATTTTTGCATTTGAATGTTAATTGTTCTACGCAGGTTAAAGACGAGATGGACGCTGTTTACAGGGACTCTGCTCCATCATTTTCAGCAGTGAAAATTTGAGTATCTGGGTTGTACCAGCTTGATTGACGATAAAACTGCAACCGTCGTAAAATCTATAAATTTGTAGATAAGGACATGTATACTGTGTCAACTAATTGGCAAACCATTAATATGTAAAGGTAAATTGTAACAATGAAAACGAATGCATTGCTGATCTTAACCAGAAAATAGAAAGGGATGATTTCCCGCTAATAATAATTAATAAATCTTCATAAAAGGAGAGGGAAAGACCTTCCTGACCCAAAAAACAAAGACCTTAAGGAGAATCTGAGAGGTGATTGAAAATAAATGGAAAACATTGGATCGTGCATTTAGAAATAAATTGAAGTGCAATGAGAAAGCAGATCGCAAAAGGTAAGCTTGAATCTACGAATGGTATGAAGAATTTAAGATATACAGTATGTCCATATATTAGAATTGGCATACTTTTTTTAAATTTATGTCGTCATGTATTGGAACATTATAAACAGAAAAGGTTAAGTGACGTACCTCAACATTTACGTATTGAGATGGAAAATACATATCTGTCCAATTAATTTTACAAAAATTTTAGGGAAATAAGTAATATTTTTCGTAGGTAGCATAACGTTATTCCGCAAATTGTCATCTGGAGAAACTAAAACGGGGAATATTGCGGGGGACAGCTCCCAAAGTAACTAAGTTGTAATTGCCCATGAATTAAAATAAGTATTTTGTAATCAGTAGTGAACCTGAACAAGCAGCGGCAGATATTCATCCAGTAGATGATGAACAAGTTGACTCTTTCTCTTCCCAAATTCAAGGACGTAATCAAGTGGCAGGTGCCGTAATAGAATCAAAAGGAAAATGCAAAAATTAACAGAAATTAAGGAATAGAAAAGCGGACAAAACTGAAAGAGAAAAACGAAGAAAGAAAGTTAAAATTAAACGAACATATGCTTGTTGAAATGATAAAAAGAGCAAGCTGCTTCAAAATTTACTGAAATCATTTACACCAAAGAAGTAAGATTACTACTGTTGTATAAACTAGAGTACATTAACATAAAGAAGACAAAGAAAGCAAGATAAACATTTATAATTTTCAATTGAACTCTATTAATATATATAATTCAACTCAATCATACTTCATCCTTTACATCTAATGCGTTCCTTTCGGGATTTCCCAGCAAATCTACATCGAGAACATTTTATGTTAATTGCTTCATTTTCAAATACGACCAAATCCTCAAGGTTGGCTAAGATATGTAACATCAAACATGCTCAGATAAAACAACAAATACGTGTATGTCCTTTCAATTAAACTTCATTTTCTTTTGAAATAGAAGACATCAAATGCCCATTATCTCTGTTACTAACGGGTATGCAGTGTCCCCTAAAATATAGGCGTTTACAACTCATTTACAGATACAATTAGTCTAGAGGGTAATAATTGCACGTAACCATTTGCTAAAGTTTCTATTTTATTCCGCCGAGAAGAACTTTGGAAAACCCTTGTGTTGTCTGCAGAGCCTGGGTACCTTAAATTTAAACTTTAAGTTTCTATAATGCTTGGAAAATATTTATTTCTATCATAAAACGATTTTATTTAGGCCATTGAATAACATCCTTTGCTGTAAAAAAAAAAACTTTGCTGTATTAAGTTGAAACGATTTGCCACGTTTCTAACTGATGCCAGCGAACTATAGAAACATTCTCAATTTTGAACTGTCGTCTCCCATTTAAACTATCTACTTCTCATTGTTAAAGATTTATAAATATCGGACTGTGATTACAGCTATTTGTTTTATTCACTCTCGGCTCGCTCTGAAATGTTTTTCGGTATACATTAGAACTACTTACTCAAATTCAGTAATTGTCTTATTTATTTACCTTTAATAGATCTCCTGGTAATAATTCTTAACAGTTACTCTCTTTTCTTTTATTGGTATGAACAACTTTCAATACAACTTCATCGTTGGATGATAAATTTGAGTTTCATCATCTTCGTTAACGAATAACAAGAATTTTTTTCATGACCAGTATGCTCCGTCTTTCTACTTATTTAGAGTAGTTCCGAGCAATCAGGACGATCTCGCGATCGTTGTCCTATCACGTTAGAAGTAACGCAAGCAAGACAAATTAACGAACCTAATATAAGTATGTAATTCATACGGCAGCAGAATATAGGCTCAGATTCAAATTGAGTTCGTTAAGAAAATTTTTATGTTTAGGAGGGGAAAACTCTTTTCTGCGTGTAGGCTAAAAGTAAAGTACCTTAAACAGCCCTCAACTTGCGCGCTCTCTCTGAGTCAAATAGTTACTGTAATAAGTATATACTGCAATATAAACTAGACTTAATCTAAGGATATTTCAAAGGATAAAGCTTAAAGCAATAAATAATTGAATTTTACGGTAAGAATGTCTGAGTTTTTACAAACTGTGATATACTTAAACCTAAACAATGTCCTATTTATAAAAAGTACTTTACATATTCTATTTTGCTCCTTGTGCATTTAGGAGGATATAACTTACGCCAAGAACTTTAAACTAATCTGTTTTATGAGCTTGAGTATGCTAGAACGGCTCATACGTGATAAATCACGTGCATTCAGTACTTAACTAAACATTTAACGACCGATTTTAAAAATGTTAATTCTAATTAAAAGGCAGCCCATTCATTTACCTTTAATTAAATTCTCAAAAACAACAAAAGACTCGAGGCTACTTCTACTAACTGCGCTCATTACGTCAGAGATCTATAGATCGATAAAGAAAACCTAATTCTATACGGATTTCTTCTCATTATTTACAGGCAAATATTTCACCGCAAAATTACAACCACCAAGCAAATCAACCTCTTGTGTTAAATGCTCCTCGAGGGCGAACGGTATACCCAGGAATTATTTGTGAATTACACATAGAATGCTGGAAATGATTTTTAAATGAAAAGATGCTAATTAATAAATATTTGACTTTCGAATAAAATAGACGCGAAAGCGTAGAATGTACATACGCGCGTGCAGAAACATCTGTAAAATTATTATTTGCATACATGAATTCCTTCGTAAATTTTGCATATTACTTTATTTCATATCGATTTTATAATTAGTACGTATTTGGTAGCCGGGGATATCTAAAATTAATGACGTTACAAACTTTATTGATTTCTAGGGTTGAAGTTAAATTCGGCGGAATATCCTGGGAGGTTCCATACACATTACCGCAACATCAAAGTGTTGATTACGGGATTGAAATTTAGCAAATTCACCGAATCCTGCACCTAGATGATCATTCTTATTCGCTTGTCCATAATCATATTTGTATAATTGTATAATTATATTTACGTAATGAATCGAATTTGTATTAGTAATTCATAACGAGTAAATGCATTTTCATCGAGCATTAATCTACATATTTGATGAACTTGATTGATTGAATCCGCGTGTAAGCCGATTATCAAGTACAAAGTAGATCATCTCGTTCAGGTAACGAATGACTCGGATTGGTTTTCAACACGACACTTCTATTACGTACAATGTTAAAAATGCGCTACTGTTTCTGATTGGCTAAATTATTTAAATCTATTTAATCAGCGGCGTACACAGCTGAAATTTCTCGAAATCGTGGCCAAAATCTCAAAAGGGGAAAGTCCCCAATTTGTCTCCAACTAGTAGCTCAATTTAATTCGGTGATTGTACAGGTGTTATACCCATTTACCATTTTAATGCCTTGTACTTTATTTGCACAATCTTGGCATGAACTATTTAAGTCCACATGGAGCATATTGCTGGAAGTAAGTAGATTATTTTACAAGTTCACATTGTTTACGCAGTATCTTTACAATTAATTGTATTTTGAACGATTGAAGATTATTCTTTCCACAACTTCTTTTAAGCAAAGTATTTTGTATCAAGCGAAACCAAACGCTAAGTGTTTGCTTATGTTCTATCTCGGATGATACAGAAAAAAATAGCTGCGATGATTTTTATCTTAAAAGCGGATCATGCACACCTAATATCCAGTTGCGCCGACACGAATTAAAATTTAATTTTAAAGTTTTAATTTAGATTAGAACGATAGGTGGAATGTAACAATTGAAGTCAATTAAGAACAAAGATTGTCACATCCCAATTGTCGTTCTAGCCTATGTAACTCACTCAAGATTGAATTTTAATTCGTGACGAAGCACAACATGATTCCATACACTCAGTCATGGGCACCAAATCAGATGGCCGCCTTCCTTTCCTAGATGTTCCCGTACACCGACGTCCTAGCGTCACTAGGACAATTGGTTTATTGAAAATCCACTCATACAAGGACACGGATAAATATCTCAGTCGCCTCTCACATTACCATCTAGTCCAAAAACGCGGTGTTATCAGTTAGACCCAAACGGCAATCTCCATATCTCAACGCAATTCGCAACATTCAAGCTACCATTAAGCACCACATCAAGTCTCTTCTCCACAGCATTTTTCTTCATTCAAACCTAATTTCTATAAGCAAACATATCTATCTTACAGTCATTATCGTTCACCGATCGCCTCAGTAGTATCTTCTTTAGAAACAACCTAATAAACATAATCAAAGACCGCAATAACCTGGAAACACTATGTATACATCCGCGAAACAAAGCGATCGTTTTGCACTCATATTACTGAACACGAGCCCAATATGCGGTTGCTGCGTGTAACCTAGTCGAGCATAGATTAGAACTGGCCACCAAATGCGATTTAGCTTTATTCATGTCTTATCTCGCAGCCTGTTATAGCGGAAAAATCCGTCAAACTATAGAAGCCCCGGAACAAATTAAATCGCCACTATGGCTGTTTCTTACACGCTACCTGGAAATCCTAACTGATTAAGCCTTCTTCATTGATCTGGAACGATTCCACTCCATTGACCCGTAGTAAATCCTATATAAACCCCTCCGGAACGAAGCTAGTACCCAGTGCGGAGTAGTAACAACCCTGAAGATGTGCCATAAGAGTAAGGGCGAAACGTCGTCAGAAGCTGCGAATACGACGCGCTTCCAACCCGAAAAACAAAAGTATAGTGAGGAAATATAAATAAATGTAAATATAGAATTTTTCTTCTTAAAGCGTTGAGTAAATTAGAAATAATTATTTGTACAAACATGTTGAACACGTATTACGGAAATCAATTCCAAGCAAGCACCAATCATATATTCTGTATTAGAACTTTTTCAATTTAACCAAATTTTCTACTCACAGCAATAGTATTACTTTAAACACCTCACGTAATGTATAGTTTACATGCGCAGAATGCGGTAGCTGCAATACCAAAAAATATACAATCTCAAACGTGAAAACGTCATACTTGAAATGCCACAAGGGATGTCATAAACTTGGGGTGAACGTTTACCAGATAACCTTTGTAGTCTCAATAGACTTACACCTAAATCAACATTGTTTTAGGAGCAAACTACGAAATTGTTGCTCTGAAACATCGAAGGATGTTCTGAATCGTATTTCTTAACAAAAAGTATTAACACAGAACAAGTATCAAACTATTGACTTTCGATACAATCGAGAAGCGATTATAAAGTAAGCTTTAAAGCGATCGTTTCCCTTGGCTGTACCCCCCACTAGTTGCTCGTCAGGACACAAGAGAACTGTTCGGGAAGTAAGATTCTCTTCACTCTTCGTAATTAGAAAATGTGTCCCATTATTTAAGGGTTGAATTGACGTTCAATAAATAAAACAGAAGTACTTCACATAACGCTTTCTATTCGGAGGATCCTCTAGAAAAGGTAGAAAACTTCCTTTTACCTCCATTGGCATTTCTAAGCCACCACAATACGCGGAACTTCCAGTAGCATCTGTAATCTCCCTCCAACAACGTCCATGTACAGGTAAACCGCTTAGTATTCGCTCCAGTAACGAAATACAACCTTTGTTTCTCGCACGTTACAATAAATTTTATATGAAACATTCATGCATTTCTGCGTCTCTACGGAAACAATCGTGACGGTTTTATAAATATAACATGATTTGCAAGCGGAAATAAACGTAATAGTTTTGCATTATTTGGGTGTTGTCGTTTCAATCCAATTCCAGGTCACTTGCTATTTGTAAATATACATGTGCTGTCTTTTAATATGCTATCTTCCGCCATTCTTAGCCAATTACGAAAGGTGCTCGAAAGCATTAATCGACTATAAAATTACGTATATTTCCCAAAAGCACGCATTCAAATACACGTTGAATTGTCTTATTAACACTTTAGATAGATTAGTAAGGTTGTGCGAAAGATTTCGTTAGAAAAGTGGTTAACATACAATTAACGTTCATTCCAGGGACTTCCGCTTTATTTCTTGGTATGAATTAGTAATAGGCGTACAAGAAACACGTCATATATGTAAATACAAAAACTTGAAGGACATATAATTTTTGTTTGCGGTTAAAAAATGTAGACATAAGGACAGTCTAGAATTTCGTTAGGCAAAAACCTTGAACAATCTCGCTCTCATAAACATAAGGCGTTTTCTCTGAAATATCGATCTTTTGTATGAAGGTGACAGCAAAAGTTTTTTTTTCTATTACTAGAATCATAAGCATGTGAAAAGCTCACATTAAAATACGCAATTAAAATTTAAAAAGAAGGGAAACACATGGTTCTTCCAAAACAAGATACAACTTAAAAGAACTATTCTTTTGTGCTAGGAACTTTACTAGGTAGTATTAAGATGAAAATATACTATTTATCTTCATCATTTGTTTCCGATGCTTCTATTAGCTTCTTAAACAACCTTTTTGATAATACCACCTTTCGACCTTTTCAACATACTGTGACTGTGCGACCACTTCATTTACATTGTTTAGCTCTTCTCTTTTGAGACTAAGAGGAACATTACACAGATTGTCGTTTGGCCCTGGAAACAGCGGCTTGCAGATTTTTTACATGATGAAATATTTTGGACACGACATCGCTGCCCTTTCAGAACACGCAACACTGTCTTTGTGTTCCTGTAAGTTCTATTACCTTAACTTGGTATTTTGAAATTGACATTTTGAGCCTTCGTTATATTTTCTATTATGGTTGTTTGAAAAAAGGCAAATTGATATTTGTAGGTTAAAATCATACTTTGTATGTATTCCTTAACATTAATTAATGTTTCCGCTTTACTGAACAACAGTTACGGCAAAAGCTATAGCTTAACGAGCTTTTGGGAAACAACGCTTGACTGCTCCAAATAGATACCTACTACTCGTACTTCCAATAAGAGCTGCACTAAACGATCGAGCTAATTTGTTTGTATCGTATCCAGTAAAGAATCCAATTTTGATGAATAGTGGATTTGGCTGATCATACGACCCATCCCTTTAAATATTATGTCGCTTGATACAGACAACATTGTTGATTTAGTTTGGTTGTCCTGAGAATATGTTCTGCTATCTTAGACAATGTTTCGCTTAAATACGAAACACATTTACAGCTACTACCTACAATAATTAAAATAACTGAATATGTTCTTAAACTAAGGAAACATGTCGATCCACCTCAACCATTACGTTGTTCTTGTGAAATGTTTTCTTTATAGAAACTAAGTCACTATTTCTCTTAAGTGAACTATATATATCACGTTTAACGTATCCAACTTAATTCTTCGATATGATAGGATACTTACGGTTAACTTTTTTTATAGCAAAGTATCAGTTTTTACGTTTCTTTTACGACCAAAGTCTTTGACGTTCGCCTATTAAAGGTAACAGATCGTTTTCCGCGATTGTTTACCCAGAGGCCGCATTTTTTCTTCTCTCCATTCCGCCTTAATCTACAGAGAGAGAAAGGGAGAACGAGAGAGAGAGAGGTAAGCCGGATTTATTGACTCTACGGAGACTATCCCGTAATCATAAAGTATGAAATTAGATCGATTATTGCTTTAAATACACTTCAAAATGTCATGGTTGCTAGACGCTGATGAGCGATGACGTTAATCGGATGAAGGGGGGTGGTGTTTAAAACGTAATGGTTTTACCGCGCCGACGACGGTCGTATTATTTAGGCGACCATTGATCAAGCGGGTAATACACAGACGACGAATTTTCCATAATCAGCAATCGCGCAATCCAACTTCGTCAGCAATGAGTTTTAAAAATGCTTGTCATCCTTGATGCAAATAAATCAGACAGAAAAAGCAGTTTACGCTCAAATGGGATGCTGAGAGTCTTTTTTCATTTTAACGATGTTCTTTATCGTAAGTATCGAGTACGGCTATATTCGGCGACATCTATCCTAAAAATACAAATTATCTTCTGGTAAAAGAAAACGTCTCATGGGAACATCTATAAACTGAAACGTGAAAATTTGAGTAATTTTATTTATTGAACCTGATGATGGTGTTAAATAACAACTTGGTGGTCCAGTCCTAATTTATTATGTGCCAACGAGACCCTTGAATTAGTTAAGTCATCTACAGCCACCCACAATTTTTTACGGCATTTCAAGCCGACTTACACTACAGGATTTCAGGTAGCCGTTCGTTAGAAATTTTAGTGGTTAGAAAGAACTTGGAATTCCTAATTTTTGGACTACTTGATTAATTAAGATTCTCTTTCATTTTAAATATTTTCAAAATCGTACCACTCCCTGTTATACCGGAAATCACCATTAACTTCCTTGTTTAAAATGAAACACCCGATATGTTATTCCATTTTTGGATTCCTGAGAAAATGTGATGTGTTCCATCTGGTTTTCCTATATCTATTTTCATTTGTTTCTTAGATATCTTGATTATTCATATAAACTTTGATATGTAGCTCTATTTTCAATATTGCGTTTCTAGGTAGACGAAAGCATACGAACGGTACTTTCGAAATCCACATTGGCGGTTGATTTATCGCATACAGGCTGTCCAAAATTTGATCACCAACTACTCTCATCTTCAAAGTTGAAAAAGTTCGGTTTTTCAAATGTGACCCGTTGTATATTATTAGACAGTCGGACGCGAAATTTAATTTATGCTGTTGAGTTTTTCGCAGTCGCTCATATTTTGTAACGTTGAACGAATTGAAATGATATTGCCGGACTGATACTCTTTACGCGATTGTTCTTGTTCCTCCTTCTTAGATGATAAATGTTTTTATTTCTTCGGCGCATTTTATTATCATCGGGAATATCATCCGCCTCTTTACACACCCAGGATGTGGCAGCGTACTTGCAAACCTTACACTTATTCGATCCTCCAATAGTTGTACTATAAAATATACCGAACCAGTAACTAGCACTTTACCCAAACTAAGCGCGGTAAGTTGATTATTACGAAACCTTCGCTAATCTTTACTCAGCAACCACGTAAAATACAAAATTTTGCCAATATTCGCGTTCACATTTAATAAAACGAACTATTACCCAACTACAATATAACACTCGCCCAGTTAAGCTTCAAAAAGTTGGACAACTTCGTTGTGTATTATGTTATCTTTTAGCGTGCCCGCTTTCTACGTTATTAAACTTGTTCTCCCGAAGTACGAACGCGTAAAATATATTCGGTGAAGCTCGCAGTATTTGCTTGTATTGTTCTCCTTCTAAAACTTTCCTAATTAAATTTATCGCATTATTGCTCAATAGAAACAAAATCTTGTTTACTAACTATCTTAATTCTGTTTTTGGGAATCGTAAAGGTGAGTTGGTTAAAAGAAAAGGAAGAGTTATTCTGTATGCGGTTAGGTTTCGTATTTACCGTTTAGAATGAAATTGTTTAATTGTAAAGGAGCTTAAAATTACCTTTATTGTGTTATCAGCTTCTGTTCAAAATTTTTCTTCGTGATATGTCTTTGATTCTTTTATAAGAAACGGTACATTTTTTTCTGATTAAACCGCTTCATTTTGCATTTGATGGAAACGTTTAGAGATGTTGGTTCAGCAACCTATGGGACGTTGTTTTCCATTCGAGGTATTCGCCTGGGTTACCACCTAAACCTGAACCTTTCTTCCTTTTTCGGGGAAGAAAATCAAGTTGGATGACCTTTTGCGACAATTGCGTTGAGATGAGTGTTTGCACCAAGAGAACTTTAAGCCTTTCAATATGAAGAAGGTGAACGAAATCTTGATATTTTTCAATTATGTTTATTACAAGGCCTCAGGAACTTTTGGGTACAACCACATATTTATAGTTGCCTCTAAAAAATTATCCCATTTAAGTAGAAATATCTTCCTGGATCACAGATTGACTGTGTAAAAAGACAGAAGATAATGAAAACAAAATGTACCAACCTTGATGAAACCACTAATTCACCGGGCACTGAAATTAACCCTGCTCACCTCCGTTTTAATACATTTAACAGTTCATTTGCTAATAGAGTAATTTCCATTACCAAACTAGGTTAAATCCGGCTTCCTTTGTAGTTATTGATTTACATCGACGGACTAAACGAAAGTACTTGTTGCATGCTGCCGCTAATTAGATTGCGACGCTAAATTAGAAGCTTGACGTGTTTGTGCGAATATCGTAGCTGCATGAAAATGAAACGCATGATTCGAATTAAAAAAGGCTTTCAGGCCGAGATCGTTTTAAGGAGTGGATTGTATTCTGCCGTTTCAATCAAGCAAAACCTCATAGATACTCAGTTTGGTTTTACCGAAGCTCCGGTCTGGAGCTCCTCATCCGTTCTAAGCACTTAACGAGAGACGAGCGGCAGGCTAATAGGACTTGTTTAATAAAATTCAATTTGAGTGGAATTAGACCAGGCTTCATTATCTTGGTAATCAAGTAAACGCAATTCATTCTGATGGAAGGTTAGCGTTGGTTGAAACTATAAAAAGGCTAAGTTAAACTTATCATAGCGCAGACGCCTTAAGATTCCGTTCTCCATTGCGCTGGAATATTTAAAGCCAAGATAAAGACTTCTTAAGACACTAAAATCAGTGTATGCTATCCAATCGTTGAATCTCTTCGAGCATAAATGACAGATAAGTTATATTGATTTTTGCCTACACCTAATAATAAGATCAACGAAAGGGAATCATTAATATTTTTAGCTGTTTGAAGGGAACTCGACAACATTCACGTCGATTTGTCTCGTCATTAATCTTAATATGTGTTTTTTCGCGACTGGAATATTCGCTGTGGGTGTTGTACTTGTCGAAAACAGACGCGACTTGTGTCGCTTACCATCGATCGACTAGATGTTTAAGTAATAGATCTCGGTGACCACGTTAATTACATCACCTGTCCTCTTAATTTGATAAATGGCGGTGTTTAGTTTCTCGCAGAGATGATTAATAGGTGTGCACGCTGCAGCTTAAAACAGGATCGGCGTAATTCCTAAGATATTGACGCGCGTGACCTGTTGCGTAGAAATAAACGTCATACCTCCATCATCAAGCACGAGTTTGGTACAAGCTTAACTATTACAGCAGGCGCACCTTTTAAAGGTAGTTGATATAGCTTGATAATCTTCTGGCTGAATCAGTCATACTTAGTGCAATTAAATTTAATAAGTTTCCGGTTGAAAAATTAAAGCTTGCATTTCTGGTTGCCGAAAAATATACTCGCTACTAGTGTATTAATTTGATGTACGATGGCTGATGACTCCTTGAGCTGAATTTCTTGTTGCTTGCTAAGAGTAACAAATGCAGTTTCTTCTGGTGTGCTGATTAAGCATTTTATCGGGTAATTTGTTTAATTTAAGTTCAGGTAAAAGACGCTTTTACAGATGAAATGCCGCATGGCATCTATTTATACATATACAGGGTTACCTGTAAATAGCACGTAAGCTACCGAAATCTGAAGACTACCTATCAATGTGTTACTGAAAATTTAAAAAGAAATTTATTTGTAACATATACATTTTGTTCAAATTTTAGGGCCCAAAATGCAGGTAAAGCCGGTCCATATCTTTGTTTCGCCTATATTATACAAATACCGCTGATGAATCAAAGTTAACCCAGATGCAAATAAAAAGCGATAAAGCATTGTAGATGCTATGAATAGTGAATAGTCTATTGAAATGCATTAGTCTGTCGTACAGCTGATGTCGAAGTGTTTATGTGTTTACATTGAATATGCCGATAACCATATGATTTGCGTTCTTAATGTTTAAAGTTAATGCATCCGAAATGTTGGGTTTTGAGTTATTTGTAGTTATACATTCTTTTTCTTTTTGTGAAATTTGTGGTGGTCCTAACAAGGACCGATCTAGGCGAAACAGGACAAAATAATTTATTAATGTAAAAAATGTTCGAAATGTCCACCGTGAGCTCTAATACAGGCATCAATTCGGCGACGAACGTTATTATGCACACGAGTAAAATTTACCATGTCTTCGCGAATGCGTTGAGCTGCAACATAAATGCGATTTCGCAGATCTTCGACATTTTCAATATCAGGGCGACGATCATATACCAAGCTTTTCATGTATCCCCACAGAAAAAAGTCTAATGGATTTAGATCGGGACTGCGAGGTGGCCATGGAGTACGACTTCCACGTCCAATCCATTGTGGAAATCTTTGGTTCAAAAATGCTTGAATTACTCGACTACTATGCGCGGGTGCTCCGTCATGCATAAACCACAATTGTTGCCGTATCGCTAGTGGTATCTCATCCAAATACTCGGGTAATTCATCTCGGAGGAACTGTAAATAGGATTCTGTATTTAATCGTTGTGGGAGCACATGTGGTCCAAGTAGGTAATCGCCTACTAAACCCGCCCAAACATTGACAGATATCCTAACTTGCGAGGCGCCTTGGTGTATCTCGTGTGGGTTTTCGTCTGCCCAGTGGTGAATATTATGGTAATTCAAAATACCATCTCTTGTAAACGTGGATTCGTCGGTAAAGAGAATTACTGACGCAAGACATGGTTGACGAACTTCGGTGCGTTGAAACCACTCGCAGAAGGCATGACGGCGAGGATAATCTAATTCCGTTAATCTTTGCACGCGCTGGATGTGATACGGATGAAGTAAATTATTTTTCAAAATTCGATGCACCGTCGTTTGGGACACATTTACTTGCTGGGCTAAAGTTATAGTACTTATGCCTGGTTCCGCCTCAACGATGTTTAAAATATGCTCTTCTGCTTGCTGAACTCTACGTGATATATGACGGCCACGACCTTCGAAACGTGGAATTACTGATCCTGTTTCTCGAAGTCGATACACGGTTCTTACAATTGTCTCGGATGATGGATGCCGCCGATTGGGAAACCGTTCCGTGTACAAATTTTCTGCCGCAAGACTATTTTGTCCTGTTTCGCCATAAATCGAAATCATATCGGTGTATTCGATATTCGTATAGGATGCCATTGCAATTGCGTATAATGACGGTGAATGCTATGTGCATACTAAAAGGATATCCGAACGCTGCTTCAGCGACTGCCGGTGATTCCCATATGTTAACTAAGACAGAGTCGGACTCGAATAAAGAAAAATCATTTTCTCGTTACTACGTGCACATGGAACCATAATATTTTGTATTTAGACATTACTCATGCGTTTCTTTCACCTAATTTTTTTTTTCGTACTATATCCGAATAAGACTGTATATGTTAAAATAATATTTTGTAAAATAAAAATTATATTCTTCTGAAATTGGAGGATTTTGTGATACGTTGTGGCAAACGTACTTCTTTTCGCAAATCTTTAAAAGATCGTCTCTAGTTAACGTCATTCGCCTTTCAATCGCTTTCGGATTCGATCTAAATGTAAATCTTGATATTTACATCATAAAAGATGTTTATTGGTCTTAGGAATAATAGTTTATTTTACTTTTATACGAACTACCATAAAAACCGTTGGGAAACAAAGAGCACGTTTTGTTTTGACTTCGTTTGAATTTTGGCGATTTGTGACAATAAAACATTTGATTTTCACTTTCTGGGGATATTAATAATCTAGCGTTGCCATTACATATGTGTTTCGGTGATCTATTTTTCAACACACATACATTATATTTAAAAATATAACATGCGCACACATGTGTGTATCTAAATTGAGTTATAGTTACTAAAATAACGATATTTCCTTTGGGTAGGAGTTGTATAACTGAAAGTGAAATATGCGCCCAGACAGTTGTATAAAAAAAAAAGTTAGATTTGTGAATATTTTACGAAATTGCAACACCTGATGGAGCTCCTTTAATTTTGGCATTCATCCTTATTTTCGTTCTATTTACTAAAACATGAATGCCAACCTAAATATATATTTTATTGCAGTAAATCGTTACGGTAAAAGTAGAAGTGTAAATTTAGAAATATTTATATTATTTTAGTTTCTAAATTGACGACACCAATTATGTTACCTCAACTAGAACTGTCTTAATTGATTGATGGAAAGTCGCAAGCAACTAACCTACACAAACTCTAGAATTACGAATATTTATTATACGTAGAGGTGATGAGCTGGAGCGTCCCTTGTTTCTGATAAAAACAACCAATTTCAAATTATGACAATTTTTTTGAACTAAATTACCAAGTAGATTGGTGGAACAGCTATTACATAACAAATCAACAGAATGTTTCTATAGATATCTTGGATTTTTTTCTGTATTTCAAAAATAATGAAACCGGTGAATTAGGCTCATTAACATCAGGTCAAATAGAACTGGTCTAAATATCTCGCAAATCTTTAATCAAAAAATATTGCTACCGCTAAATTCTACAACAATTGTGCAATTTTCTTTGCTTGATACTTGACTTTTGTTTATTAAGGATTTGCGAATTATTTAGACGAGACTCTATTCGGTTAAATTCTACTCACACAGAGCCAGCATGGATTATTTAAATAATTACACTTTGTTTTTTTTTTTTTAATAAAAACTTAGCTTCTAGTTTGAATGGCAATTACAGGCTTTCCTTTGCGATCTAATGTCTTTAAGCTATTCTTGGAGAACTCGCGTACAGGCTGTCGTTAGAAAATAGTGATTTAATTAGTATGTGATTGAAGCCATTAATTCGCTTTCGTTAAATTTCCTGCCTAATTCGTGCCTGGAAAGCGGAAATTGTCTGTCCTATCGATTCGTGTACCAGCTTACATTGCCAGCATCGATGCCATATTTCCTTTGTGTAACGTTCCTTTGCCGTGACATAGACTCGTTAACACATTTATTATTTTCTCTTCTAAGTCTAGTACAGGAAGAAAGTTACAAGCTTCTGTGTGTAATTCGACTTCGAATGTCGGAAATCAACATATATTTGAATAATGATTAATTACGAAGAAAGTTTAAAGTGGATTGGAGATCGGAAAGATTTGGAATGGCTATTTTTTGTTAAAGAGACCATTCCTTAAGACTCCTTCTAGACAGTCCTCCTATTTTAAATAAGTAACTATTGTGTAGCTGAATAAATTATAAAACAACTTAACAATAAAAGAGTGTCTAAATGTAAGGTGCACAACTCATGAATTTATTATTAAACGCTCCAAAAATACGTTTCTTTAATTGCCCGCCTTTCCACGAGCAATAATCTGCTTTTTGGTGCTATACATCCTATACATTTTACATTTTCAATTTCAGTACCGGTACCTATGCAACGCAAACGCGAATACAACGGAGGTAAACACATACACGCCGCTAAGCAAAATAAGCGTTCGCGTTGGTAAAATTATAAGCAAACAAACGGGTAAAACAATCAAACTCATTTAAACCAATTTCAGAAATATTCCTCTGACCTCCGTCACTTTACGATCGAATTGAATACCAACTTCGAACGCGATCGGACGCGTCATTTAAATTAGGAACAATTTACTACAATAAAAGGCGTAATGGATAAGGAGCACGGCGAGCGAATTGCGGAGCATATTCGGTTTATAAAGTGAATTTACGAGATTGATGTAATTAGTTTCAGCCTGCCTTGTTAGACAGTGCTACGGATTGGATAATATAAAGACGCTGAGGGAACGCAGATCCTCCTTGGCGTACGTCACACGCTTCAAACAGGTGGTTCATCTTTCAACGGCTAATAATCCAATAATTGCATTGGCAATGTTAACCTAATCATTTTAAAGTCTATACGCTTTATAATTAAAGTAACGAAATTTTTCTGAAGCATTTAGATGACATCATTGTGCTCAACAAAGTTCTAACAACGGTGAGGACGCATTAAATTTCAGCTTTCCGGATAACATGCATGCGTTCGCTATACGGAAATTATTCTTCTGAAAATTTGCCCGCTAGAAAACGGAATGCAACGACAGAAGAACATGAGCAAGAAACGAGAGAAACAAATGAATAAGTAGCTGGCTAGACCGGGGAAAGTTTCGCAATGAGTTGCGCTTAATTACAGATAAACCTCGACAAGGCAGAGAAACCATAATGACGGTAATACTATCGGACGTTTGTTTGCTAATTCTAACTGTACATTTGCAACTACTACAGTCGACAAGGATTTAATAAAGAAACTTCATATCGTTTTGGGAAGTTTAACTTGCGGTAGAACGATCAACACATATAAGTTTGGAGAATTTGCATTTAAAATTGAGGAACTCTATCTAGATAAATATTGTTGGTATTAAATACCTTGATCTGTTTTCTATATTATTTTCTATATTCTTGATCTATACGTTTTAACTAATTTTTGCCCGTTATTTTTTCGAGGATGCCCAGAAGTCACGAAATAAAAACTATATGCCAAACAGATAGCACTATACCCGAAAACGTTCAGGAAGCGCTGCAAACGGAGATAAATTTATATTCTGACCAGGTAAAAATACGATATCAGATCTAACACCGGTTTAACACCTCGCATCCATTTGCAAACGTAGTTAGAATCGTCGGAGTTTTTACCATGTTGCATGTCAACGTAGTAAGCGGGATTGAATAGGCTCAATGTTTTGTTTCGGTGGAAACTTTCCCCGTTTCGGTGAAAAATTTCTCCATTTCGATAACAACTTTCTCCTTTTCAGTGAAAAATGTCTTTATTTCCTCACTTTGATATTAAAAATTTTTACCCACAGTTCCTTCTGGCGATGCAACTTTTCCTCAGTGTTGAAGAAATTCTTCCATTCGGAGTTCGAACGTTATATCTCAACGACGAGGAACTTCGTTTCGGGATTAAGTTCTGTAAGGAAAATATCCGATTCCATGTTGGGATGTCTCACATGTGTGTGATATGGAAAAAAGGATGTTCCTTTGGCGACCAAGGCAATTGGACATATGATCAGGGCCCCGAGAAGCGACAATTGACTGTAACAAGCACCTATTGCCAAGAAGTAGTAAAGTGCAATTAGGTCCTTGATCCACCATAGTAAATAAATATTAAGGTATTTTGGTAGCCAAGGAAGCCACGAAAATAAGTTATAAAGTAACCTACATGGTTTTGCACCATGGTTACGGCGCGTATAAGTTGCTAAGGTGATATGGCGGTACGGTTTTAATAGTGGCTGAAGTAATTAGGAAGCTGGTCACCGTCACCTGGAAGCCGCGAGCCTAGGCTATCACCTCCCGCCCAAGAAGGCGACTATCACTTGTCATCAGAAGCCATTGGTCAGAGAACCACGGTCATATACTTACGTGTTTCAATTCTACGTAATATACAAAATCTGGAAAAAAGAAACATATCGATACAAAAAATACGAATCTCCCCTTTCTCGCCACATCCTCGTATGTTGAGGATTCAGTGACTATTTACGGTATTCATCATTCCAACATTGAATTTACTAGCGACCAACAATTTCTCCGGCTTTTCCTTTGAGTGTTCTACACCCGGATTCGTTTCTTCAATATTCTTTATGCCGCTGATGTAGCTGTCTTTTGATCTCCGTTTTTGCCATCCCCAATGAAAAACGAAAATACAGATAGCTCCATACCCGAAAACGTTCAGGAAGCGCCGCTAACGGAGATAAATTTATATTCGGACCAGGTAAAAATACGATATCAGATCTAACACCGGTTTAACACCTCGCGTCCATTTGCAAACGTAGTCAGAATCGTCGGAGTTAAAATTTTACCATGTTGCATGTTAACGTGGTAAATATTGATTGAATAGGGTCAATGTTTTGTTTCGGTGGAAACTTTCCCCGTTTCGGTGAAAAATTTCTTCATTTCGATGACAACTTTCTCCTTTTCAGTGAAAAATGTCTTTATTTCCTCACTTTGATATTAAAAATTTTTACCCGCTGTTCCTTCTAGTGATGCAATTTTTCCTCAGTGTTGAAGAAGTTCTTCCATTCGGAGTTCGAACGTTATATCTCAACGACGAGGAACTTCGTTTCGGGATTAAGTTCTGTAAGGAAAATATCCGATTCGGTGTTGGGATGTCTCCCAGGTGGTGAAAAATGTCACTGTTTCGGTTTTGTTGTTTTTCTATGCGAACTAAAGCTTATCCGTCTCGATGATTGGTGTTTCCTTAATAGCATCCAACTTAATGTTGATAAACGTGCAATGCTTACTTTCATCCGTTCCTCTTAGTCAACACTATTTAACTACACGGTTTGTAATAGCATAGTTCATGGAATGAACCGGTTTAGGAATCTCGGAATACTCTTTAATACCCAGTTGTCGTTTTCTCCATTTATAGATGCTATCAGTTCCTCAGCTTCTATATCAGCTGAATTTTCATTTCGTAATTGCAGGAATTTCTTCGACGACGCTGTGTTGAAGATACGGACGCTCCAAGATAGAATATGACTCTACTGATTGGTACCTTCACTACCATCACCACCAATTGCAATTTGAAGGAGTCCAAACCAAATTTCTGTACCTCACATATAAATCAGCTAGCGTGTATCCTCCGCGCAATAATGATTACAGCATCTTGCTTCGGAGGCTGCTTGAATCGTTGTTTTACCGTAGAAGTATAGGTAGCGGGACGTTTCTTTTTAAATTGATCAATTATGATATCGATTTGTCGTCTTTACTTTCTCAAGTATGTTTCGTGGTGTCTCAATATAAGCACGGGTCGAGTTTTTGTGTTTCACAAGCACGTACTAATGTTCTATTAGAGCACCACTCAATAATATGAGTAGCAATACCGATTGCGAAAGCCCTCTCATCATTCCAAGACGCTTCAGTACATCAATTCGTAATGCAAATTACCTTAACTATTGTTTTAACGTTACCTTGTAGCTGTTTTTTAGCTGAATTTTACTTTTTATTTCTTCGATTATATTATTTCCTTATATGTTAATTGTATCTAGTTATCTTACTGCATTCTTTTTATTATTGTTTCTTCGATAATAAAGTAATTATTATTATTATGATAATTATTATTGTTATTATCCATCTTGGAGGCTGTAACAAATCTGTGATATGTGGAGTCAATCCTTAATAATGCAGTGTCTTCTTAGATTGCCAAGTCTATCATGTTTCTGTATAAATGAGTTACATTCCCATCAAGTATAATTAGCAGTGGTCGTTCCTCCACCAATTGGTCAATGTTATCAACTACTTCTAACATTTTAATTGAATAGCATACGTCAGTCTTGGTATACTGCCAAGCGCTTTCAAAACCAATATTGTAGCGAGTCATTGAAACAAGCGCGTTCATTTACACCACGTTTTACGAATTTTTATTTTAACTTCAATATCCATAAAATATCAAAATTTAATTGCAATTCATGTAGAACTGTTAAAAATAATTGAAGAAATACTCTCCGAAGAAAATAAACAAGAAAATTCACTAGAGAAGTCAAAGAAAACAGCTAGTGGAGACTTACGAAAAGAGGATTTGCGGCATTAACGTAAAAGGTGAGAAAAATGTGATTTTTAAAGAACTTCGAAACAAATGCGCGCATAAAAGATTCACCGTAAATAAACTGAAACAATTTTATTTAAAGACAAGGACTTACGATTGTTATTTTATACGATTTTACGTTTAGTAGAACCCACCCGTACTTAAGATAATAAACTGAAATGATCGAATAATAATAAAAAAAAAAAACTGTGAAAAGCTCTTAATGATGAAAAAGCTTCGTTGTTGTGTTTGTCGTTGCAGACTCGTGAAGGCGTGATAATGACACCTCGTTCATTAATAGAAAACCGAGAATCGATTATTTTCTTCGACCATTCCACGATATCCTCTCCATTTTGTTTTCGACCCGTCAATCGATAGGCATATAAAACTTCAAAAATGCAAATTTGAAGAGTGTCTCTCTTGTATTGCAGTATAGCGATGTTCGAAGAAATTTCCTCGTTAAATTTTACAAAGTATTTACTCATATTTTAGAATATAGAATAAATTTTATTTCATGGAAGGAAGTAAAATTATTTTCAGCAATTAATGCAGAGATGGAGGAGAAAGGCAGGCTTCCCGTATTAATACTCTTCAATTAAAATGAACGGAGGCAACGAAAGTTTGCAAGTTTTAGTCCCTCTATTACTTCCATCACTTTAGTAAATCTTAACATTACGGACGTGCTAGTAGAGTATCGTAAAGCCATTAGGACTTAAAATTGTTGCTTTTGAGCGAATTTAATGAATAGCGATAGTTACGCAAGCTTAGATAAGTCGCTTTCATCCTGCTATCGCGGATAGAAGCCAAAGGCGATGGGATACGCTCGCTCGTGATCACATTAAAAAGACGCTTTTATAATAGATCCGGTTCTCAGACAACGAGTGAGATACTATTGCAAAGCTCGATTAAAGGAATCATACGATCAACATACCGTTCTTTTCGTGGCGAATTTATCTCTATTGCAGGGATAAACGCAGTAGCCATATAACATAGTATTCCAAGGGCGACGTTCAAGAATTTTCGTAAAGATTCGGATTTTTTATACAGGCTACAAGTAATGTTTTATTAAATAATTTCTTTCAGAATAATCTTATGAATTATATTTGTACTGTTAAGATTCCTGTTAGTGTTACGCATTCTTGAGATTAACTCAACAACATGCATTAAATTTTTTTTTTGGGTGCGGTGACAAAAGCGGCCTGAAATTTCCACGCTGAGTGAAGCGGTTGACTGTCAGTGGTTGCTCAATTACTCTGTTCGAGGAAATTGTTCATAGCATTGAGTGGATTATCGTCTAATTTTTTGAGTGGCTCGTATTTAGTGCTAAATGACGGAAACGACAGTTGACTGTAACAAGCCCCTATTGCCGAGAAATAGTAGAGTGTAATTAGGTCCTTAATCCACCATAGTAAATAAATATTAAGGTATTTTAGTAATCAAGGAAGCCACGAAAATAGGTTATAAAGTAGCCTACATAGTTTTTCATCATGGTTAGGACGCGTATAAGTGGCTAAGGTGATATGGACCTGGAAGCCGCAAGCCTAGACTATCATCTCCCGTCCAAGAAGACGACTATCACTAGTCATCAGAAGCCATTGCTCAGAGAACCACGGTCATATGTTTCAATTCTGGGTAATATACAAAGACTGGAAAAGAGAAACATATCGATACAAGAAATACGAATCTTCCCTTTCCCACTACATCCTCGTATGTTGAGGATTCAGTGACTATTTACGGTGTTCATTATTCCAATATTGGATTTATAAACTACCAACAATTTCTCGGGCTATTTCTTTGAGTGTTCTACACCCGGATTCTTTCCTTCAATATTCCTTATGCCGCTGATGTAGCTGTCTTTTGATCTCCGTTTTTGCCATCTCCAATGAAAAACGAAAATAATGCTTGGGCCCTCTTCTCCTATTTAACATGTAAATACAGTTTGATGTTGCTTCGAGTGCAGAAAATGCTTTTAAAGCTGCCGTGATGTCGATTATTAATGAAGATCCTATTCTCTCTAACCAAGGTTTCCAACAGTTGTTTTAGGCTTCTTATAAGTAGAGATAAGATAAGAATCAAAAAACTACAGACATATTGCAAACGGATCACCTTTACGACGAAATGGTGCAGTAGTACCGTTTTATGGTCCTTCATAGCTATTCGTGCACTTATTTTATTGCAACTGTAACCTGTTACCTTGATATGTGAGCTTATGATGTATTAAAAAAGTAAAAATCGATAACTATTACGTACGACGGTCATGTGCGGAAATAGGTCAAGTGGTAAAGTAGCTTTCCAAGTCACCCGATATACATATATACATAGGATAGACGTATGTATATGTGGAGGACACTCACGTAGGAGATTTATGAGGTGCCGGTTTTATTATTTCATTTTGATATCTACCGGGTCGGGCAGGTGATGACCTATTCAAGATGCATATATTTCTATTAATAGTTATAGTGCGACTTCTGAAACAAACTGAGCGACATTAATTCTGTTACTTGCAAAAATAGATAATGAATAGGGTAATTTGTCTTAATTAAGCGCGAGAGTCAACTTAGAAGATTGTATCTTTCTTTCGTTGACGTCAGTACAACGGGCGTGAACTTCTAATTAAGTTTAGTACTCATAGTATTAATAGAACCCTTAATTATATCCTGAAACAGAAAAAAACATTGTGTACGCCTTAGCGTATCGCATAGATTCGCGTATGCGAACCTATTTTTACGTAGATTTTCCGGTATGGGGATGTCGCAAGCTAGCGGCAACACAAAGACTCTCAAATATGGAAAGAATTACGAGCTCAATTGTACGAGCCGCTTGCTTTTTGATAAGAATGCACGGGTAGCTGGATATCTCAAAAAAACTGTTCCTCTTTTTATTTGAATCGATCGCTACAGCTCCGTTATATTGATTTTAGAAAAAAGTGTAATGAAAGAAGGCGATAGGCGAATATTTCGTTTGAATAAATATTTTCTGTAAATTTACAACGTGGATTTATGATCAAAAAGAGCATGATATGTTACATTTCGTAGCATAATAATGCTTGTTAGCTAATGTTTGTGAATCTATTTTTCCCTGACACCATTCATGTGAAAAGGTGAGAAATTCTATCAATAAAGAAGCGAATAAATTGGCTGAAGGCCGTTGAAACATGACATTCCATTCAGTCGCTTGCGTCTGAGATTTATAAAAGGATGCGAACATAAAGGTAAACAGAATGAAAATAATTTCGTGCGCACAACTAAAATCACTTAACCAAACGTGCGCGTGGTTGTTGGGATTCTAACTCAACGTACCTGCCGAAAGGTGCCCTGTGCTGGCATCAATTAGAAAGATCATGTTAGGTGGCTGCGCTTTGCTAAAATTAGAGCGATCTTTAGACTTATTGTGACCTGCACATGCCCGCAATCATAAGCACAGTACATTTTTGCTCGTTCCAAGTGTTTTTCCGCAAAGGAATTACCAAGTACACATCTTTATGTGATATGTTCCCAAAGTTTTAGAATTTTTTCGAATTTTTGAGTTCATAGTCATCCCTTCTAGCGTGATAAATACAATGGTACTATCTCACTTACTTTTATGTTATATACTACAATAACGACCTGTTCCGACTGATTGGAAGTCATCTTTTCCAAATTTTGGAAATAAATTCACCGTATTAAAGATGAGCTTCTTCCAATACTTCAAGATCTCCATCGTTAAAATTACCTAAGTTCGTCCTGATGTTCATTTCCAATCCCTGATTTTTTTACTTCATTTCCATCTTTCAATTCTATTTTGAGTGACTTCAAAATTCATCACTTAAATTCATCTTTAGAGCTCTATCTTCAAAATAAAGAAAATGTTTGCTACAAATACTTTCCAAAAGGGAAATTTAAATTATCTGACTTCATTACGATCCTATCTATCCAGTTTCATATCAAAATTGAACTAAGCGAAACACGAGACTTACCAAAATTAATATATGTAAATGTTCTTTCAAAAGTATTGAAAAGCATTTTACAGCGTCTATTGGAGCTCATAATCAATTGACTAGTACTGCCTTGTAACCGAACGTTATATATGAAATTTATAGAAATATAAAAATGCAACTGGGTTAAAAAAAAGGACGTAATTTAATGTAGCTCATTTAAAAAAGGATATTTTGTCTGTTTGCTAACATTGCAATGTTATCATCGCCAATTGCTTCCAAACTTATTGAAAACATCAACTTGCCGTTTCCAATGCCCCTCTGTGTATTAAGTTAAAGAAGATGGTCTCACGTCTGAAACGAACTCCTAAGACTAGGAGATAGAAAGAACCGTTTATTGCAAAACGATTGACGTAAATTGGATTCAGTGTAACCTATACAAAGGCTGAACACATAAGGTAAGCGTGGATATAAATCCGCCTGATTTATACTCTAAATATAATGCTTGGCTTTATCACGAAACAATTTGTATTTCCTAGACGAACCGAACGCCAGGTAACAATTTATTTCAAGGTGTCTTCCGTTCTATTACTTGCTTGTATATATTAAATTATTCAAATGCAAATGGCACGTTTAACACAATTTTATGATGAAGTGTCCACTTGTTTCGTCACCGGTAATTCTTATTTAATATCTTTTCTCTATATTTTTTAACATATAACGAGTTTGTCAAGAAAAATTTCTATAGTAGACATACGCACATGTACATTATGACTTCGTCTGGAAATTTGTGCTGTGTACGTGCTTAGGATAAAATTCACTTTTAATAAATAAGACAGGGTTGTATTAAAATTCCTGAACTATTAATTAATATATACGTCACTTCGTATAACAGCAGAAGATTTATCAGCAATGCGTAAGACCTTTCAAGAATGCCACTAATTTATTGTTTTTTGTAAATTCGTAGCCTTGGTATTTGATTTAATTTATTTTTCCCATCCTTAATCACAGCATTAAACAATAATTCCACATAAATATATACGATCGCGGATCAGTTGGCCCACTCGCCAAAGCTTCATATAAACAGATATTAGTCATTAAAGTTGAAAAAGAGACTTTCAAATATATATTTTTTGATCATTTGTTGTAGTGATCAAAAAATTCAAAATTAAATAATTTAAGAAGAATGTTTATCTTCATTCCGGTAGCTTGTTTAATCCAAATCCCAAAATTTTTAACTTTTTTACGCCGTGTCGTTCCTGAAATATGCTTTACAATTGCTTCATTCCATAATGTGTTGATCTTTCCGTTGTTAGAATGTATATTTTCCCGAAATATTCCACGTAATGCTCTTCTGTTAATTTCTATGGTTTTAGAATTTCTTGTATATCGATCGCTTGTTGCTGTTTTATACAGACAGTTTGTTTCTTACACAATACCAGGATAAAGATACTAATTCACCTATTTCTGCCGCTTTGCATAATTTAGTTATAACTGATCGAAGTTTTTCATCGATCAGCTTGCCTTCATCTATATTAATACTTAAACTTATTTTTGATACTTTTGGCAACTTAGTAACTAAAAACAATTGTTCTGCACAGCCGCCTCGATCTTCAAGCTAATTTCTGAACAAAATAAAAAATTCATAATCATGAAATATTAAAGTAACAAATAGTCTTGAGATTAACCCTCGCGGAACTATTACTTATACAACCCTAAACCCAAACTAACCGAAATCCGACCACTCCGCTTGCGGTCAACTCGCGAATGTCCTTTGTTACTATTTGTTAATTAAGAGTATTAGCAGTAGCATAGTACATTACAACAGCTCTTATTATTGATACACGCTACAACGGTGGATATTACGATGTGATATGAAGTTGTCTGATAGCATAACAGCTCGATGCAATACTCTATTACTTAGTTAATTTGGCGCAAGAGTTTCGCAGTCGCTTCAATTTCATGCGCTTTAGGATTCCAATCGAACAGCAAGACATAATAACGTGTTTCGCTCCCGTAGTATATGGCGAATTTATGCATTAGAAATGTTCATTATTAGAGTGAAATTGTGCCTGGCATGACCAACCTCAGATGACTCTGATAATGCACTCTGTTTGTAGTCGAACACTCTAATGTGAAATGTTCATATCTTCTTGGAATGTTGCTAGGAACACACATCTACTGGATGTTGCGAGAGGCATTACGCACTGGGGGCGTATGTACTGTTGCTATTACCCATATTGGAGGCCACCTAGAAAGCTTGCTTTTAAAACATTTGAAAACTAAGATAATTGATGTTACGTAAATGACAGGTTCACGAAATCTGACGACTTCGTATTTTAATTGGCTAACGTAGCGAATAGATGTTTCGTATTAATCTTAAAAATCCGGTCCTTGAACTTTATATGGAAAAAGACGGAAGAACACGATTAAAGTGAAATGTTACAAGTCATTTCTCCAAAAATAAGTGGAAGACTTACTAACCTTGTAAGAAAGTAAGACGAGGAATGGGAAAAGGAAATGCTATTCGATAATTTAATGGTATAATATCGGCTTGTCTTATCTCCATATACCTAAAATTAAAAATTAATTGTTATGAAAGTCCAGCTAATCCAGCTCATACTCTCTAATCATAAATTCGGCTACATTTGGACTATTTTGATGCCTGCAATTGGCTGTTAATTGCAGAAAGGTGCTGGCAACCCTGGTAATATAAATTAGCGTACTGCATATAATGATACCAAGGACTGTGGCGTTGTGTACTGCGGAGGTGTCGATACTCATGTGTTGTTTAACTTATTGCATGATCAAACCATCATGTTTGTTTTATTCTTTAAAGGAAGGTTATAAATATTCACATGAAAATATTTCTATAAATATACAAGGTAGGAGAAATTGCATTTTTAAGAGAGGCCCGAATTTTTATATTTATAATCGACTAAGACATCTCAACGTTTCAACATAATTTCTCTCTTACATAAAACAGCGCAAAGGATAGACGCTTACACGCTTTAAGCTCTTGTAAGTGTGACTTTATTCGTTTCTTTTGAGAATGTGAACGCTAATAAATACAGTTCAACGTCATAAGTCATAACTTTCGCTCACAGACGCTTTTTCCACCGAGATAAAGCGGCAAAGCCATGAGCGCAGTAAGCTCTTTATACCAAAGCGAACAATATTGTTAATATTCAACGCAACTCTCCAATTTTCTAAATAAGAAGTACCAAAGTTGTATGCTTTTTCGTCGTAAATAATTTTATTTTCATTCATTAGTAAAAGTAATATGCAAACAATTCCTTCAAAGCCTTACAACGGTTTTGTGTGCTTTCGTATGGGCGCTTAACACTCAAAGAAAGCAACAATAAATCGCGATTTTAAGTGCTCTTTAGGAAGAAAAAGCAAAGAGATACAAAATATATACAGCGAAATATGTACCAGGTAATTATGAAACTGGCAGTAGCGGTTGGTGATCATGAGAGCGTTGCCAGCCTAAAATTAAAGAACTTACTAGATTGGCCATCGAAAAATCATTAGATTATTACAATTCTAATTCCGCACAATACATGAACGTCTAAAGCCTCTGTCACAGTACTCATAAGTTCGAGAAACTATTACAACGTTACTGGGTATAATTTGCTGACTTTTTCCAACTTTTGTTATGAACAAGTTTGTTTATAATATTAAAGATCCAGTATCAACAAAGGTGCGATTTTTCTTTTATAAAGTATGATCTAATGATGTTTAGAGATGACAAAGGCAGGTGGGATTATTCCTTTTTTGCAGCGATTAGATAGACTCGTGTCTATTCGCCTCATGAGAATGGATTCGCGTTGCTCACTCTCGAGGACACCGAGGAAAGTCGAGAAAACACGAGTCTGTCTAGTATCTGCAAAAAGTAATAATTTCATGATGTCACTAAAACGGTTTGATCCAAAACTCGTTGACAATGTGAATTACATTCATCAACATCAATTTTTGTAAAACAAACGTTTTCACTACATCCAATTGAACTTAGATTAGTTCAAAAGTCACTAGAATTACTGAAAAATCTCCAAACTTGGCGATGCTGAGATACATGATCTGATACTGCCGTACTGCCGGCTTAGACGCACACTGAATAACCGGTTACTTTCATTATTGTTACTTCAACAATAATTACTTGTCTAACTTCATTATATATTTTTGTTAAGTAGAACCAAGTTATTCTTGTTTTGTAAGTTTACACCTCAATCAAATAACTTTGCTCCATGAATTTGATTGTGATCTTTTTTTGACACAAGCTTAACTGTTGCGTGAACGGTAGACGATGAAGAATTCAAATGCAAATACTTGAGCTGATTAAATCGATTACGTTATTCGAACGCGTTTGTTTCTCTAAAAAAAACTCATTATCCCGGATACAAAAAATGTTGGAGTTAGTTTCGACTAACCGATAAATAATAATCATCTCAACACAACACAATTCCAACTAGCGCACCGTAGTCGCTAAGCAGTGTGTCCGGTAGTTGCATAATTCTTTTTTGCATTAGTAAACCCGTTTGCCCAACCATCACCAGTGTCGGCCACTAACTAATCCTTTTAGTAACTTCCGTGTAGAATGGATAGTTGCGCAAATGCTTAAAACGATTTCCAGTTTTGTCTACAGACGAGTTACACGAAGGTCTAATTTACTGAACCGGGATTTGGATGGTGGTCAAATAATTGAAGTTTTGTATTGAAATCTGCTCGGATTGGCGAAATTAATTATGGATCAATATGGAGCTACGGCTGCAGTTCCGCAGATTTATTTATGATTATGTTAGGACCTTGAAATGTGCAGTGAATGTAAAACTGAATATACATACAAAATCTTCGCCATAGTCGGTATAAGAATAAGCCAGTTAGGTAGCATGTTCTGCAATAAAATTGCAATGGTAGTAACGGCTACTATGGTTTTTAAAAATATTCTATTTGTACTATTCAGAAACGAATAAATAGTCCAAACTATGGGTTGAAACATGTTGAAGAGTGTCCAAGAGTAACAAAACGGTTTCGTCTGCAAGAAACGTCTTGGCTATGGTTGTCGCGAATACGTTCTTATCTCTTATTTATTTCCTACAAATTTATTTAAAATATAAATACTCTAGCGGCTACTGTTTCTCTCTTACGTCAGAGCTGAGCCAACTTCTTTTGCCGAGTTATAATTCTAAAGGCATTCAAACTTTGCATCTTTATTAATAGTTAACCCGCAGAAAGACATTGGAAAGTGATAATATAAGATTTAGTATTTTCTATGTCGAAACGAGAAATTCCTAAACATCCCTCATAGACATTTCCAAAGACGAAAGCATTTCCGTCACCCGCGACGACCACAAAAGCTTGCATACTTCGCCACCAGAACATCCGGATACCCGGGAATAACGTTGATTGATCGCCGACTCGTAAAAGGTCGAAATTTTATTTATTCTGTAAACTGGAGTCGCCAAAATAAGACATATTGGGTCGTCCCGCGAACGAAATATCGAATCTTTCGAATACCGAGGGACCAAACCAGCCAATAAATACCCAAATTGTTTGTTGGTAGCCCACGCGGCTAGACACCTTCCTTTTTGGCCAGTCGAGTCGGTTTAATCGCACACGTGTAAATCTGTCGAAACCCTCATCAAATAGCTGGGGTTCGTATCTGTGCGAATTTGGAGGATGACATTTGACACTTCCATAAATATTTTTGCACACCTTTGCGAACGAAAACAATGTGAGCAGTTTTCCTGATGTATTGTTAGGGTCGTCTAGCAACTAGATAATTTTAAATAACATAGGATAGGATAAACGAGATAAGTCCAAAAGTAAGTTATAACTTTTGCATGGGAATAAAAGCATTTTAGCCCTATAATGGAGGAACAATATACATAGTCTAATCTAATTTGGTTTCCGTCGGTAAATTACAAAAATTTTGAATTTCTTTGGTATTTCCGACGTAATTAATATTGTTTGAAGAAACCTCATCTCGCTAAGGAATTGGACCATTATCTCCCGTTTGAAGAACGAGTATACTAACCACTACACCACGAGGACCTTAATACCAGAATCGCTCACTTTTTAATATTTAGATCTTATTTATTTGGGAAGATATGGCAATATTAATTGCCTAAGATACTTGAAACCTACGAACACAGTTGTTTGGTTATCAAATAATAATAATAATAATGATAAAAATAATAATACTTTTAAGACGCATCATGTATTGGTAAATATTTTGAAATTTACAGGGCAGTATCCTGGATCAGTTGGCTTAACACCTCTGAATGGTTATTATATTTTTTGTTTATGAGACTCCCTTAGGCGAGTCTCATTAAATTTGATATCAAACGCTTAAGAATAAGATGTCATGACGGATACCCTGTAACTTATAACTAGGAAGGACAAAAGCGAGTGAAATCGTACCTTTTTGCAGCGACTCGTGTCTATTCGTCTCATAAGAAAAGGTTCGTGTTGCCTACTGGTTTCCCCGAAAGTCGATAAAACACGACCCTGTCTAGTCGCTGCAAAACAGATATGATTTCACTCGCTTTGTCTTCTCTACTTATAACTCAAGTAGTTGAAGGCCGAGGTAGAAAATAGATTCAGTCGGTAGCCAATCAGAAATTAAAAGAAAGTATTTAGCAGTAAATGACTTATAAATAAACTTTGTTCCAAATTTTTGGAATGTCGTGTATAATACGTACGGTAACCTTCAAATATTTTGCTCGAAAGCTAATGTTATAAATCATAAACTAAGTTTATACGAACAAACTAGATTAACTTAATAGTAACTCATAGATCAATTCTTGACAATTCGATACCAAAACTAAAACAAGTCGTTGGACAAGTCAAGTTCGTAACTCGCTAGAGCTGCTTTTAGGAGTTCAGCGCAGGAGCATCTGCGGAAATATGTGTGCTTGGCAGTAGTACATTGTTAGAGCATCTTATTCTAAATTTAATTTGCCGGTTTTAATATACATTTTCTTTTTCTGTTTCAGGTAAGTCCGCTATAACTTATAAGCCGGTAAGTAGTTATAAATTCCGCGAAAGATTTCTTTATATAAAACTATGACGTATTTTAATTCTAATTGTAACCTGCCTGATGAGAAAGTTCTTTCCTTGACCTTATTTCGTGAACTTTGTCGTCGTCGATATTGGAACCTTTATGAAAATTGCTGTGTAACTGTTTATAAATTAGTCAATGCTTTTATATCGTTGAGGTTTTCTAAAATTAAATTTAGATACTATGAGGCTCAAATTGCCGATATTTAATGGAAAATTACGTAGCTGGATACAATGAGTACGAATTGACGATGTCTTTATTAAAGAGTTTGTTATTATTAATACGGCCTACAATTTTTCGTATGCACTGATAGATACTACCGTCAATTTATTTCTAATATGAGTAGGTAAATGCTGTAGATAAAATCCTGCACTTCTCCCTACTTGTATTGTAAGTTAAAAGACGATTATCCACTTTATATCCATTTTATTTAATATAGTTGCTGTGTGTATAGTTAATGTGTTGCTGTTGAGCAAATGAAGCGGATACGTCCAATAATTGTAATAACTGAGGAGCTTGAACCATTGATAAGTCACTTTGTTATGAACAAACAATAACTGTCAAAAAAATCATTATTACATCACATAGCAAGAGATGATTGCCACAGTGAAACTTAAATAAATTATAGAAATAATTCAAATCAAACCTTGGCGTTCAGAAGTTAAGTTAATAATACAAGCTTTTGTGTAATCTCAAGCCACATTGAAGCTAAACAGTGATGTTCCGCTGCTTGGATTTAGGAAACTTATTATATGCGGATACGAGTGAAGGTAAACGCTAGCAAGAATTACTTAATCGTCTTCACAGGATTACGATCAGCTTTACTTTTAGTTTTATTCTTATATACAGATTTTGAAAGTTGTCTTCAAATAATGTTATTTTTTTTTCGAGAAGAGCTTTTTTAAGAAAAATTCAGCATAAACTTATCTTTTTTTTGTGAAAATTTCTTCCAGGAGCTTTTGAGTTATCTTACTTTGCTAAGTTTTGTTCGACATTGTGCCAGCGCCCTTATTTAGATCCTATATCTCCCATTTATGTCACCACCACCGCGCCGTCAGTTTACATTTGCATTATCCAGATTATCATCGATTTATCTACACCGGACCGACGTGATGATGATGACCATTCTTTGTTACTGTTTGATTGTTGGACTTCCAAAGATGTAATTTGTACCTGTCCTTTTAACATGCCAGTTTATTGTAAAATTATTATTTGTAATACAAAATAATATTACCCTAAAGTCATAAAATGTACTCAATAAATAAATTAATTAATTAATTAATTAATTAATTAATTAATTAATTAATTAATCAATTAATAACTGAAAAATGCCAATATACCCAACTTCAATTACTTCGAAGTTACGTATTACTATATTTTGGCTTTTATACTCAGATGGAACACATATGCAAGATCTCCAAGAATATTTCGCTCAAACCAAAAATACTCCGCTGCCTTGCCACTGAGCGCCTTTTCAACTGTTCTTTTGTGAATTATTATAGTTTGTGTTGCAATGTGCTTTTCAGCTCTTCAACTTTGCACAACATCCTGCTTCAAGCACAAGAAAATTACAACTGGAATCCGCCGCACGTTGAAGTGGGCCTTTGCTGAGACCGCCTTGTGTCAAGCAAGAACATTTAAGTGATCCAGGCATTTTAACGAAAGCTAATAATCTAAAAAAGCTGAAAAAAGCTAATAAGCATTTAGCATAGTAGCATAGTAAATCATCACGAAAATCCGTGAAATGATGTTCGTGAAAGAATTGAACTATTCTTCAACTATGCCAACAAATTCCAACATGAAACGAATCGCACCGATGTTTGTTCCACGCCCTCTGAATAGAGAATACGGAGACTCTTGAAAATTTTCTTCGATGTTCGAAGAATTGAGCACAAAAAATATATTCCACCTGCTAAGGCTGTCAGTGAGAAGTTTTGTTGCGACACCAGCGGAAGATATTCTAGCTCCCTAGTTTCGATTATTTTGACTGTATTGAAATGGAGCCGCAACTGGCCTTGGACATCTTAAAGCGTTCGGACTTCCAAGGGTGGTAGTATAGTGCCGAATAGTGTCGAAGGTAACGTCTTTACCAGAAAATTCTCGGAAATTTTGGATTACGCCTCGTATATTTTGGAATAGATTATACACTTCCGCCAACACTAACATTCAAATCCTAAAAATTTTTCGGAATTTACTCGATCATTCTAACATACAACGCTGTTCAGACAACGTGCGTGCTTCCGTCGCGTGAGGCAACTAGTAATACTAACAATTTTACGGTGTAAACACCGCGCATTACTTCACATTACGTTACTCCTTGTGTAACTTGCGTCGATAGTTCTCTGGAATTAATTTCACCCAGTGGACGGGTTCCCTGAGGATGTTCTTTAGTGTCGACCGCAACGTATCGTCATAATTTTCCACGTGACTCTCTAATTTTATTTATCGATCTCATCGTTAGGCGAAGGAACAACGCTGAAATAAACGTCTTTCGCGAAACTTTACGACCATACTTATGCGCAATTTATAGGAACGTACTTCCGGAGTTGAATTTTACGAGTAGATTATACTGAATTATCGTTGTGAAGTAATTTGAAAATTTTTCGAATGTTGGAACTTTATTCGGCAATAAAATAAATAATTAAATTGACAAGAAAATATGTAATACTACTTTCTATTTTTAGCACTCAGTAAAATTATAATGCATGTGAGTCTATAAGAATTAAAAAAAAGCCAAGAATTTGTCTTTCGGAAGCATTCTAGTAGACGAGCAAAGGTTAATCTTTGGTGTTAATGTGAATAAATTTTCAGTTGCCTAAGAAATATTCATTTCAGTTTTTGATGCTTAACGTCACCTTGTAGTCCGTGTTCGCGATTTTACTGTCGATTCGTTAAACTCAAGCGCATCCTTAACATTAACTGAACATTAACAATGAACACAATAGTTCACCACGACTCATCTCTATCACATCTATTACCACTTTTTTATGCATCGCAAAATGTCGGTTGATCCTTACTCATCGTTAAGCTATATTACCATATCATTAAAATAATTGTACACGAAAGAAACGGTACATCAGAGCTGTTGTAATCTAAAGCGGCGTACAATTTCTTGTGTAAATTCACACTTAAGCTTATTTTATGATATCTATGTACTTTTCTTTCTAAGTCTTGCTGTTCCTAAGCAATTAACCAAATTTCCAAAGTAAGCTTTTTTGCTTGAATGGAAAATGAAATATGAAGCAATTTGTTATCTCGAGACAACAGGAGATACATCTTTGGATGTCGCTATTTAACTGTATTTATCTGTTCGCGTTAGCACGATGACAAATGAGCGTATAAAACGTTTATTTAACCTCACGGAAATATATTCTAATTTTTTTCTTTCTCGTGTCGCCGTACTCCGGCTGTATCTCCAGAAAGATTAATTTTAAAACTTCCATTACCAATGTCGCTAGATGGAAGATAAAGTATTTGCTAACTTGGGTTTTTCAAATTAAATACAATAATTCAGACCAAGCATTTATTTTAGCTCCGTAATTTCAATTCCGTATTACTTTATGGTTTCAGGATTTGTGCTCTATGTATTCTTTCCATCTTTAAGATAACAGAAATGGTACAGCATTTAACATTCTGCGACATTTTCAGTGGCATGCGTTTACGTTTTCTTTCAGTAAATGTGATATATGTCCTGAATGTGGTACTTCTTGTACAAAAGCTGCAAAATTTTAAGATTATCAACCGATTCCCTAAATTATTTAGAAATACGCTGGCGATTTACAATAAAATATAATGTTACAACTGAGAATAGAGGGCGCTATTCAAAATTACGTAGGGATGTAATAAAACTGAAGTAAATTACACAATTACTTCAGTAAAATTGATAGTGGTAGCCTCCATTAAATGATAGAATATAATGGAATTTCCATTAAGACCATACTTCTTTCGTTCTCCGCAAGGTACGTAATTACACCCAAAAGAAATCGCAATGAAAGGCATATGTACGTATTTAACTGACGACTGAGTCGCTTTATAAGCTTCGCGAAACATGAAGCGTAAAGTTCAGTATCATGGAACTAATTTCCATTAGAGGCCATTGTGCAGTATTGACGCCAGACAAACACATATCCTAATACTTTGTTTATGTTGGTATGCTCGAGCGTACATTAATGCTATTCTATTGTTAACTAGCTATTCATAGTAATGTAACCATGTGAGCACATATGATGCAAACTAATCGATATTGTCATCGATTGTTTGGATTCTGTAAGAAAACATCGGCAAATTGTTCCGAACTGTCTACGAACTTTATAATTCATTAAATATAAACCAGGCTTCCAGGTCGCCGATATTGTGAAAACGTGTCATTCTAATATCAAAGCTCGGAGCCGATACATAGCGTGAGAGAGCGATTATTAATGTAAGATACTTGTGCTTTCTATACTCTAAGCGAACATTATCATGTGTACTTTGCCCAAGATCAAGTTTCACCACAAGTATACGTACGTGTGTGTACGCACAGTCACATGGTTTTCGGGAGCAATCTCCATCCCTCCATTTTTCTCGACCAGCACGGCTATAAGCCCGTTTTCAGTTGTCAGTTCGATCGTCTAGATACTATGCACGTAGCGTTAAGGGATTATATATTAAGTTCAACCAACGGCGATAGTTATGGAGCGGATCTTATACTCAATTTTTCTCACATCCTGTATCTTCCTATTTAATATAATATTTTTCTACATCACATGTTTTATGCTATTCCTAAAAATATGAATACGGGATTGAAATTCTTTATCTGAGCAGAATTATCAAAATTACCTCTGATTAAACAATCTTTTAAATAACGCTTACTATTTGTATATAAGTAAGGAGAGCCTGATTAATTTCTTAAAACTTTGAATCGCGTATTCGAAACGAAAAGCATAGCACCGTTATATTAATCTTTCGTCAGTTTTTGTTTCCCATCATAGAAAGCTGCTTTTAGTTTAGCCAACAATAATGGTCAGCACGTGCAGTGATTACGAACATACTTTGCATAAATAACAGCTGAACTAACATTCGAATTACTTAAGTTATGAATAGAAAAATTATAGTGCACTGAGTTCTGTACTTTCGTAAGAAACAAACTTGGATTTTATCATTATGGAACTTGTCAGACGCATAACTTTGAAACTGTGTTTTCGCAAATTCGTTTTAATGCACGTAAATGTATTATGCGATTGAAAGAAGAATCCGAACAAACTAAATTAGAAGCAGAATTGTAGGTTGTACCCGGAGCCTCCACCATAACTTATATAATATGCCTACATAACTATGTTCCATCAAAGTTTCACCTGCTGAATAAAATTACCGCTACCTTACCATTACGTAAATTGGTTATTAACGTTAGAGTCGGCACATATTACATTAGTTTATAACTCTATCCGTTTTAGTATTACGCGTGCACGAGTATTTCTAATTACCTTGCCGGTATATATAAGCTAAAATGTTAATAATCGAGTCAATTGGAGAGAGAATTAATTATCCGCGGAACTATTGCGATTACAACGCGGCTTGTTGGTTTTTCGAATTTGTGTGTGCATAAACCATTTTACATAATGTAATGATTAAATAATCAAGAAATAAAATTGTTTGGGAATTATTTTTCTTCTTTCTATTATCACCAGTATCTACCAAGATTTTAATGGTGATGCAACTGAACGACGACAATGTCAGGTTACTTTTCGAAATGTCTCCGTAGATTATTGACGCAGATGGCCACATACATAAAATTTATAGCCAACATGTGAGCTACATCATTAACAAAATGAAACGCGTATACGGCAACTAAAAGAAATTATATTTGGTAATAGCCGAAGATATAAAGCTTCTCAAATTTTATTAACAGATATTTAATTATAGGAGATTTCCGTGTAAGTTTCTTGAATTCTGATTTAATATCGATTAAATTAAATGTTTAGGGTCATTCACGATGATGGCCTGTTAGACGTATTCCAGAAAGTAATTTTTTTTACGTGTGGTTATGGATCAACGGGTTAAATACGTTGAAATTTTGTCGTAACCTCGGGAATCTTCAGCGCGGAAAATTCTCGCGACTATGTTAAAGCGTTGCGTTAATGGAAACAGAGAACACGCGAATAGTGATTCACACCCACCAGGCTAATTTAACAATGGTAGTAGCCTTACTCTATCCACTCATTGGCACGCTTCCTTGTCATTGTAAAAAATATATTTAAAGTTTTATTGGGCGATATTATGGATGATACTGGTTGCCTATCTATGAAGGTGTTTTCCAAGCACCTGTTCCTGGATCACGTTTACCTTCCCTCAATATATATCTTTCATTTTAATTAAATCCTGCTTGATATCCTTATAGTGTGCTGAACTTTATTGTTAGTAGAATGCGATATGGCAATTTAATTTGCAATGCACCACTAGCATCACAAAAAGCTGTCGTTGAAAGCATTTGTTGGATCGTTTCACCGAATTTTGTTATTTCTTTGATTTGGTCATGTAAGTATATTGCCACTACCTTGTTGCCCTGATCGTATTTATCTGGAAAAAGGCAGTACGCGGTGTAAATCAGATCTTGCGAGCATTAAACAAGGAGTCCTTTAAGAATCTGTAGTAGGTTAGTTATCCTTTTTAATCGTCAACGGCTTTCCTTTCAATACAATTTCAATGCTTTTTTATGCTGGAAAATCTTGGTTAAGGGTAAGAATATGGAATAATTGCTACCCTTGGAATTTACGATTACCCCAAGAGAGAGTGAGATAAAAGCATAATCTAACTAATAATAGCTTTCATAACTAATGAGTTGCTCAGTAGTATAAATGTTATATTTGTTTACAATGTTCCTGCTTATTGCTACAAATATTTTATAGTACCTTCTTAATTATGTAAGCTTGTATATGTTGTGACCAACGTAATGTTGACGTTTATAAATAAAATATTCGAGTTAGAAGATTAGGCATGAAAATCTACAATTACTTACCTGCTTCACTTAAAGAAATATCTATTTTCAGATTGTTTTGAAAGGGAAAGATTTGTCATTACGTTCCTTTTCTATACTTCGTCACCTGTTACGATGTTGGATACGGATTTTATTTCTTATCTCGAATTTTTTAAACATTTCCTTACATCAATTGACGCAACCCATTTTTTATGGGTCTATTGGAATATACAATTATCTACCGGATATTGTAATAAACAAATTATTGCGTTCTGTACTGCGAACAAGACGCTATTAAGGTTTCACAGGTTCCCGTCATTAATCAGATGCCGCTCTCCTAGAATACGGTAGGATCCATATTAATAATCAAATTAGTAAGAGCTCTATTCTGTTTGGAAACTACAGCTAATGAAACGTTGGAATGCAACCGCTCTCACTAGCGCAGACGATCGTTCGATTTCAATTAAATTTAAAACTACTGGAATCAAGGTGAAGAATTCGGGCTAACTGTAAGTTCGATAAATTGAAGTATATTCGCACACGGAGGGTGTAATCTTGGTACTTGTTCTACTTTTGACATACTTTGCATTAACTCTAAATCATTGGATTTTACCATCCCAACATCGAGCCGCTTACATGGAACTTGTGGTCGTCACTTCAATTTAATTCGATTCTGCGGCAACCATCGAGTTAGCTTTAAAGAATTCGCTCTAACTTAGAATCCTGTGAATGGGGATAATTTATGCGTGTAAGAGGAAAGTATTTGAGGCTCGAGTTCTGTCGAATAAAGCTCAGATATTGTTTAGTCGATATTGGTTCGCTGGCAACAAGTAAAATTTACGGCTGTTAAACGCGAATCGATGCAAAAGACAATACACATATCTAGTTTTTAAAGCTACAACGGTCATGCATTTTATAAAATTGGGTTTTCGTATCTAATGTTTAGCATTGCCCGCTGTATTAATCATTACGGACGTGAATAGAATTTAGCAGAATTATTATTTTGAAATCATTGGCGATGACGCCGTAGAGAATTTATAAATATCGCAAATCGCTGAATCAGTTTTTACGTCTCGTTGCGCTGTTGACTTTTCCGACACAACAGTTTTCATGTTGCTAGTACTCTTTTTGCACTTGATATTCTAATATGTGTTTCGTTGAACAACCATTGATTCAGGAAATAACGGCCGTATAACACGTCATCCTGAAATTACTTCGTATTATTTGCATTTACTTCGAAAGATTTATCATTGTTTTGTACTACAACGTTGCGTTTCATCAGAATGTATTTTTGAGTAAGACGAAAACACGGATTCCAAAAATAACTTGCGGTATCCTTACCGCAACACAAGCGCTTTCGTGCCTTTAGTTACAACGGAATATTGTATATTTCGAATATTTCGTTAATCGTTGCCTTCTTCAGTTCTCAGGAATGTAATTCATCTATGAATGTTTTTAGATATTTAACTTTGGGTTGCTCATTAACGCCATTTTCTGTTTTATTACTAAAGTAATGTTAATGTTCAACATTTCTTTTGAATGTTGTCCATTAATCTAGAAGTTTGGCAAAAATGTTTCTGATAATCGTCCTCTGATTTCTCCGACCCAAATATAATTGACGACAGATCACTCAGAAAGACACATCACTACGTATAATAAAAGAAGACATCATTTTATTTTTTTCGACTTCAAATTAACGGCGGTTCTACATACAACTCTTTTATTACACATTCTCGATTTCGGTAACTTTCTTTTCGACGTTGTCGCTTCAACTTTGTTGTTTTTGCTGCATTTTTCTTCCTTCTTAATGAAACTTTGCGACAATTGTTGCCTGTAGGAATTCATCAAAAACACCTTCGGATCCAGCACATTGATTGGCGCAGCGTCATGCTGGCTCTGGGCTCTCGATATCCTTTGGTTTCTCATCGATTCGATAGTTCTTGTTTTCTTGTTCTGTAAGAGTATACCCGGACATAACAATTGGATAATCCCGGTACTCCATTTCGGTACGCCTTGTGGAATGTACAACATTTGCCAGTTTGGAAAGCCAAGATGGGTGACTGCCATGCAAAGATATTTGGTGAAGCTATCGGCGAGGAAATGAAATTTCATATCGTGCGTACATAGCCAGATCGTTGGTATGTATTTCCTATCCAAGTAGACCAAACAAACTTTGTTACCGGTGTCCAACGTGCATACTTCGAATACTTTACTGGCATAACCTAAACGTATCAGATACGAACTACCGCTTAAGGAAACGCTTGGGTTTGATTTAGTCTTATATCCGGCTAACTGAGTGAGAGATTCTATCGAATTTATTTCAATTTTTCCAATCACGATATTATTTCTGGTACCATACACGCACGACCATTGGTATAAGAAGCCGTTTGAAGAATGATAAAAGTTTTTGATGTCTTCTGGCATTATCACGTCGTGGTAGTGTTCCCATGTGCTGATCATCTCAGGTGAGGCGGGAAGGAATCTTGTTAAATGAATTTTTCTTACGCCAAACCTCTTGAATTTTTTAAGGATTTTTGGTACACCCAATAGCAGGTTCTGATAGAATGTGTCTGGAGTTACTGTTTCTAATATGAAATCCATGTTATTTCTTTAATTTATCACATTAACGTAAACGTATATATTGATAACCTCTTACAATTATAATTTTGGCAGGTGCGTTTATGACAGATTAATAATTCATAAATATCCATCCATCATTAATTAACGATTGGTATAACTGGTTATTGAACGCGACGCTGCCATTTTGCTTTAGGCACTTATCAGCTGAGCTTTTTTACATAATCGCCTCAAACGCGTTCAAACGAAAATATGATTGACGATTTGACAAATTTCCTACGCTTGCAAATACAGCGACCGCCAATTAAACATGATCACATCACGCTAACACTCTAACCAGTCGTTTACCAGAATTGTCGCTAACACGGCGTATAGATTAAATAATTTGTATAACTGATTCGTATCATGGATATTTGGCGCTATCGATTCAAGTAAATCAAGTAAATGAAGATTGTTAAAATGATTGTCGCGTTCATTCTAGCAAATAGTCTAACAAACTGATCTGAATCAGGTGTGAGAGACCTTAGGTTTATCTGGGTATACAGGCGCGCAACGTAGATGAGTGATTATCGCCCTAACAGCCCGAATAACATACCCAAAATTTCTACTTCTGTTACGTATTCGTTTATATAACTTGTGTCAATATATATCTCAAAATCTCAATTTCTATCATGTTACTGTGTAAAAATGTGTAATATATCTCGCAGTGTATATCATGATGTTTCAAGTTAACGGTATTTGACGAAATTTTTCTTCAAACGTAAGTTCACAGCATAAAAAATGGTAACAAATGGGAATAATAAAGTTGGTTATGGAAATTTTGCAGTTTCGGATGAATAATTATTTTTGCGCATTGGAAAAGGGTTTTGATCGACAATACTAAGGAAGAAATGGAAGTATATGAAATAATATTTAATTGTTATTATATTGAAAGTAACGCTAATGAAGAAATTAAGAAAATAAAAAGAAATTTTTAAACGATTTAAGTATTACAGATCATTTACATAGAACGTAGCTAATAGCGCTGTCCAGCTGACTACCCGGTACCAAATTACCGCATTAGTACTTAAAATCGAGATTTAACTATTCGGTTCTAGAACCGCTTTCGGGTACCCAAATCGACTTCGACATCGAATACGGGTACCTGTTTTCGAATAATACCATTAACCGGGAAACCGGGTATCTGATTTTGAGTACCAGAAAATTGGTTTTAAAGCCAAATGGTTGAATACCTCGTTCTACTAGCGGAATGCACTTGGCGGTTAAAAAAGGTATTCCTAACATACGTACGTATGTATATTAACGCTATTACTCGAAAACGGGTATCCGATATTCGGTCCTAGAACCAAGTATTAGAATATCCGCTTTCGAGTACCCAAGAAAGTAAACGGTTCTAGAACCGAGTAATCGAATATACTCGTCTTTGAATACCTGGATATCCAGATACCCGGAAGCTAGTAGTTCGCTGGACAGGTACCCGCTTCCTAAAAAAGACGGTTTTCGCCAGTGTAATATGTACGTGTACATGTTTGGGCTGTCTTTTCAGGAGCGGAATATCCAGTTTCAAATTCAGGGTATTCAGTTATTCAGTTCTAGATCCCTATTCGAATACCTATTACCGGGTTAAGAGTTGCAAGTACCCAGGTACCTGATTTTGAGCAATAGCCGTAGTATCTAATATCTAATATGCAGGGATCGAGTCCCTATATAATATACCACAGTTGGAAAAATTCACTATTAGGACACCTCGCATAATTCTTAATAAAACACTATTACCAAACCTACATCCGGAAAGGGGCCATCTTGGAGCTATAGATAAAAATAAAAGTTACTTTCAGTACCCTGTATAAGTCAACAAACGACTATTTTTTGTGGTTTTAAATACAATATAAGCAAATAAAATTCATACGCTGGCGACGCAGTTGAAGTCTCTGACAAAAATATGTCTATATAAGGAAAAAAATTCCACTATTACATATTTTATTGCATATATATATGTATTTATTTATATTACTAACAAATTCTCATTGTTGTCATCATTACATTGAATTGCTACATAGTAACGTAAAACTGCACAAATATAATACTGCAAATATTTCCTTTTTATTACCAATCATGAATATCTGCCATGGACTGTTAAACTATTTTGATAAAAAATTGTAATACGTATACCACAAAAAATGTAGTGCTCTTACAATTTTCCTTGCTGTATTTTTGAAAAGCTTAATTTAGAAAATATTGATCCGTCTTCTGCTCAGGTGGCGCCATCTGTTGGAGAGCCCTCAAATATGAATACTCTGCAGTTATCTAACAGATAAACCCACAGTCGTCGTCCCCCTGTGATAATTTAGGAAACTGCGAAATAGAACCTGCAGATAGATAGCTTCGACGTTACGCGAAAATTTGAAAATGGATGCTAAAATAAAGCGTGCGGGGCCCGTAAAATATCTTGGTTTATTCTTGGAAGCATTACTACACCTGCACCCGAAATAAAAATGTTAGATTCCTACGTACTAGACTTGAGTTTTCTTCCAGTTACGATAGCGTGTTTAGTACGGATTTCGCGTCCTAGATGGCATTGCACCGATCGAACATTGTAATTTACGTAACCAGATCAATAGTTACTGTGAGCCTATTTCAATTTATTAAATTTTACTCAAACAAAATTCCTCATATTTAAATAATTATTAGCTTTATTTTAATGCTATTTCTGAATGTACTAGTAAATACTTTCTTCCTTAGACTTTGCTACTTGATTTTTTTTTTGTTTATTTTACATGGAAGGCATTTTCTTTAAATAAAACCGAATGGGTGTCATATCCTCGAGCCAAAAGTGTATAAATTGACGTGTTTAATCATATTAGTAAAGCAACAAATTTAAATTGGCGAGAGGTCTCTTAAATAAATTGGTACGAGCTGTTTGTGGGCCGCTTAATTATTAGATCAATGTGACTCTCGAATGTGATTCAATATTTGCGGTAACTCGTTAAAATATGCCTACGTCCAATGAAGTATGTTTACGAATTTAAACTTAGTACGTGTTATGGTAGTGATTTTATATATTTGTATATTACACATCGGCAATTCATCATACGCACATCAAGAATGTTTGGTTGGTTTGGTAAAAAAATGATGAAAATATGCGTTTATTTACGAATACTTAATGTACACTTCGCGAAAGCTATGGTCCATCACAAACATGTCATCGAACTATAAAAAATGCAGAGGTTCCAAATTTATGAGTACCTGGTTATATTCAAGAATTGGTATTTCGTAGAACTTGCCGTATTTTACAAAAGGGCTTACAGGATTGTCTAGAGCAACTTGAAGTGGATCATAATTTTGAACAAAAGATATATTCTGAAATGCTGCTCGTTTTTTGTTTTAGTACGAGAACAATCCACATCTATCATCATCGAATCATATGTTTTCCAAAATTGAATGGAAGATGTAGCTGTAGTTACTAGTCAACGGTACCGATTGATCTTAACAATTTTTTTGTAGCTAAAATTAAATGAAATTAACTTGGAAGATACGTGATTCCAACAAGGCGATGTCATACTGTTAATGCCAATATTGTAAGAACGGTTTAAAAGGATAATTCAAGAAGTCTGCTGTTAGTTAATCTCCGTGACATTGTAATTTAACTCTATTAAATTTCCTTTTGTGGGATTACTTAAAATCTATGATCTACACAAACAAACTTTGATGCGTTAGGGATAGATTATTTCACAACTCGACTTCATCGAATTCGCTGATGATCAAGAAGATGTGATTATTTTATTATTATTATTATTATTTGAGAAGTTATATCTGAAAGAATTTTTATTTTGAATGAATTTTGAACGTTTACTTTTAATCTGTTGATAAGCTTTTGTTCCAGAAAATCGTAAGATAATATTGAATAACTAATCTGCGTTTCATCATTCTAATACAAAGAGGATGTTACAGTAATAATTTTACTGAGGAAATGTTCGTACTATTGAAAGGAATTTTTAAATATTTAATGCAATAAGTTTCATAGCATTATGCATCTTTTGTTAAACAATCTTCTGTTAATAATTTTAATAATCACTTGATAGTGAAAGTTTTCATTTAATATTCAGAGAGACATGGTTTCTTTAAAATAAAATATGACGGTCCATTTTTTGTTATACCATGTTATTATTTATTACATTGAGATAAAAAGCGTTATTCAACTGAATAAACAAAAGAGATATGTCTTCACTAAGAAAGGAAAAAAAACAATGGAGAAATGGAATAATGGAAATGTAACAGAATGTTTCTTTTGTTCAAAGTAGCGTGTGTATTCTTTCAATACAACGTAATAAATTAGTAGAACTAAATTTTACAATGCTGCCGTATACAAACCTACATTCTACGTTCTACTTAACAGCTACGCAACTAGTATTTTCTCAAAAGAAGCAGACTTTTCTGTAATATTCAGCTATCTTCTTAAACCTACGTGTACGCTTTACTACCCCTTTATTAATACGCAACATCATTAGTAGAGGGTAGTTGATAATAAAAAATAACACGGGAGTACTAATAAACAAGGGGATAATTGCGGTTCTCTGACTGGTAGAAAAACAAGTGCAAAACCTTTGGGACTGCGACTTCAGAGAGAAACTAAAATTTGTATTTCCTTTAATTATCTATCATGTCTCATCTTTAGCATTCCTACTTGCGACTAACTAAATTATTATGTATGTAATCAAAACGCTTGGTTTACCTTTACGTTAATTAATTAATTAATTAGCGAGTACAGGGTAATCATAACAAAGTTTTGTTTCTCTTCTCTCACAAATTGGCGTACAACCTTTTAACAAGGAAGATTTCAGGGTTCGTACGGTTTTCTCTTCAATTGTACATGTATATCAAAAGTAGAAGGGGTACATTATACACTATCATCTCGATTAAGCATTTCTCTATACCTAAATTCAATATTTCAGAAGATATTTCAAATTATTGAAAGAATTGGGATTATAAAAATGATTTATATGTTAATTAACATTTTATTTTTATTTCGATATAAAGCAAGTGGTTTAGCGTAAATTAAAGTTGAGCATAGCGCAATTTTAAAAGAAATAACGTTCATAATTAACAAACATATTTTATAACAAGTTCGCTCACAACATTAATACAGCATTGTGTGCTTTTCAAATGCTCTATTTTATTTCGTTCGTCTCCGGCATTTTAATCAAGTTGGTATTGAAAAATAACCTTTTTATAGCCCTTAATTTAGTAATTTTGACCAGGAAACATTGATTCTTTACCAGAGTGCGCAGTAATGAAAATTATCAATGCCTTGGTCCGTTTCAATTATAAACATAGTCACATCCACTTATAATCCAAATAATAAATAAGATCGAAGGAAGCAATGCATCGAAGGCCAACTTCTTAATTTCCGGCGAATGCTAATACTGTAGTGACATAAATTATTAAAAAGATTCCGTTCCTTAATGGAAATTACAACTGTCTGGTCGGCGCTGACGGCGTACTGCAATTAACGGCGTTTGTGATTAATTATATCACTAATTGCTAATTTAAATGTAACTAATTAAATGGTTTTATTCAAAACAATTACATCATTATTCATGTTATTAATTGTGTGATACAATAATTACATACGTATTATTACTTTGGTTCTAATTAATAAAAGGTACAAATAGAATTTCCATATTATGCTGGTGCACACGCGGGCAATCTTAATGATGTTTCGACCATGAAAACAACTCATTCTTCGCTAAATTTTACGTCTTCACTACCTTATGTTCGTAGTACAGGAAATTGGATCACTTGGAACATCTAACCAGTCGAATATGATTAATCTTCTTAAAAATCTACGAAAATGAATTCAATGTACTGTACAATCAATAAAGTCTGGCAAGATGTCTGTGCAAAGATGGCACATGTTTAGTGATGGTTAGTAAATTTGTTATTGTCGACCACCTTTAACGATTCGAAACGATCAACCAAATTCAAAGGGGCTCTTAAAGAATTTAGCAGTTTGCATCGGAAATATATAAACGCAGCACCTTACCAATAAAACGATATCTTCGCGCATATATTCCCAACTGATAAAATCTTTTCCTCTGTTGAAGCACATTTTGTCGTGCAAAGACAGCACTTGCACTGCGATTAAGTATCGGAGAAAGTTAAGCATCTCATGAATTACGTATATATGTGCAAATAGAATGCGATATCGGAACGATGTGCCTCCTTCCTCTATTTATTCGAGACTTGATTTGTACTGATAAGCTCGAACGAACCATCACGCTTGCAATGACGTATTGCCATACTGCTTGACCAGCATTGGTAATTAGGTATAAGATGTTTAAAAAGGAAAATTTTGATTTGAATTGAAAGAGATGAGGCACACATATCCGTCAGACATGATATTTCCCGACTAATCAAATCTCCCTTGATATTTTCATGTAATTCTAATGGAAAGCCATTGTTATCGTCGTTCTTTCCAACTTCCCAAAGCAATTTTCTAACTTGACCCGATAAACTGAGAGAACGCCGTTCCATTGGGAGAATTGCAAATATAGCTGGACAAAAATAAAAAAGAAGCTGGATTGCCGTAAAAATAAGAAAATCATATGCGATCCCATTACAGATAAACTGTCCCGTGAGAAACTTTTTCTAAAATTATTTTTCTAAAACGTAAAAGTTGATATACACATTAGGCGGTATGAAATTACTGCGTTACGAAACTTCTTAACAAACATTTCAGAGAGCCGTGATCTACTGCCAACGTAATAGTGAAGATGCGTATATTTTCTTTAATAGATCAAGTACTTTTCATCCCTATAGCTATTTAAGTTGCGTTTGGCATTGTTTATAGGCAATACATAAAATATTTTACATTATTTACTCGATAGTGATTTAATAGAATCCAATAGAAAAAAAATTTAATAGAAAAAAGAATAAAGTATCAACACACTTCTCGCCTATCCTTATTTTCAAGATTAGATTGAATGTGGTTAGAAAAACTTTAATTTTAACATGCCTGTTATCCATTTCTCTTGGAAAAGGGTGTTAATTACAGGTACCTACTTTTGTCGCATACAAACTCTAAAACTGCGATGCGGCTTTACCTAATAAATCAAACAGAACTGAAAATGACAACGGCCCGTTCTCTTTATTGTTATTATATAAATTGGTGTTGCCTTTTATGTAAATATCTTCGTATGCGTCAAATTTCAGCGATAAAGTTACGTTCTTACTCAATTTCAGGTTTTTCAAATTGAATATTATCCCAGGTTTCGTTTATATGTTGTGTTACTCTTGACGATTCTATACTACTAAATTGATAAGATGTGAAATGCTCATCGAATCTGGGTACCTATCGCTCTTTCCGTTTGACCAATATAGGCTCTTTCATAGTCACAACACGCAATTTTATAAATTCTCGACCTCGAAAAGGTTTTTAAAAGTGCGGAGTGTGCCGATGTATTGCTAGTCGATGTAAATTACTAATGTAAAAAAAATTAAAAAAAATATTTATTAGGATTACCCTTAATTTTGTAGCATTCACTCATGAAAACCCACCTGGCCGTATCTGCCGATTACGTTACTAACTTTGCTTTGAATTCCGTATCAAATTCCTTATAGAAATCCTAGTAAACTATGATATTAGGTTTTGTGGCAACATATATTTTCATTTTTAACATAATTTCATAGAAGTTTATTTATTTTATACAACAATGGCAGACATAACACAAGAAAATTTATTTAAGCTAAGTGCGAAGTCAGAAAAATCGTTTGAGTGCCAGCTCTAAGATCATAATTAATTTATTTCTTAATTATATTAAGAACAAATTAAAGGATATATAGCTGAAAAGTATAGAGGTCGGTATAGAGTTATAGAGTATAGAGTTGTGTAAGGTGGTGGAACATCTAATATTAACAATGTATCTAGGCGATTTTTTAAAGATTCGGGGTAAGTATCGAAAATTACATATGGCGATGAAAGGATTTAGTACTATTCTGTCGGTATCTGCTAATCCATCATAAGAAATTTGATCAACATGCATTGGATATTGCAAAGTTATTTGTACAGAACTATGGTTAGTTCCTGAAGAAACAACATTTTCATTTATGGGTCTCAGGCAATAAAACACTTACTTATATTCATTTCGTTCTTAGGAAATTCGTCACAAGTAAAAACCAGAAGAAGTACTTGCACTATTAATTATCATAAAAAAAGATTGAAAGGTACTGTACAACTGCGTGAATTAATTACTTGCTTATCATTTTTTTTTTTGTAATGTAGATCATTGTCTACCACACCAGTCTGTAGTTTATCGATTTATTCTTCTGTTAATTTTTCCAAAATATCGCTAAATATACCTCACATACATACAATATGAAAATTACCACAGCTAAATACGGTTATTCTAATTTGTTCTATATTTCTCTTGTATCAGTGTAAAAAAATCAACCTATTTCTAATGTTCGCATTATCTAACACTGTAATTTCAAGTAACATACTTAACGTAATTAATTTTATTCAGCTATAATCGCAATTCGTTCCACTGCGGGCCAATTAGTTAAACACCCCTTATTTTTTCACAACAGACGCCGTTTATCCTCCTTAGAAACCAGACGGTACGCTGATTTACAAATTAACTTAGCGTCGCCTTAAATTTCCGTGTTTAAGCCAGTTATACGGTGTAACTGTTTCAGTTAACCGTCCACATCCCGCATATACTATCTGCAGAAAGCAGATGAAACATTGCCATCAATACTGAAAAGTTTAAAATTCCTCTCGGCTACTGCAATTAAATAAAAATTATACGTAAGTGGTACTACAAGCTGAAGTGCGGTATGTGGATGTTTTCAGAGAACCCGTTCTAGTATTCTTCAGTAAACGCGCTGTTAAAATCACACAATCTAAAAACAACAACAACAACTGTATTAACGGGATCCATCCAAATCCGCTCATGTAACATGATTGCCTCCATACGTGCGTACCTATAAGTATTACAATCGCTTTCGGAATTTTGTCAACAAAAGTCCTTCGACAGCGACGTATATACATATGTACATACATGAGATGAGTAGGCAGGCTTTCGCATTCATTTTGAAGTATATTTACCGTCTGTATGTGCCCTTCGGGGCAGAAATATCCATTCTGAGCGTACATGCTAAAAACGGCCGCCAGTATTTGCCGAAACTATTCAGCGACGATTACTCTCGTGCTTATGAATCGGGGAAGAGGCTGCGCGCGCAAGCGCCGGAGATCCTTCTGCGCTTTTCTCGCTCGTATAGGCGGGTTAACCGAATGCGGTACTGCTGGCGTCAGTTGACGTCCTACTGGGTGCTGATCACCTTTCTCTGCGCCACACGGCAGGTCGATAGTGCTCCGTTCTATACATGCGTGTACTCGGACCTATTCGACGTTGTAGCCTCTATCGGAGCAGGGTCGAAGCTAGAGGGGGAACAAGGCCAACAATGATAATTGATAATGTAATAAATTAAAATTTCTTGGGGGGATGCTGTTGTGCAAAATCTATTTTAAAAATAAAGAATCGTATTTGTACTTTGAAGTTATATATAAATAGATAGATAGATAACGAATATTAAAAATATGCCAAGAATACTTACAAATGAAAGTGACCTCCTTCACATAGTGGAATATTGAGAAAAAAAAAAAAAAGGAAAGGAGGCGCTAAAAATGATATTACATTTAACGTATATTACACAAATGCATTCAAAATATTCAACCTGAACACTGAATTTTGTAAACAGGATGACTTTTGAATGAAAGAGGAACCTTATCCTTTACTTGAGAGAATAAATACTTAATTGCTAAGGAATTACATTGGGCAATTTTATATCAGTTAACGGTTTGAACGATTGACTGATCTTACAAATTAAACTGGTAAACATCCAAATTTAATTTCATTCGACACATTCATCAAACAAATTTGCTTCTTAAATCAATTTCTTCTGAACAGTTGTTTCGAGTAGCCATTGTTGGCGAAGTCGCCAAACGATTTTTTTAAGTTTGAGAGTAAAAATTGCTGAACATTAATAAATATGTGTGACCCGTTGCTATCACAGTATTGAGCTCTCGATACCAATTTAAAATTATAATATTGTTAAGTGACCGTATAACCAAGCAATACCGCCATTTGTTTTCATTTCTACTGTGATGAATTGGAGATCGAAGGTACTGTATAAAGATCGAGTGGATCATGTCACTTCGATGGCACAATCTATGTTAGCAGCATATTTATTTAGAAGGAAAAGTTTTATTGTTGTTGACAGATGTCGCGTACATAGTGAAGGTAACCTATAGTTTAAAAATTCTTTACTATGCATGGACTAAATTTCATTGTAGAGAAAGCCAGATAAATACTCTTATTAAGAAGGTTAAAAACATGGTTTTTAAGGCTTGTGAATTCATTTTTATAGAACACGATGGAACACGCGGTTAGAAGCTATTTCTCATGCGAATTATTAAAAAAAAATAAATTCTACGATTACGAATCTTGAAACATAGTATAGTCGAATAAATAAGTAGTTCGCCAATTGGAATATATTAAACTCACTTACGGCTTCATTTGGAATTGTACATTTTAGATGGTTTGTCGATAATCGGAAGCGTTGATGAAATAAATATATTTAACTCATCTTCCGGAGTTAAGGGAAGAAAAACACCACACATGAGGAATGTAAGAATGTAATGGACAAGATGGTGGTTTTAAAAGCTAAGCACAAAAATCGTCCTTCCAAGACATTTTTATTTACCCTTGAACTAATTTTGGCATAGAATCTAGTAGTTTGACTGATGATGTAAATAAAAATATTCTAAATCTAGTTGCAAAAACATTATTATTATTATTATTATTATTATTATTATTATTATTATTATTGTGCCAGTTTAAGTAATTATCCCTTCCAAACGTAAAGGAATTCCATATTCTATAACAAGCGTCCACCTAGAAAGAACCTTTTTACTACAGAAATACATGTCTTCAGAAAAGCACTCCAATTTTTCAATAGAAAATTGTTAATTGTGTTGAGAAACACAAAAGAAAAATTAAGCCATCTATATACACCTTAAACTTCGTTATTAAGGGTAAATAGCGCTATTAAGCCCTTCTAGATAATACAAGCGAAACAATTAAGTAATTTTATTTACGAAAAGCTTTGACAATGGAAGGGTGCATTAGCAAAAACAAGTTTATTTTTTTTCTCTTACTAAAAAAAAAAACAAAGTCGAAAAATCCGGAATGTACACGTTACTATGTACCATGTGGTGATATTACCAAAGATATCGTCTGCATTATACAAACAAATTCATATTCATAAGCATAACTGGATAGTTGACTCAGTAACTAAAGGAAATCTTGAAATTATAAATTTTATGATAATATAGTTTGATATAATTTTGATATAATAAACTCAAATTTCTCAAAAACCATTGAAGATACCGCAAAATGGCCGTAGTCCCCCTAATCAGCCGGCCAAACTTATGAGAAGCCATCATCAAAATATATTTTAAAATATTTTAAAAAATATTTTAAAATATTTTTCATTTTTTCCTTAATTTTCCTATATTCCTCCAACTAGCAACTTCGTTCCGTTAAAAGTTATCCCGGTTACTTATCACTTACGATCAGCGAGCTATAAGTTTTAGAATGTTGGGAAACTTTGATCCCTATCTTTAGCCTCTTCAGAGTATAATTATATAAAAGTATAAAATATATAAAATTAGAGTGGCGGGAATCCATTCGCTGAGTCCGATTTTACTCAAAAACATGTAACTGAAGTTTTTATATTGCGCTAAAATGTCCTCAAGGGTTCTAGAATAAAGCACGAGAAATTCAAATTTTGGTTTTAATGTGATGTGGAAGTTGCCGATACGTATGCGTTGCTTACCATATTACGCCACAGTGCTTGCATTAATTATTATGCATTAAGTTTCAAGATTATCAGTTTCTCGTAGAAATCACCGGATGATATTCAAGGAATGTTTTTTTTTTTTATTTAAATGAATTAATTAGAAAAAAAATCAAAATCTAAACTTAAACATTCTTACTTGGATGATGCAAATGAAAGGACTTTTTGGATATTTTGCTAATTATACATACAACAACTTCAAAAAATTATTGTTGATTACTTTAATATTTTTAAATTTTAAATATTTTTAAAAATATTTCTAATATTTTCAAATATAAATAACCTTATATACCATCATCCCGGCTGGTGGCTATAAACTTCCTAACGTGACGAAACCTGTGGTTGCTTCTAACCACAGCACGTATCACAAAGTACCTCTTCCAGTCGAAAATGTGTTACAGTAATTTTCGGAAGGTTTTTCACCTTCCTATGAAGAAATTTATGTCATCAGCTTTCTTATTTATGGTTTCCTTTAAACGAGAAAACGCGTCGCATGCCTTACCCGCCTTGTTTTAATTAATGAATGAATGAACGAGACATAATGGATTTGGAGAAGCGCAGGTTCAAATTTCTAGTCTCCAGGATCTCTTATTTATGTTTCAAGTAGAAATATATAAAGAAAAACTCCACGCTTCAACGTTATTCGAATCATGTAATAAATAATGTTAAAATCGATACCTACTTGCTGTATAATACGAATGCTAGCATGGGCTTTGAACGAAGCATATTTTTGTGAAATCACTTCATTATTATTTCATCATTATTTCCCAGTGAAATTCTATACATGCTGATCTACATAAATTAATAAATAAATGCGGTGTTTTAGCGTGTTCTTTCTTTGTGCTCATAATTACAGTAAGTTAAAAATTCTCATTTTTATTACATTATCTTACGGCCGTCCCGGACGAATTATTATATATTACTATATAATAAATTAAACTTGTGTGGTACGGATGTTGGCGATACTTATGTGTTGTTTACCATATTACACCACAGTCCTCGTTATCTTTTATCTTACTTTAGTTACAGCAGCAACAAAGACACAATTTCTAATTCCAAATTGGCCAAACCAAGATTAATGGTGTCATACCATGGCAATTTGAGGAATTCGAACAGATTTAAACTCATTAATTACAAACCTCCTCCCATTTAAAATGTAATCTATCTTTAGCTTTATTAATAAGGATTCTACTTTCTGTAGAGCTTTTTATAAGAGCTAGGCAAATGTACTCCTTAAATGAATCCCTGTTTATCTCACTTAGATTCTGTTATAACGTATATGCTTGTAAAAGTATTCTGTTAAATTTGCTTTGGAAAGCTCAGAATACCTACTAGTCTACCTACACAAATTGTTAACATAGAGAATCGCTGTTATTTTCATCTGGTTTTCCTTTATTAGTAAATAAAACTAGATCTGAACAAACCTCTTTTTTTATAACAAGATATTTATGATCTGAATCAAGCTTAATTGATTATAGGAGGAGAATACTGCCAAAAATGTTACTATAGAGTCAAAATGACTTCTACATCTTCTGGTTGTAACATTTCTATTTCCTTTTAAATACATTAAATGCTGTATATATAAGTCAAACAAAGCTTTCTGTGCAGATTCTAAAACTGCTCGTGGCTATCCTTCCGTTTGCTTACTTTTCTTTTTTCCTCTCTCCTTCACTCAATCTTATGATTCCTTTTGCTATATGATTCTGCTCCAATCGTTCAACATGCCCTAATTATCTTATACTTTACACCCGATTAATTTGTATCACTGGTCAACTAAATTTGTATCTAAATTTGTATTATTGCCTTCTTAATTCTTCAGTTTTTTTTTTCTTTTTTCTCACCTCCTTAATCTCTTAGCCATCCACAGCTCCGATGCCTATAACTCTGAAGAGCGAATTATTATGCAGAATAGTATCATTTTCACTGTCTTTGAAATATGTTTTGATTCCAACACTTCCTTCATCGTTTCTGCTGTACTCTAGTTATCCTTTTCCCTATTTTCAGATCTACCTGATCCAAGTCTGTTACTAGTAAACCTAGGTATACGAATGTTCTCCCAACCAACCTTATGTATAACTACTCTCTTCGATTCCTGGACATCTTTTCTAAAATTGCTCTTAGCCATCGTATCCCTTGTCTGCTTTTCTCTTTTCTCCACTCATTCTCCCAATCTTCTTATTGCTTTATTAATTCTTCAGTTTCTTTTGTCATCTTATATTGAAATGGATATTTTCCTGAATGTAATATGATTCAATATCGGTAGCAGGTGTTGACAATAATCACAAGAGGTGCAACAATGTTAATATAACTCACTTTATTCTTACACGTACGTTTATTGTTTTCTGTTTCTTTATCCTAGATGTCACTACTATTACATTGAACATCATTTTCTCTCACCTCTTTAATCTCTGTCACTCAACTATTTCTCATCCACATCCACTCAAGTGCATATAACACTTAAGGGTTAATTATTATGCAGAACAGTCTCATTTTCGCTGGATTTGATTTTAATACCTACTTCATCGTTGCTGATGCCCTCCAGTTATTCTCTTCGCTATTTTCAGATCTACCTGATCCTAATAAATTAAATTAGTAAAGAACCAGGAGCCATTTTTACTTTAGTATTAAAATGGAGGCAACACTTGATTCAATTTGGGAAACTTAATCCTAGTGTTTAAGCAATAGTATTCGTTGGCAACAAACCAACAACTTGTTATTAAATTCATTAGCTCTTTATTTTCTACAAGAATAATCCATTATACTTTAGCTATATGTTGGTGTTGTGGTCATACATCGCATCTGTGCTTCTTTACAAGAGAAACGGTTACATCGACATATCAAATTATGTACAGCAAAGACGATTGCTAGACTTATTTTAATTTTCCCATTTTCAGACAGAAGATACAAGATACAAAGCTGATACCGTATTGGAAATAATACTTTCAAAAACGCACGTTGACTATACTGCGTTGATGAACGCTGAAGATCCAAATAATTACATTCACGCTTGCAAATAATATTTATGTAAGGGACGTAAATCACTATAACAGTAATTTATCAGCTTTAAACTTATCATAATTTGCCAAGAGACACGTTTATACGTCATTAAATTAACGATTACGTCCTGAAACTCAACAGCACAAACATATGCTCGGGCATAAAAAGCCGTTTATGCATTATAAATATGCAACGAGCCAGTAATAGATTTTCTCAAATTCGAATTTATTTTATTGCATCCAGTAGTCTGGTTTATTGATGGTAATCAAAATCACGTAGTACAGATTTATCTAGTGTGCGATTTGCTTTAATTACTGTCTAGAAACTTAAATAAATCAAGATATATCCAGAAATACATATGTATATCGCCTTGAAACTACACATATATGAATATATGAAACATACGAACAAGCCACGTGAGCCGCACGAGATGCATGTTTACGAAACGGAAACATAATGTGCAAACGTTCATTTATTTAGAAATGTTCGTATTTTCGATAATTTCTGGTCATAAGGATTACATTTAATTATGAGAGATTAGTTGTAGCATGACAAATATTGCTTTTTAAACTGTAATGCACTGCTTGAAGGGATCATTATTTTTTATCCGACCAATAATTACGTATAAATAACAAAGAGGGTGACGCCCACTATTAATAAAAAGGAATCGGCTAGAATTGATCTAAAAATGATAAATTCTTATCAAATACCAAGAAATAATGTCGTATTCAAAGTTCGAGGAATTTATGCAACAGCACACAAAGAAAAATATTGGGGCAGCAACCCCTTTATTCACAATTTATACTAAAAATGAAAATATATGGTTGCTCAATTTTTGCTATAAACTATTAAGATCAAATTCTGTTAGAGCATCCCAGCAATTTTAGATTATTTACAAAGATCATCACTTTGAATGTTAAGTATATTTGAGATGCGTCATTTAAAAAGCTGCAAGTTCCAAAGAACGCTTCACTATTCGTCGCCTCCGTGTTGTTTTTGTTCGAAGTCATATGCTTAGCGATACAATAATGAATCTAATCTAAAGACACCATTACGAGCAAGTAACATCCATTCAGCTGGAAGTATCGCTGGGGTGAACGAAAACGTGACCGAAATTCGGAGGACCTCAATTCCTCATCGATCACAGCAACTATGCATTTCAAAATCGTCTCCGCAACAAAATTATAACAAAAAGTTATAGACCATCAAAATTGTCGAGTGTTTGCCGCTTGAATCTCAGACTACACTGCAGGTGGCAACGAATTTTGTATTCAACGACAAAGTCAATTTTCACATCATTACATTAATAAACAAAACTCGTCGCTTTTAGGGACAGGAAACAGGAAAAGTTATTGTTAATGGTGAACGATATTGTCAGGTGTTAATAACTTTTTCTGGCCTTTTCTGGAAGATATATAGACTTAGAAAACCTTTTCATTCTTTAAGAATGAGCTACTTGTCATCCTGCCAAAGAAACTGGAAATTTATTGTATGAAGAACTTCTTAGCTGTTTAATTTATTGAAATGATAAACAAAGAATTTCGTTCGTAAAAACATATCATCTTACTATAGTAGTTGGCATAAGTTACAGTTTGTAGTTGTTATTCAGTGATGGCTGCATTATTTTAGGAATTTTCGCTCTACCAGTTGATGTACCTTTCATTTATGGTCGTGCTACTAATAAGAACTCTAGGGAGACTACACCAACGATATTGTGATGGCGATTCATGAAGGAAGCTTATACAAGGAGTGTAGCTTCTAAATCCACTTGATCATCAAGCGCTTTGTTACTTTTTCTGCTGGTTCCATCTAACCACAATCTTTCTTTGATATTCACAATACGTATGCATGAGTCAACGAAAATCTTCATTCTGTTATAGAACTCGGACGGGTCAGATACGATTTTCATTGAACATTTGAAGGAGCATTATTGGGCGACAGATTATTGGATCATCGGCAAAATCGCTTGCTTTAAACTACTTAGGTTTCTTTCTTGAAGGATATTTTAATATTTTAGTGTACGCTGTAAGTAACCTCGAGAGCTGCGGTAACGAGTAGATCAGGGATGTCACTGTTGTTACTTTGTTACTTTATAAATAATAAAAAAAGTTGTGTAGTCGCAAAATTCTACGTATCTCCGAAACGGTCCGCATACTTTGGGCCATACAATCCTACTTCCAGGTTTATTATGCTTTTTCTGAACACCTTGTAGAATCTAAGATAATTCTTATTTAAAGAGTTGTTCTCTCAATTGAGAAGTAGTTATTTTCCATCCACTAAGTAGACACGTTGAATTATCGGACTTACCGTTGAGGTGTAAAATACACGCATTGAAATAATGAAACTGAAATTTGCAGTGATCTAAATCTTATTTGTTCCCTGAACTAAACCGTGCTTTATTCCTTTCTATTTTCCATTGCGTTCAACGCGAGGACATCTAACACTCGGAATTTTACGATCCGTTGCTTGCTGTATGAATTTCTCCTGTCACCTGCACGCGCAAAATTCTCAACCGCGAGAACCCAGCCGAAAGTAAAGAACTAATTAATTCTTTGCGCGCTATTTCGTTTACGTTTCGCCCGCAGAATGACGTGTGAAATGTTCCGTAATTAATGTGATGCAATTGCCGGGCATCATCCCTTAATTATTTCGATCTATTTGCCGGGTGGTTCTTGTCGTTAATTTCTGATGTCGTAAATGAATGAGGAAGTGCAAACCTGAATTACCGTTAAGGGAATAATTACTTTCTAAAGGAAAGCATCTTCCAGTTATATATCAGAGGTTAGATTATGATATTAACTGTAAGTATTGTTTTTCCTTCTAATTTTTACGTTTACGTAATACTGACTAATTATTCAAATTATTTTAGATTGTTCTTAAGCATACCTGGAGTAAAATATGAGAGGATATGATTATAAGTAGAAAAAAGGATCGAAAATCTCTAAGCTTTTAGGGCAGAATAGTCCCATCGTACACAGAAAGACAAATTGCAGCTTCTCCAGCTGAACTATTCCTTTCAGCTTCAAGGATTGTGGCGTAAACAACACATAAGTATCGTCAACCTCTGCGCCGCACAGGTTCAATTACTTATATAATAATTAATCTGGGACAGTCGTTTCGAGGACACGAATGGTTCTTATCATCAATCAAAAGATAAATTCGTTTTGAAAAATTCAAAAATAACTTTTCAACTGAAGAAAAGGCATACTTACCAGCATAATGGGCATATATTGCCTTATCAACACCTTAAAATAATTTGTTACGTAGGTATTTATCTACGGTAGACATTTACTGAAAACTGTGTAATGATGTCTGTGTTACAGCAACAATACCTATCCATATTCTCTTGAATTTGTTTTAGAGACTTACTTGAAGCTAAGCATCAATTTCTAGTAGTTGGCAAGCTATCAGAACAATTTAAAGAACTACGTCTTCCATTTTCTCTACTTTAATCGAACATTTGGATCCATTTCTAAAATACCACCCTGTTGCATTCGCTGTTTTCATGGCAGGTCCTACCCCTCGAAGCGCGCCGTTAATGGAACTTTGCCAGAAGCTGGTGTTATTTAAAGTAGAAATATTGTCAATATTTTCCCAATCACGAAGGCTTTCCTCTCATTAACAATTTCTCCTATTTTTCCTTTTCATTCTGCGCACTCGATTTCCTTTTCAGCAATTCAAACCGTCGCCGAATTCAACGACGAAAGTCTCTCTCGGTAAATTGAGATCGGACAGTCGGTCCCGGCAAAACGAACTTCCTGAGACACGAGAGTTGCGTTTCGGACGAGCTGTAATTTAACAGAACGAACGCCTCCCTTGGGAAACATTGGCTGTCAAGAAAAAAGACCGGTCACCGCCGAACACGTACGCTACACGGACGATCCGTTAATTCTGGTCTAGTCGGAGTGAAATGGACGTGGCCGTACCAGACGTCGTTGATAATATCAAACGCCACATCGTTTTACGTGTGGAATAATACGGAATAATTAAAGGAGACTGCGTAATTATGGCGTGCTTAATTATGAGACGTTTTGCACTCTCAGCAGTTCGTGGAGTTTGCCTAATGGCATGAAGAAAATAAAGTGGAAGTAATTGTATTGACATACTGAGGCGTCACGAAAAATTTTAAAACCTTGTGATGTTCCTAATTTATTATTATTTCTACAGTCGGCAATTTGGTCACTGGTTTTACCATCTTGTGTAACTAGCAGAATTGTATACATGAAATTCTTTTTCAATTTCCTTCGAAAAAAAAACCATTCTTTTGCTTATACTTGCATTATTCAAGCCATACTTACAACCAAATCAAGAAGAAAATCCTTATGCCTTCGCCAGAGCTTTCAATTTTTCAAATATTTTTCATTTCGTTCAAAAAATAACAATAAACGCGAATTATATGGGTGATGATGTTTTATAATTTCTGCTACATGTCGTCCTATTCCAGACAGACCAACTCGCTGTTCATCTTCTAAATTTTTCAATTTTGACTGTTTTGTTTCTTCATATTCGTCAGAGTTGACAATTCTTAATTTACGCAAACGCGACTTAGAAGATAGTGTAAAATATGTATTACTTTTGTAGATAACTCTGGATAATCATCTCTTAGCGAAATAAAAAAAAATTGAACTTCTTACGTGAAATTGTTGACGAACTCAAATACTGATAATTAGAGATGAGAAGGCTGGTGGAATTATTACTTTTTTTTGCAGCGACTCGATAGAACCGCGCCTATTCGCCTCATGAGAATGGATTGGTGTTGCCTACTGATGTCCCCGCGAGTCTACAAAACACGAGTCTGTCTAGTCTCTGCAAATAATTTCATCCGCCTGTGTCTTCTCTACTGATAACTACTAATATTTGAGTTGATTAATAAAAAGTTGACAAGTTAAAAAATTGAAATTTGAAAAAAAGTTCAAGTGATTTTTCGGTATTGCTCAAAGAAACTTGTTTATCGGTTCAGATGTTTTCTAGGTTTATTGGTCCAGAAGCGTAACGTTTTATCAAAAGCAATTAATTTGACGTTTGTATTTTCTTAAGACTTCTTTGTTTTGGGCTAGAACTTTTCCCGTAGAAAACTAATGAATATCGATTTTATATCGTGATAAACAATTTTAATTAAATTCCATGCTCTTGCATAATTCATTCAAAGCTCGTCTTTTTAAAGGTTTGATTTGGGCAATTCAGCGGTTCGCTCATAAACGAAAGATATATAAAGTATTCACTTTATTTATGGAAAAGTTAATAACAAAATATTTACAAAGCTTAGTCTTTTATCCACAACTATTTTGTATTTAGCGACAATAACAATGTGCGAAGACGTTGAAAAAACGTTAAAACGCTCTATTTGTATCTGTTCCATCTAAAATTCAAGTACCTGTTTGAAGTAATTGCAGTAATTGGAAACTACTGTCTGATTCGCTAAATGTGGAATTCGTGCATTTTAGCTTTGTCGTTAGAAATCCTTAATTTTTCAGACTTTTTGTATGTGGTTTTAGTAATATCAATAAAATGTTACTTCAAGGAAATTTAATTTAGAAGTCAATTAGAAGAGGGTAAGTAGAAGCACGCTTATAAACTAATTAATTAATTAATTATACAAATTGGATAATTTGTCGACTAAGGTTCGCCTATTTAATTATCAACGGATTATGGGAAATATTTGTTGTTGACAAACGATCCAATAGCTCATTACTATCTTCTCAATAACGGACTTTTTTTTAATGAAATTTTTGTAATTTAACTCATTGCTTCCAATAGTCCAAAAATAGTCCAAAAAGTAATTAAAATAATCTAGATATAAATAAGTAATGAGCTACGTGAGGAAGTGAAATGAAACGATGAAGGAAATTTTCCAAGAATTTTGCGCCAGTGGTGTGTGGGCTGAATTGCTACGCAATGGTTCCCCAATTCAAGCCACGAAGTAATGAGGGTTATTAAGGTTGAAGATACATACTGTGGGATGAATTTTTTTTAGACATGTGCTTTTTAATAAAAGCTCAAAAAAATTTGAATTTCTTATTTTTCGTTTTTCTCGTTATTTCCATAACATAAAAATCCTACATTCGATGTACTTCTTGATATTTCGTTCTTATTTGTCTCTCTTCTTCCGGCAAATCATTTTATTTTCTATTATTCTCTATATTAATTATCGTTCTATTTTTTCTTTTCTTTTTCATTCCACTTTCTTTCATTTCAAATCACGTTGCCGTCGATTCGTATGTATTATCGTATGTATACAACATTATATACATACGGTTAAGACGAATTACATACGATTATATATATATATATATAATAGTATGTAATTCGTATATCATATGTGATATAAAAGCTTTCAGTACATACACAGTGCATTCTCTATAGATGCCTTATAGGACACGTAGGATCGTAAAATCTCGTCTTGACGGTTTTCCTACTTGAAGTTTTTAGATAATTTTTGGTTCAAACCATGTTCTACAAGATCTAGTAAGTTTTTAGTAGCTTAAAGTGTAAAAACTATCAACACGATATAAAATTTTTATTATTATCTTTCAAAATGTACCTGACATAGTTCTCTCCCTCTCAACGCGCCTTTCACTCAAATCTGCCGTTAAAATTTTTCTAAATGAAATATTTCGTGCATCGGTACCTTTGCAAAAATATCCTTGGCATTCTTCCGGCAATAATGTAAGGCAAGTTTGAAAAGTTTCTCTTGAAATATTTCCTTTTTTGGACATATTATTGCGCTGTTAAGAATATACCAAATTTAATATATTAAATTATAGATCAAGTCAGAATCCTCCCTAGGTATGTTTTTTTCATTCGGCGTAGGTTTGAAAACGCTACACAGTTACCTTTAATCTTTACATAATTATTCAGTTTGCGTAGAGAATCAAAGGACAACATGTAAATGTCGCTGTAGCAATTTTACAATTCAAACAACCAATGTACATACAGCTCAGTTGAAATTAATTGTGTCAATATTTTCCTTCACTGGTTTAACTAATTTAACGTGGTTGTGTTCCATAAGGACATATTTGTGAATAAGTAGATGCGTGGGAGAGTATCGGAAAATGTTATTCGCCTCCAAACGAACGTATCTCTACGATTCGCGATTTATTAGCTATGTCCGTGAAACATGGTTGATAAATTACGGACAGTTCCTCGTCTGCGTATCGCACCTATTCTGTTCCCTTAACTTTACCATATCATAGCTATTTTTTGTTGTGTTCATCTATATTGGAGGTTGTACACCTTACCGGGTTTCCTTGAATACATATGTAAATAAATAAAATTCCTATCATATCGAAACTAAAACATTATGTCAGAATAGTTTAGGTAATTCCGTCCCGCAATCCCTAAGATCCTTTTAACTCATCTCTTCTAGATATACAGAGTTGTAGTTGCCAATTGAACATTCTACATACATTCGTTTCGAGGACATAAATGAAAAATGACCTAATTATTGACCACGAATGCATGTACATAGCTTCATTAGTCATAACTATGGTAGGAAATAATCGGGTTTACGATTATTTTATGCCGGTCACGTCCGTTTATATGCAAAGGTAATGGTATCGAATACATTACGTTTATTATCAAATTATGTTATTCGTTTCAAGTTATACCTTATACGTAATATGTTTACGATCGCAAAGTGCGGACCACCTACCAACGGAGTCGGATAAACATTTTCGTATTAGATTACGTTCAAAGCGAAGGCAGAAAATCTCGCTGCGATAACAAATTGACGGCTATAATCCGTGATTTCTTATCAATCTCTCGTAACTGCCTCGACCTTGTCCTTGGCCTTTCAATTAAACGCGTTTCCAACACGCGAATCTGTTCCTTGGACACTCCCTAATCTTGTTGTTTTTCATGGGGAATCCATTAATGTGCTCCAATTGTGACAGGAACGGTACTAAGCGCGAAAATCCAATACCGGAGCCAATTTATTGCGTACGGAACTAGAGCGAAATAGGATGGAAATGAAATAACCTTCGGTGACAATTGCAATTTAATATGGTAATGAAGTTGATGCCGATTCATGTTGTTATCCGCATTAATGGTATATACGCTGGATCGTTAATGTATTGGAAATAAAGGTATTTAGTTACTAAAATAATTTCAATGGTCCAAAATTCAAATGAAATTCAAGAATAAAACGGCCGGAAGCTTTGAATAAATCCTGTTTAATTTATTTATTTCGTCCTAAATCTAATAACTTTGACATCATGCCGCGTGTGGCAGTATTTATCAAATATAAATTTCTCTTATGAGGTAGGCATTTATTTTATGCATTTATATCTGTGAAATGTATTTTAACGTTTTCAACATCTAGTACTAGATTATTCCGCTGATTTTTCTCTATCGTCTTAGGACTCTATCATGTGCAAATTGGATCTTCTAGATATTCTGTAAGGCAGGAATTTTACATAAAACGTTGCATCAAATTGCACCGGGTTGATTACAAACTAGATAAAATTTTAATGAAATAGCTAAATGCAAAATTTTTTGAAATGCTTATTTGTAAACATTAATTTACAAATAAACCTCTTTTTAGGGTTTCGTAGCACGTAGCTTTCTCAAGTCGAAAAATGAGTAACCATGTACTAATAACTAATAAAATAGCAATGTTTTATTGCAGAAAATGGTAAATATGAATGATATTATAGTTAACGGCAACAAACATAAAATACGCAAAAATAAGACTTAATGCCGATTAAAGATTGTTTTTATTAAACTATTCAAATTTATAACAACATTTTAATTTAAACCAATTGGAGCAACTTGTTTGAAATAAATACAAATATGGAAATAAACAAAAGCGCAAATCGATGATAGCGTGATTGCGGATGCGGTCCGTTGGCGGGAAATGAACGGCGTATCCTCGCTCTGCTGGTGGTGACTATTAGCTCCACTTGATCCCCTTATTAACTCACTTGAAGCACTACTTGGGTTGAAAATGAGGATCGATATTTCGTCAAAACAGCTGGCTCTGGTTAATTAATTAAACTTGCGCGATGCGAAGTATGCCGATACTTTTGTATTACTTGTTAACCGTATTAATAAAAATAAAAATGTTTCTCTCATAACTTCTTTATTAATAGATATATTTGAATGAAATTTTGGTGAAAACCTCTTTAAAACCTTCTGGATTCAGTGGCGTAGTCAAATATTTAATAAAAAAAATAATCTTTCTTAATAATCAAATTTTGCTATTTTAGAACTCAAAAATCAAGTTGAAACGAACCTCCAAAATTTTCCTTTTTGATTCGGTAATAATTTAATCTTATTGTGAAATATAAGTTCTACAAAGGAACTTCGACTTCATCAAACGGATCACACTGTATATGTATAAACATATAAGCAGACACATTTGAGAAATTCGCTAAATTTAACACTGTACTTTTCGATCTTACACTGGAAAATGGTGAAGAAATTAATGAAAATGTAGTAAATGAAAATTAAATAAATATAAAAAGCTCTTAAATAATAAAATTATTTAAGCGCCTTTGCTTTTGAGTTTTATTCTTGGTGAACTCAGGGCAACGTTGCTTAATCTAAAAAACTGTGAATTAAAATAAAACGCAGTTCATTAGTCAACTCTTGTTTAGTACCATACTTTCACTAAGCTGTAGCTACAGATGATTATAGATTAATAAATTTTAAACATAAACCATTTAGGTTAAAAAATGTTGGTGAATTTTTGATAATATTTTGAAAATCCTTTAGCGGACAACCCTACTTGATGGAGTTGCATTAAAGATACACTCGTAACCCAACATCATTTTATGATAGAAACCTCTTACGTCCGTCCATTAAGAAAATAAATAGCAATTGTTCAAATAATTCCATAATCCCCACTTTGCCACATGTTTTCGATACGCTCTTAAAAGACATATCAGGTAAACTTTTATAACGAATATCTTATATTCCGCAGGAATAAAGTTTCAAAAACACGTTGTCGCTTTTGTTTGCTCCGAGAGATTTCTAAGGAGGACGTATGGCGAGAAATGCATTGTATGTGTGTCAAACGCTTCTTACATGTTACTTTGCCTCTGGCTTCTACGCTAGTCGATAATACCTTGTTTACTCACGGGTCGTTTCATATCATGACGAAGTGATATCGGTTAGAGGCGTGAAGGAAACCGCGACAAAATCCATTAGGTGGTTTCATTTGATGATGGTGAATATTGCCGTCGCGTACGAGTAATATAGGAAATTGGAAAATCAGGACGACCCAGATACTCCGAATCTAAATAAGCATAAGGAAATAAACGCGAAAAACGAAATTATTTGGTCTTGAGTAGCAATTTCATAGCAAGTGAACAATTTTTGGCGCTTTATGGAGATGCTCGGTGACGGACTGATTGATAGTTATTCAACCTGTCACCCAAGATAAATCCTGGATTTATTATTTTGACTCTGAGTCGGAGTTTAGCCAATAACAGCAACGGTGGTATAAAATGTGAACATAGCAAAGCCAATAAGCCAATCAGAAAATTGGCGAATCGTATTTAAAACGGTAGAAGGAAAATAAGTCAGAGAGTAGATAAATATTCCTGGATTATCAGCAGCTTTGTAAGGTCTTGCATAATAGAATCAGAGGCGAAAAATATAGACGATAGTTAAGAACGAAATCGTCAAAGAGAGATTTAGTTAGGTTACTTGGACTATGTCCATTGCCACTGGAGGCTAGTTATGAAAACGGCAATGCCAAATTGCAAAACAAGAATAAAACAAGAATGTTTATCAAACCATGTGATGCTAATAGGTTATTTACAAAGTTTAATACGTTTCTTTTCAACATAATAATCAGATCATCGAAGCATTAATTATTTGGAGTCTGCTGGCGATGTTCTAAAATAAACTTCACAAGTATAAATACAAAAACGTTCTCCAGCCGTAAATGATCAATTCGAATTTGTACCTACGCCGATGTTGTGTAACGTAATGTAGACATGTGCGAAAGCTCACAAACAAGAACTGGCATCGTTGTTTCCCGCAGTGAAAATTTATTACTTTTTATATATTTATACACACCGAATTTTACAACTGTCTATAGATACCTTTAATTCTAGATTTTTTACGTGAATAGAACCAGCTGCACGCTTGTGCCAAAATTTACATATGTTGAACTGTTTTCGATCGGTTTTATAATTTTCGACATAAAACGATGAAATTTAAAACTGGCGAAAATTTAATTTGGAGCCAATACCAATAAATATCAGAATATTTATTGTGACGTTGTAACGTGCATGTTTCATATAAAATCACTGATACATATCATTCGAAGCATAACATAATATTTTGAAGGGATTAGATAAATGTTTATATCCTTGTTTGTACTTCTGTTATAGTCTCGTAATGATTATCAAATCTAAGTGTACTGGAAGACAAGTACCATGCTGTTTCGAGAGATCGGGACGGACAAAGTGGCTAAGAACATAGCGAGTAGATCCAAACAATCACTTTGGTCTTCAGAAAAAGGACAAAGGGTTTCGTACTGACAAAGCATACTAGAACAAACGCAGGCTAAGGAATTCTCACCAGAAAAGACAACAGAAATAAGACAATCTTTAAGCAGAAGGAACCTCAGGTTACCAGAAAATAATTTCAATAATAAGCGTTAAAAGGAAATCGAATTCAATTAAAATAAAAAGGTAGCTTAAATAAAAACATGATAACAATAATCGAAATAAAAAAAAAATGGCTGTGGAAGAGACTAGACAACTAATACTATATAGAACCGAATATTTAAAAAAGTCCTAGCCTCAGAAAACAAATTAGAGAGAATATAATAAACAAAGCTAAAGATGAAACATGCATAACCATGCTTTCCGATTATACATTAACGACTAGCTCGCATGGAGGGCAGAGAAGGTGTGACTTGACCGACGGACTCAGTGATTAGTGTAGAGCTGGAGTATAAACAAACTAATTAACTAACTTTGGCGTTAACTTCGTTAATTCAAATTATCTCGCTGCAGTGAGATTAAAAGAAGAATATACGAGTCCTTCCTTTCTTGAGCATACTACATCTATTAATAACTCCCGTGCTACCTTTCCCCAGCGTGTTTCGATCATGAACTCCTAGAAGGCGTTAATTGACTACGTAGTCAGCGAAGCATGCCATCAAATTACTTAAGTAAGGGCGGCCATTTATCCACCTAGATCCAAATATGACTGCATCGATTCTTTACGAGAATAAAAACGATTATCTAAATTGGATCCTGGATTTGCTTAGTCGAAAGGTAGACATTATCTTTACCGAGTATTTGTCGCCGGATAATTTATGTAGTAATAGCCGGCAAGTGCTTTGATAATAATCGACCTGGTTAAGTGTGTAAATCGTGTTAGATGGAGCGCGCGCGAGGTAGCTCACCAACGTAAGCAAATAAACACGAAAGTACAGTAAGTAGGGATTTCGTGGTGATAGATCTCAGGACGATAAAATTAATTAAAACGGTATTTTATAGCATGCAAATGGATTGGCGGTTTTAAATACCGTCTTGCAGGTGGAATTGTAAATACGCCTCAGTAATTCTTTATGAACGTCTCGCATTTCGTTGCTATATCAAGATGAAACGGCAGTGGTGACGTCAGTAGTCTTTTATTTCGAGATAATATCACATTGTAGATCTTTCATTCACTTGAATTTTAAAAGAAGTCACTTTTACCTAAATATAGAAGACCTTGCATGTTTACCTATCTAGAAAAGAAAATTTCAGTAGTTAGCACTCATGAAAAAAAAAATTAAAGAGAGATTCCCGCATTATTCGTGTTGAAAGGAAAAGCTGCAGATGAGAAAGATATCTTTCAGAAAATCTTACATAAAACAAAATGGTTGTGGACCTTATTAGACGACAAACGTTAAGTCATTTGGAAAAGCCAACTTTAAGGGAGCTTCTGCAAACGTTGGCCGTAATTTAAATGCGTCAATGGTTGAAGAAGTCCAGAATCTACCCTAAAGCTCAAGATCGAAAATTCTGTATTAAGTGTACCATTTGTAATAAATTAAAATAAATATCTCTGGCAACAAAGAAACAAAATGTAATAACCTATCAGTATATCTATTCGCAAACTTTATTTCGCAAGCTTAATTTTCAGAAAATATCTATGGTATGGCTGCAATTGTTTACCTGTACCAAAAGATGGGAGATGAAGATTTGAACTTTATTTACTCATAACCGAAAATATAATCGAACGAACAATTCCAAATTCCTGCTGAAGCAGTTTAAGCGAATGAATTGGAGCTTTAGGGTCGATTAATAGCTGTAGATGAAACTCGGATAGGTTAGTGTACTGCTGAAACCAAGATACAATCAAATCAGCAAGCTGCGAAGTGTGAATAAACTCCTAAAAATCCTAAGATTAATTGACAAGCCGACGGCAGAATTTGCGAAAAAAAACGACCGCATTTGAGGGTATTAAAGGGATGAGGACATCGTTGTGAAGACCGTATTATAGAGACGGTTGAGAAACAAAACCGATTTTGATCGAAAAAAAAATACTTATTTTTGCGTTACGATGGATACCTTTTAGACTACTCTCATAAATAAGAGATAAACTTTCATCGGTGCCACCTTCGTTCCTATTCTTACCATATCTCACTCTAATAATTATACTGAAAAACTTCGCAATGATTACTTTAGTTTGCGTCATAGCAACTACGTACATAGGATATATGTATTTGTATGTATGTATGTATGCATATCAGCGTTCGAAGACGATATCTAGATCCGTTCTAAAAGTGTTTGCCAAGTGTTTATCTAAATAATAGCTGTTTACATTGCCGTAGCACAGAAGGTGGAGTGCATTAACACTATGACGTATTCAAAGCTGATATTTCCGACATCCACACCTTTTACTAGAAGAAGCGCAATACACTTTTCCGCTGAAACAAAAGGAACATAACGGCAAGGTAAACACCATAACATAATACGCAGTGGGAATGGTTATTTTTTAAATATTTAAACTAGGCGTTGGTGTTATTTTTATACTGCTTTATAAAAATAAAAATACCTTTCAATTTATCCAAAAATTATTTAGATTATACGATATTTACTTAGCGTAAATTGAAAATGGAAATTACTTTCAATAACTTCTGCTTCAATAACTTCAATAACTTCTGATCCTTATCTTTGTTCCAAAGATAAGGATCAGAATTCAACCATTCTACTTAAGTTAAGTTGAGTTATTTTAACTTAAAAGATGTTCTACCAATGTTGTATCAAATAAAATAAGAGAATGGCAAATTTTTGCGCGGTAAAAGGTTCCTGATCTTATAAGCCAATATTGTAGTGTTTCGATATCATTTATTTTAAAGAACTAACATCTATGTAGCGCTCATAATCAACTATCTTTTGATGATATAAATGAATATTTTATTGAAAGGAAATATAACCTGCAAGAGGGAGTTTAACTGGGAGGGTAGATCTAAAATCTATGAAGGATAACTTGGTGACATCTATGAATCCAAGCAATTAACTAGCATGGTCGTATAAAAAGATATGAAGACAATATTGTAATATTTGTCGATGTTCGAAAGACAATAACCAATGCGCAATCGCCACATATAGGCAAACGATAATCAATTAAAGCGAATTATGAAGAAAAGTAAACTTCCGTCTGTCCGGATTTTCTACAAATGTAAACTGTTAATGAAAACATGTGTGATCATTGACATATACGCAATCTGCTAGAGCATGCAAAACTTAAACATAACATCAACGGGTTTGAGTTACTAAATACGTCAAAGTTACGTAATTAATTTGCAATGTAAGCACGCTGCACGCGTGCGAAATGAACACAATTATCAAACATGCAAAATCCGTCGTATGCTTCAATACTTGGGAAGTTATTGTTTATTGGAAATTACTGAAAATGATTCTAAGCTGCTGTTCACTGTTGATAAATAACAACAAATGTATACTGCTTCAATTGGCATTGATTTATTAGTATATCTCTATGGAAAGTTACTTTTTCGACGAAGTTGGTTTTATTCATTAAAATAAGAAGATATATCGTACATCCAAAACAAAAGAATCATGATCAGTTAAAATTAACCGTTCTACCCTTGAAACTACAAACCCGAAACAACACACGAACGAGCACAAATTTAGTACAAAAAATACGTAAACAGGAACTGCAGAAGATAATATATTTTAACTCATCTATCTACCCATTCATATCAACCTAAATATGGCTTGGAAAAAAAGATCCATAACGTAGTCATTATTTCCGAAGAAAGGTAGCTTTTAATCTTCTCTATCGATTGGGTAACGCTAGTGTGGAAACCAAAGATTGAGGTTATGCACGTCCATTCTAAATGAAATTGTGCAGTAAAGATATTGAGATGTTTTTTTGGGGTAGTTACTTGATGCGACAGTACAACGTACCGAAGTAGTTTAGTAATTATATTTAACCAACTCGAACATTTTAGGGTTTCGTAGTTTTTCAATAAATAAATTCTCAAGAAACGTTCTATCTCCTAAATGCAATAACTGTCATTGTAATCTAAATATGCGTCCGTAGAAAGGACTCGGTCTATGTTCGAATCTTTTTCGGTTTCCTATCAATATATCAATTTGATAGCAGTAAGCCATGTTTCCCAAACTTGAAGTCCCATCAAATGTAGCGCCCAGCATTTGTTTGGTTGATGATAATTAGTGGATAATTATCAAATGAAAGCATAACCCTATCCAATATTGTTAGTCAAACAGCTAGTCTACTCAACGATACAACCTTTTTGAATTTAGCCAAAGTAAGTGTTTTGGAAAAAGATTAAAGAATGGTATCTAACTCAGAATTTATTTGGTTAACTGCCTCTTGGATATCACATATAGTAAAAGAGTTAGAGTGCGATATTCATCGGTATTAAGGTAGGCAATAGCTAGAACATGAGTATTTAATTTAATGTATATATCTTCGCAAAATTGTACTTATTAATAATTTATTGGTATGCTGAGCAATAGTATTGGCTATGTCTTTATTAACCAAATATCTAGAGAAGTCTAAGATACCCTTCAGGTTTTTAATAGAGGCACAGGGGCGAAAATTCACGAAGTCTTAGCCAAAATCCCAAAGAAGTCCATGTCTTCAGCTGTCTCTCACCGAATCCTCTCATCTCCTGTACTGTCTTTCTTTCTTTTCAGCCCTATCTCTCTTGAAACTAAAAGTTTTCCGGATTCGAACCGTGTCATGCCGTTGAAAATAATAATAATAATAATAATAATAATCAACGGCATGACACGATTCGTACCCGGAAAACGTTTAGTTTCAACAGACTCCGGCCGTGGAAACCTACGTTTTTATTCCTATCTCTCTTATTCTCCCTATCCATGTCTTCCTTCTTCAACATCAGTAGTTTCAGAATTTGAACTGTGACTCTTTATTATTATCTTCATCACTTCTACTGAATCTTCTACTCCTACTTTTTTCAGCATTTCATGGACCGTTTCCTTCAGCCCGAATATCCCGTAAACGTTTCTCCACTAATTTCCCCAATTTCTCTTGCTCCTTCTTGTGTCTTGTAGGAGTAATCGCAAAAGGCACGCATTGGTCAAGTGGGTTTTCTTTAATAATAAATAATTTATTTTTTTAAGTGCTTCTTTTCTTCATTTATTTTTTTTACTTTTAATATTTATTCATACAACCATTTCTGTACTTTTGTAATGTATAGAAGATCTTGCGCAGTTGCTGGTGACATGGTTTTGAACACACTGTAACCACCCATCCTCCTCCAATCAAAGAATCTTGTGGACATTCATGGTTCTACTTGTTGAAATAGGTTTGATGTTAGAAAATATTGAATTCAATTTCAAATTTGACACGTTTTACGAAAACCTTGCGAAACTTATGCGAAGCCCCAAAATATAAAATGCAGTTGCAATAAAACGCATCCTGGAACATGTTTTTCGCCAGCGCAAGCTACTACTTGATTACAGACGTCGCGAATTAACAGCACTCGCACACAAATGATCAAGTTTAGAATTCCATGTATTTTAACGTAATGATCTATAAAGTTGAAAGCGTAAATTTTATACGACGCTACATTATGACGATATAAATCTCGACGGAAGATCGAATAAAGGATTTAGCATCATTTGCAGCCGCGGGATCCGCTGACGTGACTTGTGTTCTTCTTATTTTCCCCTCTGGTAAAGTACGTTATAAACAGAGGAAACTTTTACGTTAACGTCAATGTTATAAATTGTTCGGAATTAATATAAAAGTTTTTCCGAGATAAGAAATTGTTGAAAATAACGTTACCTATAGCCGAAACTTGACATGAATTTATAAAAAATACCTATCAATTTTTTGAATGGATCCTAGATACTTTCTTAATATTCCATAGGATAGTTATATAAATTTAAAAGAACGCTGCTCTCGGATACCAATATCTTTTGATCATTGCAATTCTCTTGCTAGCGCAAAGAAAGGGGAAACGAGGAAAAAGTAAAGCGCCAAAGGAACTGAATTCCTTCTATGACCGAAGGTCTCATCTGCTGCCGCGAATTAGTTACGTGATTAAAGGGATAAAGCGGGACACGCTGCTGCAATAAAAGAGAATTAATGGTTCAATTAGGTTTGAAAAATGGTCTACTATTCACTCCATAAGCTACTGGACCATTTCCTCGTCGTTAACATTATCTTTGCCTTAATTGTGTCCCCCGAAAAGACTCAAACTACGTTACAGAAGAATATACCTACAACTTCCTAACATCCATCTTAGAATTTTGAAATTATAACGTTCACTTCGGTAACTGTGAGATACGAATATTAGCAACGCTCTAATATTATAGTCATGGAGATTATCTCCTTTCGCATGTTCACTTACAAGAATGCAACACGTCAAAAGGAATATGCAAGTAAGGAATTTTATTTGAATAACAAAGTCATCAGTACGTAGCTGCTAAGGTTAGCATTCCTGACTAAGCAGATTCTAGTATACAATATGTCACTAAAATAATATTATTGAATTATATAGTTTCATGCGCTAACCATAATCAAAGGCACGTATTTACATCTATTTATAAGAGTAGCGAACCTAAACTTTTACTAACCACTACTAGATGACCTTATTGAGATATGACGAAACACATTGCTGTTATCGTAAAAGTGGACATTTATTATTATTGAAGGCAGTATGTCTTCAGCCGAGTAGTTTGCTTGCAGTGAGCATTTAAAGGAAAACAATGTTGTGAGAAAATGAAACTTTTACGTGAAGATTGTTGGGATGATTTACTAGAACTTCAGTAAAGCCCTAATACAACAACAGTGCCTCGAATTGCTTCGTTTAGACCTTACTAATGAAACACTATTAGAAAAGACTACAGCAAAAGACTTATCCGTGAGATAGAGCTATCGTTAGGCATATCGAAGACTACAGTATCTGCAGTACATCCGGTTTTGCGGGAATATTTAGCCGTGTTCCGTGGTTGAATTTATACCAAACTATTCAAGCAACTACGTAAATATATTAAACTGAAAATAGAGCTTAACGCTCGCGCCACTTATATTCTTCAGTTTTTAATATTTACGTGAGCACTACGGTATATTTTGCAGAAGAAGAAAATTAGGTTCATTCAAATAATCTAAAAACTACGATTTAACATTAAAAGGGAATGAAGTTTGTCATAATCCAAGACTTGATTAGCCCGTTCAATGAGTGCGACACCGACTTACCTTCACAGCTTACAAAATGTATTGTTTATAAGTCAAAAAGAACAGGTAGCTAACTTCTCCATTGTCCAATGGATTTATCTTGGAAAAACACATCGAGAATATATTTTCTTCTATATCCAATAGTTGCTTAGCATCCGTACTTTTATATATAATGCAGTTAGTTGCTAATTTAATCAATTAATCTGGATCTTCATTATTAACCGTATCTGGTGCAGCGTGCAGACTCGTTTATGTTTTCTTTATTTATATCCGATTAGTTTTTTCCTGCCGCTTATCTTCTGAAGCTCCTTATTTATTTCCTGACTTTTTTCAAATTTAATCAGCTTGATCCTTTAGTTTCACACTTCCCTTGCGTAGTTTTTGCAATTTTCAAAATTTTTGACCAACTGTTATTTTGATATATATCTAAGTCTCTGAAATCTTCTATTGGTTTAATTTCACCTTTAGCATGGTGAAGTAGAGGAAGATGACGATGCTTCTCGATTTTTCGTCTTCTGGCTGGTTCCTTTTTTGAACTACTCGATAACACTAAACATATTCAAGATCTATTGCTAGGACTTAATTCGAAACCATTTTTTACTTTTTTCGGAAAACAACTGCGAGGATACAAACAATAAACTTTTTAAATTTCTTAAAAAATTGGGATATCAATCTTCTTAGTTGCTTTATGCCCAACTATATTTCCATTCCAGACAAATAATTAGATGCTTAAACTTTTGGTGTTTAAAATAAGTTGAAAAGTTTGAATGTACGGTTAATTAATACATATTGACATTACCTAAGTGAACAACAATACCATATGCTACCCTAACGCGTTACGTGGATATACATATTATACGCATATGGCGTGAACGAGAACGAATCGGATTTCATCGGGCAACTCGTAAGCTAACAAAAACAATTTTAGGTGCGTAACGAAGAACAAAGAACGGGTCTAAGAGCAGCTGGCGATTTTGGCAATTTTCCACAGGACGCTGATTGCGATATAAACTAATTTTATGTGAATTCTACAAACAAAGACAAATCTTTGTTGTATTGCTGTACGTGCGGCTCTAAATACATATTTTATAAATAAATGCTTGAATCATCCCTAATGTATTTACCATTTCAGCTAACTAAATCACACATGAGCATGGTTAGAGCAAATACAGGAAGGTAATTTTCCTGTACAAGGTTTAATTGGGTTTAATTGAAGATAAATGGTGAGTATCGATGCAGTGTTTTTTCTCAAATAGAACTGTAACAAGATGTCGCAATCTTTTGACTCATTCCCTATTCGCTGTTGTGGTGATATTATATACGTAAATATATCTTATTAGGCCTGACGACAACGAGTCTATAAGCTTTAAGGCCTACCATGATAACGCTGACCGAGAATAACCATCATAAAATGAAACACCTGAATAACTATAGAAGATGGTCGAAGTTAGTTTATGTTCTTTTTAGAATTATTTTAAAATTATTTCAAGCAAAATAAACAAAAAGCAACGTCAGAAATGTCAATTTCTGACGTTTCTCCACTACAAATGTAGATCTGTGTTCAATCAGAGATTGTTTGGTCTGTCTCCGTAATTACTCTTCCACCAATTCTGAGATTTCTTATATTACTATTGTTTAGTAGTTGGTGTATTGTATTCCGATATTATGCCCTGATAATCGGGAAAGTTCGTAGGTTTGACGTTCCGTCGATGACCTTCTTATATTGATAGCCAGACGGTTCACCTTAGATCGGCTTTCCAGCTTATTGAACAGATTTATGCAGCCCTGCGCCAGTTCCGACTTCGTCCGCGTTTTCACTGCTTGACTGCCTAAATAGATAGCAATAGATCGATAATTAACTTCTTGCCCGTTCAATTCTTCAATATATCCCAGCATCGCTGCTATTTCGGCTTGAAATACTTTGACACTTAGTATTAAGCTTAATGATTTTCTAATTTTTGGTCAAATTCCGGCTTCGACTCCAATCTATGTACCAGATAGATTCGATTTTAATAGGCGGGTCTTTCTTCCATTCTTCTCCGCCTAGTATCATCGTTTTATAGTTCTTGTCGAATCTGTATGTGGCGTCGTTTTGTGTTCCTTTTGTAGTTTCCACATAAAAAATGTTGGATATGCATTAGTCTGCAGTTTATTAGCCTGTGCTCTCCTTGAATGTGTACATGTAATTGTTTCAGATTGAGTATGGTTCTCTACATGTTTTCGGGATGGTTCTCGTGACCCTCACAGCGTATGAACATGCTATGCTAGACTTTGTATTGCCATTTACCCGCCTTATTGCATCTATCTACCATACCACCGAACCATATAATACTCATATAATACTCATATATAGCCACAGCAACATTTTTGGACGTGAGAGTTCCATGTAAGTTTTTGGTCAACCATATTCCAAGGTAGTTTGCTTTCTTGACAAATGGAATTTCCACCCTTTCGAGCATCATTCTCCTTATGCTTTGAATTACGCTTTTCCTTGTGAATAAGAGGATTTGTGCTTTTTGGCCGCTGATGCAATATACATCTTCCTATATTTCTATTCTAAATAGGGCAATTATCAAGAATTGTTTTGCTATTCATTTATTACTGCCAAATTTAATACTTTAAAATATATAATTAATATAGAGCAGTCTATCATCTCGCCATGGGACTATAATTAAACGCTAAGAATGCCTCAAGATGTAATATGACTAGCTAAGAAATTTTGAGGGTAAAATGTATTGAGTAAGCTAGGTTGTATTGTCCGTCTTCTATTATACGCCTTCTATTATTCGTCTTGCATTTTACGTCTTTTACACGCTATACGTCTCTTTACATTTCTTACTGTATCGTCTTACACCTTCCTTCTTACATCTTACGTCTTACACATCATTTCCGCCATTACTCCTCCCTCCTCTTGCTATATTGCTCAATCCCGCAATACAGATATGTAGATTTGCCTCTTACATAAACGACATCTTGTTGTAGTTGTGTTATAGCAAAAATATTTTCATAGATTGGATTACAAGGCATTATATATATGTACATACTTCCAGCCTTCCAACTCGCACAGTCTTGGAACGGATGATCCGTGCCGTATTTTGCATAAAATAATAGTTAGGAGTACTTGGATTGCTTGCTTTATACGTCATTTATGAATCGATTTCTGGGTGATTTCATTAAAATGCTTTGTATTTAGTTGCTACAAATAAACTAAACGCCTTACTCGTCATTATTTGAAAGCAATGCAGAGATTGCAGTTTTTAGAACTTTTTTGTTCTTGTTTTTGCAAAAGCTTTTATTCCTAATGGAACAACATTTAAACGTTTGTCTATTTGCGGAGTGACCAAAACGTCTTCAACGCACTAAGCCGCTTTGTAGTCATTACGAATATAGGTGTAACAACGAAGTCATAAGTGAATGGTTGGAATTGAAAGGAACGTTCTTTATTTCGTAAAAACTCTGTTTAATAAATTGAGCAAGCGGTTTCTAATTAAATTAATATATATTTAAATCTTTAAATTTAAAGCAAAAGTATTAGAAGTAGTCGAATAATTAAAATTATACATTTATGTAATTATGCTTTTACTAAAAGCCTGATACACACCAACCTCGCTTCTCGTCACATCACTATTGATAATTGTGAAGAAGTAAAAGTATAACTGTACAAGATAGAAAGAACAAACACATAAAAACTCCATTAAAATTACAGAAATTACAGAAGTAGTCGAAGTTGTTACACTTCGCCTCGCTTTCTAGTTCGTCCATTATTTACGTAAGGAAGTAATTTTGGTACTATAAAAACAGATTAGCCGCACTTTGACGATAGCTTTCCCTTAAGGATAACGAAGTTCCCGAAACCGGGATCCGTTCGGTAGAAAATAACAAACAACGAAGCAGTACGTCCGTTAGTGATAAATTGAAGTCAGGTCCGTTCATTCTTGCGAAAAACCACAATTCGTGTTCTTACGCAAGTAATTTTGGTCCGGTTGGTCAGTTTAAAACTTCTATCTACTTGGCTTCTACCCGCTTAAACTATCAATTCTGAACTAAAAGGTTCTTTGTGCGCGCTGATATGGGGAATTTATAGGTTACTTGAAAAAAACAGTGTAGTTAGATGTAGAGTAAGCTAAATCTTTTCCGGTCATTAATAGTTTTTGTTATCTACAGTATTACGTTAGTCGGGGGTACGTAATATATCAGGTGATTAAAATTTATTTACATGTAATCGCTGATAATGTAGGTAATTTTAATTGGAACGTTCGCGAATTGTTTGTACTTATTTATTGTAACGATAAATCGAAGCTGGTTACGTGAAAAAGATTAATATATAAGTTTGTATAATTATCGTATTTCCGTTTTAGTTGTTGCGTTTCCGTTTACTCGATAGCTTTTTTAATTGCTCATACGCCCTATCTACCGCGTTACGATTTAGCAAATGAACGGACATTACAGTGGCTGTTTGTTTGAAGTTTTGCCTCCATTTAAATGATTTGTATTAGATCCGTTCCAACCACGGTCCGGTATATGTGCATTGCAAAAGTTGCGTTCCAACCAGCTAATTACCGTACACTACACGATAACGAAAGCCTCTCAATCAACAGTACCGTACCGGGATCGGTCTAATTAGTACATGGTTGAAAGCAGGAATTGCTTAGATCGACATGCGCGGTGCAGATTTCCGTCATTTCTTATTTCATTTTTAGTAGTATTAAAATAAAAATCTAGGAAATTAAAACCACAGTAATTGTTCGAAAAATACAAAAAACTACTTAAAAGTCCAATTTCCTTCGATTTAGTAACACATAATTTATTTAGCCAGCCGTTAACTTACGTATTCTCAGCTAATAATAAATACTAAATAGAAAAGAATACTAAAAAGAAGTATACAAAATCTAAATTAGTTATATTATGTAGTTATTTTAATTATTTGAATATTATGTTTTTAATTATATATAAAATATAAAAAATAAAAATAATAATTATTATTTTTAGTAGCTCTAAAAATAGTGTAGTTTTATATAGTAAATCAACACGCCAGTTGGGTTGATTTTATACACTATTAAAATATGTTGAGCCAACGCCTTCTGAAAAATAAATATAACACTGAAATTTATTTTGTTCATCATAGTTCGCCAAAATTAAATTCTTGGGTTAAAATCAATTTGGAGCAACAAACATGACCTGTTATTTTCTCTGGCTGACCTTTTATGGTGGAGTTACGAGGATGGTCAATGAACCTGTCTTCATTGACGATCTGACGAAATGGAAGATTTTGGACAGTCATTGGAAGATTTGGGTCTTGGTTGCTCGAATTGGTATCTTATGAACAAAAGATCTTCAAATACACGCACTATTATTATTATAGCGGCACGCAAAACTTAAATTTTTATTAAAGTAAAGAATAAATCTACACTGCAGTAGCCCTATCAACTATTCAAAAATGGGATTTCTAGAGGAAAACAAGAAAAATGTATTACTTCCTCGTTACACAATCAAACTCAGAATATCCGATACTTCCACAAATAAGAACAATTATTAGTCTGGATAGTATAAGCCCATGTTTCGTTTTAAATGCACGCAACAAAACTAAACTACATTCGGATATTTAGCAATTCTGATTTTTTATGTAAATAATTGCGAGCCAATTAACGTGGACGTCGAGCGTTTCTGGATATTTACATATCCGGCGCTCTGTAACGGCAATCTCCATTTTTGTATACATATAAACTAACACATGTATGTATACAGGGTATTTTACGAAACCTACGAAATGCTTCCGGTTGAACCGGAAGTGGTTGCAATTTTTCTTATTTTAACCACAACATATCGCATTTAAATAACTTGTATTAGGACACCATCAACCGTTTTCGAGATATTTACAATTTTAGCATTTGCACGTCTCTTGTTGAAATTAAATATTTAAGAACGTTTTTTTTAACTATTTTGTTTTTAATTATTGTTGAAGAAAGTTAAAGTATTTACAATTGTGGGACGAAACGGAAGGTAATGCATACCGCCTCTTATTGTTATCGTTACTAAATTTTATACCAGGAACATCCTGTAAAGATTCCTGTATAGAGTAGTGATATTTTGTGCATGTAAAGATATAATTATTCCTTATGCTGCGTATTTCATGCTCAACGAAATCCCTCTGACATATTTGTATTTACCGCATGTAGGTCTCCGGTGCAGACGTTCAGCAAGCTTTCCGTAATCGTAAAAGGCGCAGAGGCTATTCATCACAGTATTTTCCAGTATGAATAAGCAGGTAATAACGTATGTGCCTGACGACCCTTTTTTTGTCGAGGACGACAAGAAATGGCGCTGCCCGGTTACGTGGCAGTGGTATTTATTTTAATTTCCCTTTCGTAAACGACTGATGTGTTTCATGAAAAATGATCGCCCAAAATCGGGATTGTTTGTGCAATATACCTCGTGATAAAGTCGCGTTTAAATCTTATCAGCGATAATGTATGATTGTTTTTGACAAGCTGAAAGGATTCATAAATTAAGCAAAATATTAATATTATTGTATTATGAGGATTTTCGTGTTTATTTGATTTGCAATAAAATGTGCAATATTAAATAAACAGCTCTAAAATTTTGTTTTCTAAATTACAGTAAACATGGCAGGAATGTTAAAATTCTTTTTTTAATAGTAATGCATTGATTTATAACGTGAGAGATGGGGAAATAAACCTAGAAAAAGCATAAACCTTACGTTATATGTTTACAAGCTAGCTTTTATGGTTATTTGTGTACGTTTTATTCAACGAGACTTTATTGCTTATTTGCAATTTTTTATTTCATCCGGTAACTTGCATGCTTCGTAACACACAGACAATATTGTTATAGTGGAGAGACTGATAAACTCGGATTGAAAGAACAGTATTGAAATGCCACGTAGTAATTGAAGTACTGCCAACTGATAATTGTTTTCAGTATTAGGTAGTTCTCAGATAAAAGTACTTGTCAAAGCTAAAAATATTTAAACAGAGAAATCTTCATTCAATTTCTCTGTAAAAGCACATTAAACTTTTAATCTATTTATTATATACATAAGTTCCTACAGAATTTATTTTAATTTTTTAAAGATAATGTGAATTTTTAATTTTTAGAACTGAAAACTTTGAATAAATATTTTTCCCAATAAGGCCTTTGCATCAATTTTAAAGTTAAAGTTGCTTGCAAAGTAACTTACAACAATGCAGTTTCCTTTTTAATGGGTAAGTGTATATTTCAAACCATTTTATTTCTTACGTAAATTAAAAATATATTGTGATATAGCTTCCAATACAGTCATGATTAGCTCTTTTTTTAAGCTTATATTAATACGAGATTGCCCATCTACGAACTTTCGTTTGGGTTTTGATAAGAAGGCTTTCCTGTTTACAGCATTACATACATACAATACATATATATATATATATATATATATATATATATATATATATAATTGCAGCACTATTTTGGGACTGGAACTGTAACGAAATATTACATTGTCTTGTAACAGCACCTATGGCTTCGCTTAATTGTCTTTTTTCTTTACAATTAACAATTCAATTAACGTCTGCCTAGTGATATTCTTTAAAAAAAAGATGACTTTCTTGGAAAATAGAAGAATTTACGCAATTTCATATTGTTTCAGAATTCCAAGAAGAACGAACATGTATAATACATTAATGCCGTTTAAAAGAAGAAATTTTACGTTTACTTCCGAAATTACCGGAAGTTTGGTGATATTTGATAAATTCAAAAGAACGCAAAATACAAGTTTCCAAAACTAACAATATTGGTCTATTTGTAGGTAAAGGTTATTTTATGTCGATCGTACTTTCTAGCAATTAGCATCGGTGTTCCTCAGGGCTCCATTCTAGCTCCTCTAATCATAATAATGCCGAAGACATAAGCATTGAATTGATGATATACTTAATGGTGTAACAATTTTAATCCAATAGACTGTCTGAAAGTCTGAAATCAAATAAAATAAATCTAAAAATGCACGCTGTATAATGTCGTTAAAAGAGGTTTACTTGTTTCTCCCTTTAATTCAATAATTTTCAACGACCTTTTGTACTGCCCCAATGAAACCAATTTAAAACAGATCACAGAAAAGATAATCCGGATAAAATAATTCAATTCATTTTAAAATTGAATTTATTTTCCATTAATGGAATTACACGTATTATAGCCGATAATATGAAATCAAGCCAAAATAAAGGCCGTTATCAGTACTTTAATGCGATAAATTACACTTTATTGTTTTCGCTCCCATCTGACAAAACTTCCTGTACCGGTTCATCCAGTTTCCGATTTTCTTTGCACTGGTCGAAGCTGATCCAGCGTCGGCCGACCCTTCGGGAACGCGTACCCCTTATCTTTCGGAAGTTAGCGGAAACATTCGAAGTTACACGTACCGTTCCAGCAGTAGCACCAACCGAATATCGCGGTTCAGTACCGCGCAATCTTTGTTGATAGCTAGGACGTATTAACGCGCTCACCATTGCAAAAGACACGTGCTTGCTTCCACTGTTAAGTGACGTTCCCGTTTGATTAAAACACCACCATGTATACCCAAACGGGCAACTCTGGATAAACACATACAATTACTAGAACTATGTAAGAATTAATCTCCTTCGTTTATCTATGCATTTCGCCCGATTTTTCTTTTTTTGTCCATTACGTATTAATTGTTTCGCATTTATTCATTCTCGCATACAATGCGACGATGTTCTACACGAAACCGATTTTAAAATGTATTCGCGCTTCCTCAATTTAAAAACTATTAGAGCGAATCTTATGAGTAACGCCGCGTTCACGTCTCTCGCGGAAATGTAACACTTGAAGAAAAGTGCGCGTTTTTGTCACTTGATATGCAGATATGTGTTCGCCGGTAGAGCTGCTTGCCAACTATGCGTTTAAATATCTTTATTAATTTCACGACCTTGCGCGCACCTAAATATGACAAAACTCTATTGAAAAGAAATACCATTACATATAATAAAAGGCCTTTAACAAATTCAAATGTATTCCGCTTGAAAAAATAAAGGTCACATCATCGGTACTTCTATTACTGGAGTCGTAGTTGGGCAGCGTTTATTGTTCTTTTGGTTAATTTCATTTGCGATTTACAACGGTGTGAAATTCCAATAAAACATAGATACTCGTAAAAGCAATAAAAACAGGTACCTAGTGTAATGTGCACTAAAATTTATTACGTGTTAACGTTTTCAGACAATAATTTAGTATCTTTCGTCATAGTTACATGTATTAATACGAATTCAAACGTCTTGAACTGAATATTAACTTTTGTTTATCAAAAATCGATAGCTGCTTTGCTAACATGAAAGCAACCTTATATTTGCTTTGTTTACCAACATATTAGTGTAATGCATTCAATTTTTATCTACATCCGTTTCTATATGCTAAACGTTTCTTAGTAATTGTATAAATATGCTAGGTTAAATAAGATTTTTTTTAAGTGAAATACTTCAACCTTTTATACAACTTCAATAAATTAAATCAAAAGAAATTGAAATTTTCTGGAATAATAGCATTTCTTATGCTCAATACTGTTTACCGTAAGTGCTTAATCTGACACCCATTTTGGCGGTATGAAGGCACCAAATTTATACATCGTATTGTTCCAACAAATTTATACGGACAACTCGCGGTCTTAAAACGCGTGAGTGACAAACTAAATAATTACACAAACAACATAAAAATACAATCACCTTGCGATCGATTAAGCAGCTACTTAATTTCTGTTTTAAAATTAAACAAATCATTACATGTTTGTATTTCCTCGGAAAGATCGTTAAATATCTTCAAACTTAAATAATTCGGAGAATTATGTACGTGCAATGTTAGGATTTGAAGAATTTATTCAGGTGTCTAGTTGCAATACTAATTCTTGTTTAAATTAAGCTTATGCTTATTGGTAAATGTGTACTTCGACAACTGGTAGATAACAAAAACGGCCAGATACAAGATACGAAATCCGGCAATGATACGTAATCCTAACGATTCGCTTTTGAGCAATAGAAATCTAATCGGCCCCAATCAACAAACACCGTTCCGCAGACTAAACTAGAACCAATGAAAATAAGAAATGTTATCACCTATACGAATAACTAAAAAATCATCTGAAATATTAGTGCTCAAGTCGTTGAGGTATAGTAGAAACAGTGTAAAACCTAATACTGAACCTTGCGGGACGCCTAAGGTAACACCTCGATAATCCGATCGAGAATATGTTAGTCTTTGTATTTTACAGCAACAAGCTGATAATTACTTCTTAAAAAAGAACTTAACTGATCACAAGTAACAAAAGCCAATGATCAACGCAGTCAAACACCTTACTAAGGTCAGAAATGGTAACCATTAAGCTTTTATCCGCTATGATGAAAGAAGCTAGTTTAATATGATAATGCATAAGCGCAGTCATAAATGTTGATTATTTATTAAAATATTATTTTTGTCCAAAAACCTTGTCGAACGATACTAAAAAATTTGTAAAAGTTTGGATGAACTGGTTACTAATCTATAACCGTTAGGGGAGTGTGAATCGCCCTTTTTATAAACTATTTTAGACAATTTTAAAGAACTTGTAAAGCTTCTATTGTTAGAAAAACCAGTTAATTGTATAACAGTCTGGTTTTAAGACAAATATTTAAAAAAAAGGTTTCCCGGGACGTCGTCTGGTCTCGGATAATTCTTGTTTAAATTCAGGTTTTACTAAATGCAGTAGTTATTTGATAATATGGAACATTTGTTTAACTGAATTTACTAGGAAGCTATTGAGAAATGAAGCAACACGTCGAATCATCAGATCTTGGCTTTTCAAAGAGTAAATCAGACTTTAATTAGCTTTAGTTAGCTAAATCAGACACTAATTTCCAATTTCCTATATAAATTTAATATTTTCAATTTTTTAGTTAAGATCAGTTTTATTAATATAATAAATCGCTAACTCGCTAAATTGCAATCCCTTTATTTTGCCACTTCTAACAGTAGTTGACATGGCGACATTATTGTAGCAACAAGGACCCAATTCATACTTGCAATTATTTCAATTTCCTAAACTTGGATAAAAAATTAAAGTATAACCCTGACAAGCTGATCTATACCACTGCATTTATACAAAAATAGGATCCTTCAAGATGTTTAAGCAATTCCTTTGAAGCTGGTGTTGCGAGTTAGTACCCGTTTCTTTTAATTAAAGATGGCCGCCGTAATATATTTTTATTTTCCCTGTATTGCTTGAGGGATCTTTATGAGACAAAGGAATACATAGAAGTTAAGCGAATATATGACTTTCGCTTGTCTCATTTGATTTTGAGACCTGTTTGTGTAATTTTTGTGATATTAATGTACTGATAAATTTTCTCGTTTACCTCCTACCAAGGATCGTCTAAAGTAAGCCTATATTACAGCAGATATTTGTCAATTAGTGAAACGCAGATCGAGTAGCAATAATAAATAAAATCTCTTAAAATGCATTTGAAAGCAATAAAAATATAAAATAAAATTATATGTTATAGGAGTTCTTTCGAAACGGCTGTATATTTTAATAATATAGACCAGACAAAAAAATACCCATATTCTTATTATTATATCACCCTCGCCATTATTCCTCTCGTTTTCAATTTATTTCTTTCCGCTTCTCCCTGATATTGGCTTATTTTTTTATATTTCTGCCTTGAGTAAATTTTTGTCTGTCTACTTACTCAAAGTTCTCGTTTTATGTTGTCAATTACCAAAGTCCTTGGTAGCGTTTGTATAACCTACTCCAGTTCACTTCCATCTCACACCACGGGCTTTGGAGCTTCTCCTTACGAAATGTTATTGGATGTTTTATGTTTACTTTGATTAAAAAATACCGTTCCGTTTCTTTCATATTTTGTTATTAATATTCTACATAATGCAAAATTCTTTTAGGAGCTCCACCGTGCAATTTGATATATTTTTTATAAAAATTCGGAAACAGGCTTTTTATATAATTTAGAATTGTTCTCCAAAATAAACTGGATTGGTACAAAATTTCGGCGAAAGACTTGTATTGCAAAATCTGGAAGTTATTTTGATATTTAATATTTCGCTTAGAATGTTGGCAACCAATACATCTTTTCTCAAAAATAATTTGTTCGTACGTTCTCTGTCTACTTTGACGAAATATAACAAAGTAAAATTCTGCAAGTAACAAATTCTCCTTTTCAAAAAAGAAAAAATCCAATTTTCATTATCCGTCTTATTTCCCGAGTTTTATCAAAAGAAAACTTCCGCGTTCATTTTTATATTCGATTTACAATTCTTGGCGTGCTCTTAAGTATTTAGCATTTATTGTCTAGCACTCTGCGACCTTCGAATAAGCAATTGCGAGACAGTTAAATAAAGTGTACGTTGAGAAAGTATTAATCATAACATCATACATCAGAATTTCCTCTTCTCAGGACTGCTACATTTTACTTTCCGTTTAGCTACGGATTTATGTCTATTTCATGTTTTATAAAGGATGTAGAAGTGTATTAAGCTAAAGTAAAAGCTCCGAAGTAGAAATAAACAATTATTCTCGCAGCCGCGACTGACCAAGCCTTAATATTTTAGCCAAGTTTCTTTAATATCTTCTTATAATCACATTCGGAGTCTAAACAAGTTTCTATCAAATAGTATTAACAAGATATACACGTCAAAATTTTCACTAAATTGAAATCAAATAAATAAACGCTGTTAACTTATTTCTCACTGTTAACAAGGCAAACACCTCCGATTCCTCAATTGATTGGCATGCTCCCTAATTTTGTGTTTGTTATTAATTTAGAAACTGAAAATCCATTTACGATGCCCGGGCTTCGTGTCAAGAAAAATATGACGTTGAGTTCACGCTGGGGCTTATTTGTTTCGTAAAGTTTCAGTCAGTGGGGAATTTTAATTAAAGATTATTTTTCACGAGTCTTAATTTAATATGAAATAGAGGTAGAACCACGATATTTGAAGGTATTCTTGCGTCCAAGAGAATATTTATTAAAGTATTTTGAACATGCAGCTGTGCTATTCCTTTGTGCGTCCACGTTGCAAACCTATCTTAATGAAATCGTCATAATTTCATGCTTCCTTTTAAAATGCAGCATGTAACAGTACTGTTTTTAAACTTGATTTTGAAGTCCTATCCAATGCTTCATATCCTGAAGAAATCAATTTATGTTGTGATAATGAAAAATGGATCTTTCATGGGAAATCTTCCATTGAAATGTAATGTATAAATGATTGCCAACTATAAAAGCCGAAACAAACTACGATCGTAGGCAGAACCTAAGTAACTCAACCTTCACCAAAAACAATTGTCAATTTGATATATGATCATTACGCCTACCCTGGGACATTAAATCTGGAGCAGGTATTGATGAGCATTGATGGCAGCTTCGAAGCAGCAGAAGAGGTTCTGTTACCGACGAAATGTTTGAATACAGTACATTATACGTGGTTTTGCTGTTGAAGAAGAGATTCAGCAGAATTAAAGTACATTTACCTAAGGTATATCTAATTGAACAAAATCTAAATTTTTTATTTGAGGAAAACCAAAAATTAAATTTCGTACACCAATAACATAAAGCATACAGGATGTTACAGGAGTTTTGGTATAAGCTGACACCACTGCTTTCTAGTATAGTAATAATAACCCATTTATTTAGATCGTGTGAAACATATAAATAAATAATAATAATAGATCCGTATATAATTATATTAAGTATATAAATAAAAATGAACTATAGCAACGAATCATCAAAATCTTGCAGAGCTGATATCAGGAGGGCGATTCAAAGGAACGGTTACCTGCTTTTCCACCAACTCCGTACGTAATTGGAAGAATTCAAAGTTAAGAAAACGCATCAACATTTAACTTAACCATAACTAACTACATTATTCCGCAATATGGATCCATGATCGCAACAAGAAAAAAAAGGAAGCCTAATACCCTTCTTCATCTCCCAAATAGTATTACACTTGCATTACTGTCGACAAATATGTTTACGAAGAGCATGATAGATCATTAGACTTCTTTAACGGTATATAACCATATTATGACATTTTCATCTAGATGTCCGCAGTAAACTTGGAAGCGAGACTTTACAACCAAGAAAGGTTTCCTAGAAAGAACGTGATGGTTTTTCGCAGAGTTGTTACTTGGATTGTTTCTTAAAATCATTCTTGATTGATGCGTACGTAAGATGTGGTTACTGACAACATGACCAGAGCTTTTCTAGTTTTCCTGGACTACCGCCCCTTTTAGAAGAAAAGAAAGTTCAAACGCTCTATCATCCATAATAGCTAATTTTATATAAAATATTCAAATATTGTTACATACTATCTGTAATCCTAATTTATCTATTTATTTAGATATTAAAATTCATAAAGTAGGAACTAATAAAACGACAAACAAGATTTTAAAAATAAACGCATCATCAATAAGAATTTTCAAAATAGTGAGATAATCGAAAAATTAAAAAGGAATGAAAAAAGGACAAATTATTTAACGTATAAAAAATTATTCAAATGCAGCGTTTCAAATTCGGAAGAAAGAGTGTTATCAACCTCAATTGCTACAAACATGGTTCTGTATATCGGAACTAGAACTAGTCTGTGAATAGGTGCAAGTCTGTTTAGATATCTTATATTATAGTTATGAAATTGTTGTTCGTTTTTATTGACGCACAACAACATTTCAAATATATCTAACGACATAAAATTTTTGAGAGATCTGTAAGGTATTATCCGAGAAACACCCATCATTGCAAGAACAGCAGTCTTTTAACAGAGTAACGTCGTGTTTGGAAGGGTGCTACTATTCCATAAAACAATACCTTGTAGAAATGATTCGATGTTAGAGATTTAAACAATACAGAATTTTCTAGCTAAACATAACTTTTTAATGGCTGTTCAATAGACGTTTTTAAAAATAATTTAATTGAAGTAAGCCATTAATTTAGGTAATTTAGCATATTTAATTTCCGTATTATTCTTACAATTATCCACGACCATTGTAATGATATTAATTTGAAATAAATATCATTAATCCAAATAGAGCATAGAATGGACGATAGAACAGCTCCTTGGGAAACACCGATCTGCACAGGCAATAATTTTGATTTGAACGTATACTTTTCGTTGTTTTCAGTTATTGAATATTTGCACTAGGCAAAGTAAGCTTTAAATACCCGATTGAGGAAGACACAACTATATATTTTCTTTTAAAAATGGATATTATGACTACTTAACAGCTTATTTTCATGTGAATTTGAAGAAACACTCGAAAACAATACTATCATAAATACGATTTGAAAACTTCCCGAAATATAGGCTGTACTAATATATACAAAAAATAATATTTCTCAATTGGATGTTCATCCATTGGCTTCCCTACGCACTACGCATGTTACTCCGTTCGTCAATTTTTAATCACGTTGACGTGTAAATATTAAAATAACTGTTGTCAGCTCCGTAAATTACATTGTACGTTGAATCTAAAGCATCTTACAATATCGTTTAACGCGAACAGTATTTTAAAATTTCATAATATTAATGTACCGTATAAAAAAAAAAATAATAATTTGTATATCTAGGGTCTCTTTACGCGTGCATTTCTATCAAATAGTGCACCTTTTTTCTGTTACATAGCAACTATTTCCTTTCGAATTGCCCAACGTTTACATTGCGTAATTGCAACGGAAACAACACCAACGGATTTTCGTTTACACTTAATAAAATGATACCGGTTCTAAACCGTTCTCATCGATACGGCAATAAAATGCGGCAATTTTCAACAAAAACATGCATACGTTTAGCGGAGTTATTTTCGTATTTAGTTTTGTTTTCTTAACTGCGATTTCAAAACGTTAGCGTTTGTTAACGATCGCAGGTATAGTTTAAAAAAATATTGTAGCTTAAATTCGCCTATAAAAAGAATAATTAACATTTAACAGTTACATGTGGTTATTTTGAAGCAATTTATGTGCATATATTAGAGATACTTTATAGCAGACTGTTGTATTTCGTTAATTCAACGTATCGCTTCTGTTGCGTATTATTTCTCGGTGGGATTGTATTTATAGAAAGTTGGATTAGACATTCGAAATTCATTCCAAAGTAGTAACGAAGTTACTTCTCAATTCTATTCCTCAGGATAGTAAGTAGTCACTTGGATATCTGAAAGAGTTAAAATTAAAGAGGAAAGTGCTATTATCCAGAGACAATGAAATATCATCCATAACTACAGAGGACAAAAGCGAGTGAAATTATACCTTTGTTGCAGCGACTAGACAGACTCGTGTCTATACGCCTCCTGAGAATGGATTTGTGTTGCCTAGTGGTTTCCCCGAGAATCGACAAAACACGAGTTTGTCTAATCGCTGTAAAACAGGTATGATTTCACTCGTTTGTCTCCTCTCTATCCATGATTATTTCTTTTTATAAAGCTTAAAATCTTTCTTTCTGTTTCTTCCTTTTGTATCATTGTGACATGTATCTGAAATAAATTTAATTTCAATTTTACATGTAAATGAAATGTAAAATGTATGGTTTTAATTCGACATCGTTGTCAAACACCTTGATGTAAATACTCGCCTCATATGAGGTCTATATTACCAGATCACATATTCTCTTTTTAATTGTAACGTAACGGTGGCACAATGTTTGTTGGAAGATGCACGCTGGGACGAACCAATTTACGTATAAATTGTTTAATTTACTCGGTGTGATTGCTACATTCTAATAGTATACGGTTCAAATCCGCACTGTTGCAACCACATGTTATCCTCATCCGTGCTAAACGAGCAGAAAACGGCTCATGCCCGAATTTTAACCGCACCATCGCAGAGCGATAAAATCGGCATATAGTGTCGTTGTCATCAACATTCGAATGGATGTACGCATATTGGGTAATGCGTACGTAATTATTCTGCACATATGACTCTTGTAAATGGTCTTGCCCCATCAACCTCGGACCTATTTTGTCACTATTGTGCGATCTCAAACATTTTCATATTTCGAAATGAGCAGGTAATTTTTTTGCATTTTTTTTGCATCAACACCCGGTAATCCAGACGTTAGATTATTTTGTAATAAGTGTATATTTATTGATTCATAAGCTTCCTTTATTTCTGGAAGCACACACAAGGGTGTTTTCTATTTGGCTAACGTGAGTTAAATGTCTAATGATAATAATAATTCTGTTCTCCATTTTCGAAAATCATGTTGTTTATTACAGGCAACTTATTATTACTTTCTAACCACTTTTCTAGTCTCTCTCCGATTATACGTTCATATATCTGCGATACAAAACGTGATTGGGACTCCTATTTAATTTTAGTTCTATTTTCCATTCACATTAACGACATTATCAATTCCCTTCATTAAAAATACACTCAGATGATTCGATAATACCCGTGGACAATTGCTGAGATAATGTGGAAATTAAAATTGATTCTGTGCTAAATCACTTAAACTAACAAACAAATGACTTTCAAATACGTCTAAAACAAAATATAGTACCATTCAATTAATTCTGTTATGCAGTTTACCGCAAATTGCCATTCTTCTTCTCTACATTAAGCGAGGAATATCAATGAACATTCTAAACCCTAATTTCTTGTTGAACCTCGTACTTGTACCATTTTAGATTGATTTTGAGATAATCACGTATCTCAAGATTAATTTATAAACCAAGATACAACGTACTTTGTGTACTATTTTCAAAGAATAAAGTAAGTGTCCCTCTGCTGCGTGAGTATTATTCTTTATTGTTTTCTTATCTTCGCCCTTATTGAAATGAAAATCCAGGAAAACCAAATGATAGCTAGAACATTCTGGAACATCTGAACTAAGAAGCTTTCTAGTAGACTACATCCGATTCTAAACGAACAGGCTTAAGCACCAAAGTATGCCCATGTAGAAAGATTTATTTGGAATAATAATAAAACGAACAGAAGTCTTGAGTTCACATACTGCAATATTCTCCTGAGGACTTCTTTTAGTATATGCCTATATATGCTTTCTTTCACGTAAAAATCAATTGGAATTTTATGTAAGTAGAAGGAGTGGAGCTGTTATATTATTAATGCCATAAGCAAAACTACGAAGTCTGAAAGTAGCTTAAAGCTGGAGCGTAGAACTAAACAAGTTTTCGATGCTTCTTTTCGTAGAAAATTTACTTTTGACGAAAAGGGGTATACCAATATACATCTTTCGATGTTTACGTAAGTAAAATTGTGCACATATCCTCATAATTTTATTTGTTCCACTTAGAAGTACACGCAATGCGTCCGAGAAATCGGTAAACACTAAAATAACAATGTAATCAATGTTTTGTTGGAGAATGGTACTTTCGACAATTCCTGAGTTAACGGTACTCCAGACCAATACCGAAAATCTTAACCTCGTTTGATTACTTCTTGTGGAGTTACTTCAAAAGTAAAATATATATCACTAAACCTCACAGTATGAACGAATTGCAATAATGAATATAAACTGAAATACGTGGAATTACTACAGAAATAACATTGTTTCGGCTCCAAGATTATACTAATGCATTAAAGTTTCTTCCATAATTATTAATCGTCCCCAAAACTCGCTGTTTTGGGGACCTCCTCAACTGCTTCAACAGGCCGTAAAAACGTTTTTGGTCTTGAGTAAACAAACGCGAGCCACAACGAATGCTTAGCTATTTCATGCACATCTTCAGTTAATACTTGCTATCTCTTTAACCTTAATTCGACAATCGTCTAGCATCATTTATTGAAATTTTTGGATCTTATCGGCACTTTTTGGCTCGTTCGTACCTTCTTTGCCAAACAAGTGGTCATGATTACACTCAACCGATGTAGCAAACGATGACATAGAATTCATGTAAATAACGTTTTTCTCGGCTCTAATCTGCTAACACGCAAAACACGAAATATATGGAAATGAAAGAAAAATACGAAAGAATTGTAGAATAACCTACAATTTCCAGGGAAAGATTGAATAATAGCAGAATTTGAAAAAGCCGATAGCTTTATGTATGTAGATATGCTGATAGATAACAAATGTCAAGAAAAAAATACAATTTGCAAAAAGTATCAACTACGCTGGAAGTTTGAGAAGAAGAAGAACAAGGAAGTGTCGCTACGAGTAAAATTAACAATATATAAAACAATGCGTCTCTTATTCCTGTGATACATGGGTAAGAACAAACAAAATCAGATCTTGCAGATACGGGAAAAGATTTTGGGATGAATGTTTGGGGGAAAGCAGACAGAGCTAAGACAAACGACGAACTGTACACAATATTTCCCTTAGATTGGCAGAAATTTTAAATCATGTCCGTACACTAATAAGAAAATAAAACAAAACCGGATAAGATTCTCCCGGTCTCGGTATATCAAACTTGCACGTACGTATCCCAAAAAATGTTTATAACAGACGAGCTGGATTATGTAGGATTTTGATATATTGATTTCATTTCCGGGCGCTGCTTCAACCACCGCTGTTACGGTATGGTGTTTGAGAAGATTGGAGAAACGTGTCAGACGCGAACTTTAGTTACTTATTTCGTAGTTTTCCATTACCCGTCTTTATTTTTAATTTTTTTGGTTATTGTTAAATTCATCAAAAAGGACCAAGTATTTACATTTTCAAATATAAAGTTTCATATTAATTTGATCGAGGTTACCTCATTCATAAACTTATTTTTACTCCTTTATACAGAAAATAACATATAAAGATTATCATCATCCAACAACGTTGCAGGTTAATTTTTTGCATTATGCTTATTTGCATTAAAATTAAATTTAAGAAACCCCTTTAATCAAACGTAAAAAAGCGTTTATTTCTAAAAAAATTTCTAACACATGATAACCCGTTACGTAGGGCCCTCTATGCACTGCTCTTTGGCACTTTAAATCCACAACTGGTCGACAATTGAACGAAATGGGTTTCGTTCAAAGAAGCGTTAAATGGATCTACATGATTTGATTGATGCACAAGCTCAACGTAGAATTAGGACGTTTATTCAATCGAAGAAATGATCGACTTTGGCCGAGAATCCTAACAAGCGATGGTACGTGGATTTCTTTACATAATCCGCATAAAACAAAGGTGTGGGTTACATGAAGAGGAAAAGCGCTTCCTATGATTCATTAACATCGATTAAGATAAAAAGGCACGCTGTGTATTCTTTGGAATATTGAAGGAATTTTACGTTTTGCACTAATCAACAGAAAAAGAATTTTGATGGACCGGAAGTTTCAGAACACGGAGCGCCTTTCAATGTTGCTTTATCCTTCATCTACATGAACTGTTCCGAATGTTTCTTCAACTGATGATAGGTTTCCGTTCATTTGCAATTACAGTAGAGAAGAAAACGCTTGTGCAGATCGTTTTACCTCTAAACAACTAGAGCGTTATCAACTTCCAATTGAAATATTGGACGAAAATGTACGTAAATGTTATACAAATTAGTAGATTATTTTTTGCTTTTCCTAATTTTTAATTTTTTAAATTAATGTATCACACACAAAGACTGGCACAGGCTAATATTTTAACAACACCTGTATATTGCCAACATCAAACTTTGCATAGTATTCACACATTCTACAACGTATTAACGGGCTTTGCGTTGAAATATCAGCTGCATCCAACAACGTAATTAATGGTTATGATCCCCACTAACAGTTCGAATAATCTATTAAATAACAGATAAAATGGATTAATAGACATGCTTATTTCATTATAAAGGTTTTTGTTTCTACACCTATCCGACGCTGATAATTTATACCGAGGATTATGTGGGAAATCTGACAGTTTGTGAAGTACATGCATATACAAACAAACCGCTGTTTTTAATATCATCGGTATTTTTCCTTTTGTTTAGTTTGTATGCGTAATAAGGTCTTATTAAGGATATACAATATACGAATTTTTAAAAAATTTAGAGCTCACCTGAAAACATTTATAAAAAATGCGATTAATTAAAAGAAAATGAAGAGAAAGGATCCTTTTTGTCTGTGAAAGAAAACGACCAGAATAAATAAAAGAAATGAGCTGGAAATCATATTCTTTTTTTTAACAAGTTCATGATTTCGAAAAAAGTAACGCGAAAAGTAGAATAAGCACAATGAGGTATGGTAAAGACGAACGAAACAATTTAGATCTTAATAAAGAATAATTTCCATTTTCTCTCAAAGGAATCTATGGCTATAACAAGTAAATATGTTTTTTGTACTATTGCATTAGGCTACAATATTTACTTTAGTAACTTATTTGGAGCAGATGATTTATTGTCATAAATGTGAGACTTGATATCGGAAATCCTAACAAATTTAACAAGTTTAAATAAAAAAAAAATAGTAAAAAACGCCAAGATCGTGGGCTTCAGGCGGTGCAGGAGCTTAAACTAAACTCGAACGCCATTAGTTCTGAATAGTTCGAACTTAGTACAGAAATCATGCGGCTCTTCTATAAGGATAAAATGGCAAATATCAAGACATTATTTAGCACTTTTATGAAGTTAAAGAACTCATGTTCCCATTACTAGAATGAACGACCGAAAGAACGACAAAGTTCTGACTATAACAAGATGGATGGCTGTGCCTGTGAGGATTGTTACGTAATTTCAAATTCGAATCTTTTAGTGTGCAAATGGTTAGTGTAACGTATTCCATGACTTCGAATGACTTTTATCACCTCCACTCTGCAAAAGGTGAAGTGAAGTTAACTAGTCTTCAAGGTGTGATTGGTAATTCAAGATCCCCAGAACTAACAGTGATAATTCCTAAACCTACCCTAGTCATGGGTATGTTTATGAACTCCTACGGGTTATTTTACTCCTCTCCTAAAATACTTACTTTAAAACCATATTTACGAGGACAACCTTAAGATTATTTGCCGTTTAAATAAACGTTGCTAACTGAATCACGTATTTGATATATGGCAGTAGTTTTGGAAAGAATCCCGTCGATTACAAACTTCCTTTATTATGGAAGCCGAATTTTCTGAGGATGATCAATAAAAACAAAGAAAGTATTAATATCAACTGTAAAATTACAAATTAATAGAATAAACCATATTTCAGGAGAAATACCTCTAAGCAACCACCTTTATCCTGATATATATTATTGTTTGATATTACTTAAAACTCAGTCTGGATGTAATTTCTCTAAATTATTAACGAACAAAGTTATTTCAAGAACTAAGTTCTGCGCCGTATTACTCTCTCCAGTACAATACCATTTGACAACCATTAATTTCAGTTTACCAACGCCGCGGTATTATGGGATTTAGTAATCTGTGATTTACGGAAACACCATCGCTATTTTATCTACCCGAATTTAAATTAGGTCAGAATTAAATGAACTTCCCACCATTTATTCGCTCGAGGAACCAAAAACTTTTAATCCAATTACAAAGAGATGTCTTGATTTGTTTAATATAAAATATTGCTAATTGGAACTTGGACTGGTATTACCTACCACTTTAGCGAACTGAATCACGAATAATCTAAATTAATAGAAGTGTGGGTCCTTCAATTCGGGGTAATAAATTGCGAGTACACCATTGAAATTCCCAGTTTATTAACGTTGAGGCGCATAGAGATCGTTATGTCCCGTTGCTTCAAACAAAGAGGAGCAATCCCATTTGGACGCATTATTGCATAGTGGCTTCCCGCTATTGATTGCAATGTGGATAATATTGTTTGACATTTCGACAATCCATTAGACGGAGCAATTGATCATTGATAAAGTTCTCATTATTTTGAGGGACGGTACTGAATATACATGCATCACTTACGAGATGTGAGATAAGAAAACTTATGCTGAAAATTCGTGAATGTTTTATATGAACTGAATTTTCGCAAATTTCAAAGCACTATTTATCTGCTAAAAGTTATCGATGAGACGTATAATGTTGATATTTCTGATGCCATTAAGTACTTCTTCTTGAAATGCTTATCAGCAACTAACGTTTAAAATAAAAGATTGTCCAGTGTCAAGTGTTAAAGATCTTGTAATAGACGTTTAAAATTTAACACTAGACACTAAAAGACATCTTTAACATGTATTTAAATAAATTTAAAGTTAATCATAAAAAGCACAGAGTAATACCGTAATTGGCGTTAATCAGAAATTAGTATAAGCTATTCTTAAACATCTGAAGGGTTATACACTGGAAAAAATTGAAACAAAACAGGGATCTAGATAGTAATAACAAGCTGCTCCTCTTACCCCAAAAATAGGCCTGTAAGGTAACCTGAGGTAGCAAAAGCTTAGAATATATTATTAAGCGGAGATAAGTATACGAAGACTTGCACCGTGTGAATTTCGTCATATACCACACCGTAATGTCTCTTTCATACTGCTGGTATATCTTGCCATCTGGTTTAAGTTTAGAAATTTTACCACATATGATATCTACTGACGATCGGTAGATTTTCTAGTATCCTTATACCAAATAAAAGAATAAAAATTAAAAAATTAAACATCTAAACGAAACAATAGAAATAGTGAAAATAAAACATTCAAAATCCTTAAAAACTCAAGAATCTTACGTGCTAGGACGTTTGGACAGATAGATTTGGATTATATATACCAATGTATCACATTCCAGATGAATAATGGCTATTAACTGCTGTTATCGGAAAAAGATAAGTATTGCACTCAGTCCGAATAGGGATGTTTTAAACGTTTTTCTCTTTCAACGGCGCAATTCATGAACCAATTGATTTTCACTATCACTTTTATGAATTTATGGAAGCAGGATCTTTTTCTTCTTCAAATGCATTCGCCGTGCCCTAATCTTCTCCTGCAAGTTCTCTAATAATTAAATAATTAGTTTCCACTGAGAAATTTCCAATTAGCTGAAGCTTGCTACACAGAATTCTTTGATGTTTAACTCATTCTCGGTCCATATAGCCTTAATTTCGGTAATTTTAATTATTTACAATTTCTTTTAGAATCTTCTTCTAAAAATCCTCATCAGTACTTGTTATATATAATAATTCATCACAGTACTCAAAAACAATACTCTGTAAATATGCCATACATATCCCTTTTATACTTCTCGGCCGGCTTTCACTCGCTTGCAACCGCTGTGCAATCTTTGGATTCCGGTATGCAGTAATGTTTTATCAATCGTCACGAACCGAGGCAAATATTCGCTCAAACAACGCCAAAGCACGCTCCGTACCATCAACACGCAGCTGCTTCTGGTCTATTGTTAGAGAACGCGGCACCAATCTTGGAGACAGCTTTTTGGCAACTTTTTGCCAAGTGCAATTGTGTCATTTATGTGGGAACGGAGAAAATTACTTAATTTAAACAGAATGAACGCCTATTTGCGATTGTTTGTATGTTACTACATAACAAACTTTTAAAATGGTAACGTGATCAAATATGGTTTACGTTATTCTTGTAATAATAAATAGTTGTGCTTATGGTAATTATAATTGAAAATTAATAGACACCAATTGTTACCATAATTTACTATTCTATGGCTCACTAGACACTGTCTTGGACCATATATTGGTAAGTGGTCGACTACCAGATAATAATATTCATAAAACCTGATTAATTTATTCTGTAGTACCTACCTACGCCTTACAGAAAACATCCTACGTTTTATTTAACAAAAGCTGAGAGATTTTATAATTTCAATGTAAAATCAAGTACAATTACGTTGGCAATAAAACAGATCTCGTAATGGTGTTTCAAAATTAACGCCAGCATTGCTAGGAACTTCCATTTAATGCCTCCTTTAACTCCAAATAAAGAGCGTCTATATTCGAACAGAAAAGGACAGGCCGAAGATTTATGAAGCATCCTTCTCACACAACTCGTCATTCTTCCGGAAGTATTTCAATACCTTTTGTCGCGAAGTTTTCAAATTAAATCCGGGCCATATTTATTCCTGTATATATACAATGCTGCTCGCTTCATACAGCTCTATTAATCTTATATCAGTTATTACGTTGCAAAGGTGAGCTGAAGGCATATTTAACGAAATCGCCTTTATAAAACGAGCCCCGACGTCACGTTTATTGCGATTCAATCTTTCTAAGGTATTAAAGGAAACCTTACAGTATGCCCATAAAAATAGCAACAGCTGCTAATGAAGCGATAAATCAATAGCGTTTAAGCATAAAGACTGCTGTATCGTATAGCGTTAATGTTAAAATACATAGGTGAAAGTATGGCCTAGCAATTCAATAGTGGGCAGCACCATATAGCCTTTCATTATAGTATTTAATACGCGAGCAATGTAATAATGAAAAGAAGTTATTTGGAGCACTTTTAAAGAATTAAAAGTACCTATGTGTAATCTTGAGTAGCCTTCACAACATCTTAATTTTTCCATTTATGTTACATGATCTATTCTCATAAAGGAAACCGGCGCAAACAGTACAGAAATCTATCCTCTTTCTGCTATGCTTTTCAGTAGCATATCAAAATGGATGTTTATTCCAATAGTTAGAATGGAGCTTTTGCATCGTGTATTAACCAATACAGCAGCTTCCACGGCATTTGCTTTTGATTAAAAGGAATTAAATAATCTCTAAGGATTGAAAGACTTACCTACAACATTTTATTGTTTAATAATTTCAAATAGTTCAAAAATGTATGTGATACCGTTATCCCACCAGATATATCTAACTTTCTATCGTTAGATCGAAAGTTTGGAGTCTCCGTTGTTGGAGAGAATCAATGTTGGTCACTTTCTTTGAAAATATAATTTGTGGTATAATGGTCTTGAATGTTTTAACGAACTTTATGTCGTATTCAAATACTGATAAATCATCTTTCTACTTTTCTATGTTCATAAGAACTAAGAATTAATAAAGGTGGTTGTACGGTTGCTATGGAAAAATACCAATTACATCAAAAAAAACTAATACATTATTACAAGACAACTTTATCATACAAAGCATTGCTTAGAAACCCTAGTGAAACTACAAAAAAATGTACAACGAAATAATTAGCAAGCTCAACAAGAAGGATAAAATACTAAATGGACTTAAATGACACCACAATTTAGGCTCCGGTTCTCCAAAACTTTTTTGTTTTGCATTATTCAGTTCTATTAACTCTACAACCTACAATTTTCCAACATTTCACCTAAATATTCTGCTTACTTTATCTGAATGTATAAATCACAATATTTCTGACACTTTTCAACATGTGAATACCATTAATCAATTTGAATTACCCGACAGCCATGTATTGATCTCGTTAGACGACATGTCTTTGTCTACAAACACCCCTCTGGAATTGGTTACTCCTAACATTGTCCGAAGTGGAGAGCATACGGAGTTGTCAAAGCACTAATCTTTAACGATATATAAAATTTATGTTCAACAACGCATATTTTGCCTCCAACAACAAATTTCATTAGCTAGAATTCTTCTGGACAATACAGACGGTAATATACAAACGCAGAATAAACAGTATAAGTAGAAGCGACGTATACAATACTACTCCTACGTTGTGGCAAACTTTGAAGAAGAGATTTAAGTTATCAAGACCTAAAATTGTGAAGTCACCAGGATTATTGAACTTAAGAAAAGCATATCTGATGGAAGATGTGATCAGCAACGTATGCAAATAATCTGATTTACTATTTAAGAACAGAAGAAGAAGAAGAAATCAACATGCTTAATAACTAAAACGTATTTATTTAGTTTAACTTCCCTGCAGGAAGAGTATGGATAACACCGAATTCTGTATTAAACGAAGAATCACTACTACAAATTATTTGTTAGACGAATTATAAAGGTTCTGCTTCCTTCATTTTATCGAAGTGGTCGAGATGGGCTTATATGCAGTGTTTTAAATCTTTATTCAAAACAAATTGAAATTTCACGTAATCAAAACATACATAGCATCATCGAGTGAAGGATTGATTCTTATTCCTCAAAGATCACGAATATTCAAACGGAAGAGGCACGCAAATCGAGACAGTTGTGATCAGACCAGTAACAAGCGTTTAAGCTGCTGCGACATGTACTCTTTGGTATAAATATAATTCCCTTTTGACATTTTCTTCCATTTGATTTTGGCAACTTACTACTATAGTTTTGATAGTATGTTCCGGATTGTTGCATACTACCACAACTATACATGTCTAATTTATTAGGTGGTTCTTAATACTTTATTAACATTCTATTATTTGTATAAGTATTACATAAAAATATGCTAACGTAAATATTTTGCTTGTGGAAACTTGAGCAATTGTTATCAAGAAGTAAATATGAAGAGGATTTCGATAATGAAAGCGATTATTGGTGGTAGGATTATGATGATGCAGAAGTGGACATTAGCATTTCAGAAACTGCGGAGAATATTATAATGCTTTTTTTTCTATTTCACGAAGTAGCTGTGGACAATTTTTTGTATTCCTTCAAAGACAAACATCAAAAGAAAATACTTAAAATGTTAACCAAGACAAAAAGAAATAACATCGCATAAAAAGAGGTACAAATTTTGATCAAACATATGCTTCCTAAGCGCAAGTGAAGTAATATATCTAAAGCCTGCTGTAAATTAAAATAATATCCGAAATGTTACGAAATATGTCTACGAAAAATCAGTACGTAAATAAAAGAAATTATCTCAATTAAAAGTAGACGTGGCGTCGAATTATTCATATTATTTAATTCTTATGTTGAGAGAGATATTATTACGTTACCAACACTAACTCCATGAACAAAAGAGTTGCAGTATTGTTTTCTGTATTAATAACGATTAACGCGCTATCAAAGTTTAACTGGAATCTATTTCCTATTTTGCTTTTTTTGCATCGATAAACATCTACCGCTCGATTATGTAACGTATAATTTGCTAGAAAAAAAAAGCAACACGTTATACGAGTTACGTCGATTTAGTTCTTAGGATGTCTGCAAAAGGTATCGGCATATCATACTGTAAAAATTTAAGCGGTTATCAATTATATAATTTTCTGAAAAATGATTTATTTTCCGTCCAAGTCAAAATTGACAGTAAAACATCCAAACACAATAACTTGACGACTAAATGAAGCTAATGCACTATAAACTTTCTTATCATTATTTGAAAATGTTCAAAATCTTGAATTCGTCAGATGTTACTTCAGTTTGTGTTAAATCCGCTGATCTGACTGAGCACTGTACATTGAATTGTAGGTCGGGAAACGATCTTGTTGGTAGAATAACCGAATCCTGTTTGCCAAAGGTAAGTCACTTATCAAATCTTCCAGGGATGTTTCCAATTAGCTGACTTCCCATTTTGCTGCAAGATACATCAAATCCGAAACGAGCTTGGTTTCGGCATTGACGTGCGGTTTTTCCTGCGACAATTGTCCATTATGTCGATTAGATAGAATGCTACTCTACGATCATGATCTTCTGGCCTTTCGTGCATTCTTAAATTCGCCATGCTTATAATTTAGATTCACCAACCTCTGTTTATTGAAAGTTCTTATTATTATTAACTCACTATTGTTATCGTCTTTCACAATTAAATCGCTTTTCCTAGTTTTAATAGAATTAACATGTTATTAAATGTTATAGCAACTACACAGTTTTTCTAAAATTAATCTTACATGATTTTATTTGTCTTCACATAAGCCTGGTTTAAATTATTAAGCAGAGAATAAAAAAATGTCAATCGGCTTAGAAGTCTCATAAGATGTCCATTTAGCTTAAGAAAATGGAAACAAGTACCTCAAAAGCCGCCATCTTGAATTTTGTCATCAACATTTTTAAATTGGTCTTATCGAAAGCAGTGACTTTCATATGAAAGTCTTTTGTACTTATGAAGATATTTGACATAGAGGAAAATGATTGTTATATCTTTAAAGTAACTTCTAACAGGCCCGACATTTTCATCTTTCTCTAACAGATTTTAAGTCAGCACATAAAACCGCAAAACATGCAAAACATCCATTTAATCAATGATATCACCACCTCGAATGATAAGAAAGTTAGCTACCTAAATACAATCAACCTCACTCGATATGGTGCATTCCTTATGGCAGATATACAAGAATATTCACGAAAAATGAAATTGGCTTTTCTCTTTCCACTTTTCAGGTTCACGCAAAGAATTAACCTATCGCACCTCGTATGTACGGCACACAAACATCTTAATAATACAAGTCCAGGATATTTCAGTTAATCGATTTGCTGGTGAAGCTTTAACCACGATTAAGCGGTCAGTTACGTGACGCTATTTGATCGTGATTCCATTCGTAAAGTTGCGTGTAATTTATTTAAGTTCAGGGTCGCTAGAATTTCAAAATGTTTTAACGATATCTTGGTATCCATTTTTTTATAGTACATTAACGAGCTTAAATAGTTTCTGATGATAATCAATCGTGCGAAAATATCTTATAAACCTGTTGGAATATTCGATTAAAAGTTAATGGAGATAATGCTACACACGATGCTGGTTTTACTTTGTAACGGTTTGCAGATGTAAAAGTTTCCTTTTACATCGTTCTCGCTTAAATGATATACAGAGCACGTGTTTCGTTTCGTGCACTGAAAATTCCGCCAAAATAAATTTTGGTTCCGTTTCCTGTATTGCTTTCAATGTACATTGCGCATTGAACGTTGAAAAATAAATGCTATGCTGAATCTTTTTTAAAATCGTCTCTTCTGAAAATCTACCTTCCTCTAGATTCTTTGGTTGAATAAAAGTTTAAAATGTCGCTTTGCTTGTACGATTAGTTAGTTTGCAATTAAATTTAAATAATTTGAATATGATTGTTCTCATATAATAATCTTCCAGATAAAGTTTAGATGGTACATTCTCATAACATAGTTTGTTTGCTACTCCCTGCAAATTAAAAAATTATAAACCGACCGAGAAGACCGAGATCTAAATTCCTCAGTCGTAAACCAGGAACAATACGAGTTAAGCCTCCCAACCAGCTGGCAATAATGAAGTCTTTATGAGTTTCTAGTACTGCAAGATATTAGACCATACCCTTCCTTTATGAATAGATATTTGCAATGAAATATGTGTCTAAATACTGACGTGGATGATTCAACACAATCAAAAATAGATTTCAAATTTATTACTATACAAGGAAACATGCGCAACTCAAACACTTAGATTTCGATGAAGCTAAAAAGTAGAGTACAGTTATACAAGAACAACAAAATTTTTATACCAACAGAATCACCCGACTTCCGATGTAACGAAGAACACCGATATTTATTTTATTATGGGGGGTGACAATCTAATTCAGCGGCGTAGTGAAAGGCATCATATACGCCATGTACTTAAAATTTAATACAGTTCTTAAGAAGTTTACATTAAACATTCCATATCTCTTGTATTTGTTATTATTCTTCTAGTTTTTCTAAGTTTTCACCGTCGGCGTGACGATTCACCCTTGAAATAAATTTCATACCCGCATAAAACGAGAACATTATCCCAACAAATCTCTAAATTTTCAGTTTTCAATTTTTATTCTTGTCAATACAAAGAAGTGTTTTTTAAAGTAAATTATTACGTTCTCGTAAACGAACAAAACAAACGTACTTTTAATGTACACGATTTGATAAATATTATTAAAATCCTTATATTTCCTGTTGGTGCCTACATTTATTACTGATTTACATACATATTAAAATTTGATATGAAGAAAAAAACATGTCGTAACTAACCATCTCGCTTATCTCGAAATCTTTCCAATATAATTATCTGACAAAAAAAGTCAAACTGTTGGCAGCGCCTGTTCGTGACACGTTATTATGGAGTGTATTTTCTTTAAGCGAATTGCTTTTAGTTTCTTTATGGTTGCAATCCTCAATACAACGAACTCACATAGATTACATAAAGAATAAATACACATTTAACAAAAATTTAGAACCTTTGTGTATCTACATTTTATTTAATAAATTGTATTGGCACGGAAACCGTCCTTATTTGCGATTTACGGACGTTCTATTCTTAATTACTTTTAATAAACACATCTTGCAGGGGCATTACCCATACTCTTCATCAAGTTAGTCAAATAAGTATAAAAGAAGTCAGTTATCATATTGTATGAAGATGGTACCCATTTGATACCCAATACCCACAAATTTAGTCATAAGCTTTGTTAAACTAACAGTTCCGGAAGTCGAAAATTTTTAGTTGATATCCAAAATGGAATCCATATAATATCATAATTAACTTTCGTCTACAAAATATTACAGTATCTTTGCTTTATAATGGATTGAAAGCTTTCGAGTTTAGTCCGTTTTCAGGTGCTCCACATGGTTCGAATTTGGGTCCATTATTATTCAATCTCTACGCCAATGATTTATTTGGTTCTATATCTTGCTCTGTTCAAGCCTACGTAGATGATTTAATAATATTTATTTATGTCTATTAAATACTGAAATGACGTCATTGAGTTATAGCGTCACGATCACCAATTGGTTTGCCTTTTCAACACTGCTGGTCGATGTGAACAGGTCCTATGATGCTACATGTTATTCACAAGGAAATTTTACTCCATTCGTTCCACCTACTCCATTAATAGCCAAGCACTTCTGAAAGTTAATGAATTTTGCGATCTTGGAGTTATTTTTCGTCATTAGTCGTTTGAGCTTCGAGCCGCATATTAACCATCTTTGAGAATATATGCCCTTGCCAAACTTTATTTTATGACTTTGTTGTAAATTAACTCAAATATGCTTCACCTAATTGGTCACCGCACTATATCTATCTATGACTCCAAATTAAAAAGATTCAATGAAGATTTCCCAAATTTTTATCCTTCAAGATGGATGAAATTAATCCAACATCGATGCGAGCGACAGAATTTTGTTTGGAAGTTGGTGCGCGGTATCCTTGATTGTCCCGGCTTGCTTTCTTCCTTGAATTTTCTAGTTTCGCACATCTTCACGTTCTGCTCGTACTTCCTCCCTTCCTATACCTCGAACAAATCTGTTATCCTTTTCTCGCATTATTTCCATGCGTCGCATAACCGACACACATGATGTATTTTTTTAGTAAAATTACTGGGTTTTGAGTTTTTTTTTCCTTTGACTATTTTTTAATTTTGCCTTCAATAAATATTATTACATATTTTTTATATAATGTTGTCCTGTAACAGGAAGCCGTTGGACAATGAACTATTATTACATATTATTATTATTATTAGGCTTAGTATAGAAGTGGATAAGAAGTACTTGATCAAAGACAAAGTAAATTTGCAATTTTGGTAGAATTTCTCACAAAGAATAACTTTTTGTCGTAAGATTATTAATAAAGGTTTTTTAACTTGTCAACGGCACATGCGGCAGACTATGTGTCGAGTAAGACAAGGAATAGAGCGTTTGAGAACTATATAAGGAACCGTTTTCTTAACGCGAATTTAGTGTTTGTGTAGCTGGTGAATTAGCGCTACAACCGGAAGAAGATACAAATATGGAAAACTCTTGTAGATATGCTGAATTAGATAATGACGTAGCAGTTTTTGAGCATCGACGATGAAGAGTAAAGCAGCATCAATATTTTCGAAAATTTTGAAAATATCCCAACATCTCTGAAGATAAGGTCAACATATGATGATTTCTTCAGAGTAAACTAAAGAGAGATTTCATTCTTTTTCGGTTTTGTTAGAGGTCTTAGGATTAGCTTGTATGCTAAAATTAATATAGTCTCGTATCTCTAACTCTATTATTGCCGTGAATTATACGTACAAACAGTAATCGTAATGGTATGCATGGGATTCACCATTTACGCAATTTGAGAGCGAGACAATATCCTGTCGATAACATCCAACACCTTCTTCGCTATATACATACATATACCTATGCATGCATTATGCATGCGATGTATCCATACAGATATCGACATAATTTACTATGACACGTGCACGTATATGATCCTATGTCGGACACGGTTTACAAGCTATAGCGGCAATAAATCATAAGAACGATTTCCAATCTGGATTGGAAAAGTTATTCCATTTGTATTCCGGTTACAAGTTCGCTTAATGTATCCCGCAGACACTTCCCTCCGGTTTCATACCCGCATCTATACGGAAGTTCGTTTCACATCAGAAAACTTCGGACTGTTCAAGAATCTGCGAGATCATCATATTTTTTAACATCGTCTGAGCTTTATTTCACGCTTCCTACATGAAATTGCGCTTGCAGGTTCCGCTTAAATAGTGCTAGCGTTGGATATTTTTCTTCGCCTCTTCTTTCTAATGATACTTTTCACTTCTTAGTAGATGAAGAAAACAACATCTAAACTTTTGTTAAGTTTAACTTATCGACAGCTAATAAGATTTTTGTACTAGGTTAGTGTTAGGAAGCACCAATCTGAAAAATAATATTTTTCACATCATTGCTGTACATGTTGATCTATTTCTTTTTAAAAGGTATCTATGCTTTTTTATTATTCTAATAGATCATTTAATTGTCTAAGTGCTACCATCAAAGTCTCAATACCTCAAATAACAACATTTTCGGATAAAAGTCATTTAAAGAATGGAAAACATTAATTTTATTTAGAGATCATGTACATATTATTCAAGAAAACAGAATAATATAAGTACTTCTTGAAGGTTAACAAAATACAGGTCATTTAAGTGATGCCCAGCGCAAATGGATTTTAGTTGTAGATGGATGCGCCATTAAAGCCCGAACGCGGCAAGAAGTGTACAATTTATTTAATGCGAAATGTCTCGATAGAAAATTTAGAACAACTGTGTGCGTCAAACACTTTTCAAGTATAGAGCATCCTGAGAAACTGGCCAAAGATATGAAACGTGATACACGTAACTGTCTCAATCAATTACAGCAGGCAATGAGGTTTATCATCGCTCAGCATTACATGTATCAAAAGTAGACAAATATCAACCTTATAAAATACAACTACTGAAAAGAATCTTGATCGCTGAATGCCGTCTTGTGGTATATCGCAGAATTTAAGCAACGGTAACCCTTGCTTCGTTCGCCGAACTTTCTTTTCGAAAGCGATTTACAGATCACAGTAAATAGATAAAATTGTATGTCCTACAGTAATGAGAATCCTCACTCGATTATTGAAGAACATACTCAACATCTTCGTAAAGCTAATATATAGAATCATTGGTCTGTTTTTCTTTGATGCAGCGGTATCTGGATTTTTTTGAGGGATATACATTTCTACAGGAACAGATATATCTGCTCCTGTAAAAATTTGGTGATGGTGATGTAGAATTGGCGATGTTTGGTTTCAGTAAGATCATACATCTTCGCACTTTGCACGTTCTTTTCGCGAGTTCCTTAACAATTTCTGTCCTAAGAGAACCAATAAAGTGGCTACGCAAGCCTCCTAACCTTATGTCCTTCTGTTTGTTTCTTGTCGGGATACTTAAAACCAAAAATTTATGATGATATACCACAAAATTTAGAAAATTTGAAAAGTAGAATTAGGTATGAGATTCGTAACATGAATGTGTCCGTATCTTTGCTCACTGTTAAGAAGCCAGTGGATAACAAAAATTCGATTTAAGCAAGCATTCCACTTCTTGAATAGCGGCGTTTATCTTTACTAGTTATTGTTTTTAGTATAAATGAAAATTGCAACGTAAATTATGAAAATGTTGCTGTTACATATAGACAATTAAACGATCTATGGAAAAAGAAAATAGTTGTAGTTAAGAAATTGTCAGCGATGTCATTAGTTAAAAACCAAAAATGAGAGAATTTTAAAATTTTTTAATAAAATTAATGAATTTATTCCATAACTTTGCCAAACAGTTAAACCTACATTTTCAATTTGTTCTTTGAACCCAGAAGGGCCTCAAATCGCTGTTGAAATAAAAAAAAAATTATCTCGCTAAACTGGTACATCCTAATCCATGCGAGATTATTTAACGTCAAGCAGTCATAAAGCGCTCTATTTGAAATAAGAAAGCTGAAATCCGCTTCCTGTTTAGTTCAGACTGCCATGAAGTTGAAACTATTTCAAAGATACACAGCGACCCTTCATATATTAACAAATAATCGACTAGTTTTATTAAATTCGATCCAAAATTCTGTTGGCGAAATAAATAGGTACCAGTTGAATCGGGATAACACTAGTTGCATCATTTAATTTATTACTTGGCAAAGATCTCTATCTATTTCCTCTTATGAGGGCATAAAGCATTAATGCGGCAGTCGAGAACGAATACGTTTAATTTTCAAAGCCTTTGACTCTTTTAAGGAGGCATATCAAATTTTATTGCACTTTGCCATTCAGTAGAAGTTTCGAAGCGCTTACGTGATGAAGGGATGATTTATTTATGAGGATCAGAAGTTCTACGCAAACTTGTATAAACGTATGCAGAGTGATAGACAGGAATATGAATATACAAAATATGTGATTATTTTGGCTGTTTGTTACTGATTGATACAGTTTCTATGCAACACGTTTATTGTCACCAAGTCACCAGTTCTAGTAATTAATTTGAGCCAAACCACATCTAAACTTGCGAATCATTCTAAAAAATCACTTTCTGATATAGAACAAAAATCAAAATTTTATATCGTCCTTATTTAGGTTATATATCCTATATTGAATATATGTATATACTTCTGCTCCTTGTTTGTTTTATTATTTTCAAATTATTGTAAGGTCGATCAAGGAAATAAATAATATGCTGGATCCCGCCTTAATAATCGACTCTGTTAAGCAGTTGTCAACCTATAGGTTCGAAGACATATAGACTTCGAGTTGTAGAGGAAAAAACAGATACTTTGAAGTGTTCCTTATTACAACTTACTACAACTTAAGTTAAAAATAACATAATTTAATATTTATTGAAAAAATCTGCTTATTAATTTTGAAAGAAAAAATTCTTAAACTTAAACATTCGAACATTACCTTCCTGTGTCTCCAAAAATTTCTCTCGAAAGATTTCTGGTCCATTCTAATAAAACTCTACTAAAATGGGTGATTTTTGGGCAATCCGTAGCTTTTGGTGCTGTTTAACTGTTTATATGCTCTTGCCAATTTGATCGAGAATTTTACACTAACATCTAAGACTTTGATGGAATGATCACTACTCAATCCCAAAACCGATTATTTGTATTTAATTTTAACTTATTGCATGCAAACTAATTTTTAGGTTCAGTTAACGTTTCCGTTTAAACGTTGACTTGTATACTTATTATTGAAATGCCCTTTATTATTTCCAAAAATAGTCCTGTCGCAACTATTCAAATTAAAGAGGAAACTAATCAAGAATATTATAAATAAATTGGCCCAAATTTAGTGCCCTGTAGAACTCCTAAAATGCTAAAGTATCACGGGTAATGCCTCTTGCCAATGATCAGTGCCTTTAGTGTTTCCCATACCACTATATCACAAGCGACTATTCTATGTGCCTTCGTTTGGTCCCATGGAACCGCGCATTTTTATAATTTTGAATTAAGGTATTCCCTGGTACATCCCCTCCCTTATAATATTCCAGCATCCTTGGCAGTATGTTTGTTATTCATCTTGACAAACATTTTCCGTGGGGTTGCTTAGCGACGTATAAAACATTCAGTATAAGAGAAAAACCTGTTATGATTTGAATGCTCTGAAACTTCTCACCCTCTCGCTGTCAATAACAGGTACGTTTGCGAAGCTTGCAAAGAAGTACGTACTTATCTAAAATAATCTTTAATAACAAAAGAAATCCGTTCCGTTTTCGATACGACTAATTTACTTGGTCGGTTGCGCAGTTGGCGGTCTAGTAATCAATATTAACCGATGAAATGTTTTAGATGCATCGCAAGGAATCGATGTTGTTGTTCCCTATTATGTGTACCATCCGCTATTCAGTATGCGACTCAAGGGAGAAACATTTGCCCCTGGCAATTTATCACAGCCTTCTCCGTCAATAAAAATATTTATCTATTGTTGTCAAGGAGTCATTTTTCTTCGGCCCAGAGCATATGAGATTTATAGCTCCGCGATCGCGTATAATTTATATAACGTGTCAGAAGTACCACTTTACGTGATTAATCGTCTTAAGAAGATAAGTGAAATTATTAATTAATTCACGTTTCAAAATTATCTGCTTTTTCTTGGAAAACATAGGAGAAAATCTTCAAGGTAGGAAATTAATGAGCAACGTGATAACCATGTAACTGTTACGTGTTTCCAGTACATGTAAAAACGTTTTCCGCTGAAATCATTTCGAAGATCCATCGTCCTGTTTTAGCAATCTCTTACGGTTATATCCAAAACCTATATGCCATGCGCTCGCATCTCTTTGCAAACCTATAATGTCACGCCTAATAGTATGCATGACAACCCTTTGTCATTAGAAAATTGAACTTATTTCATAAATTCTGCTGGGAGTTAAAAATTATGTGCATAATTCAAAGTGCTCTCATGCACGCAGAGTTCAGAAATGTAGAAGTAAATACTTAACAGAAAATCAATCTAAATGCAAATTTGGTATCACTACCACGTATTTCCCATATATTGTTAAATATTTAGCTCGTTCCGTCCTCAAACAAGGTGCCAGATTTATATGAGGATCATAGTGAGGACACGATTAAATATTTCATAGAGTAAGTTGGATCGGAACAATTAGCTTGCTAAAGTAAATGTAAAGCTTTCTTCAAAACTTGCTCTTTCTGTATACTATATCGAATAAATATATTGAGGTTTATATGAATAATATATCGCAGTACCCTGTACATTCTGAAATAGACATCTTTTTTTATTAACATGTCCGTCATTAACTGCACTACAAAATAAAAAGTAAAGGATCACTTCCATCTGTCTAAATTGTTAGCAACATATCAAATGTAGAATGATGATCCATTAATTTTCTTAAACTTTTTACCGAAAGCCTTAATACATAAAACAGTAGATTATTAGTTCTCAAGAAGCTGTGCCGTGTTAACTATGGTCTACCACCTTTTCCCCGCCTGAAGAAGCCTCGTATAACTGTGGATGAAATGTCCTGTTTTGGTTTAATAAAAAACGACATGACCCAGTCCAAACCTGAAAGACGTTTAGCTTTAACTTACTCTGGCCGTGGCTGTGGAGCTTTGGTCATTATATCGAGTAAAGGTACTTGATCAGTGTTGCCACCTCTACCGAAATAACGCTAAATTATACCCAATTTGCGTAAACTAAATGTTATTATTTTTTTTCATTACGTTTCAGGAAATTCAGTCGTCTGGAAATGATAAATTAAATTTACTTAGCTAAGCGCTGTCATCTATTAAGAAGTTAAAGGAATGTTACTTTATATGAAAATTAAAAAAAAATCCTAAGAAAACGCAAATCTTCGAGAAAAGTGTCAATCGGTTAATATTATGTAGTCTTCTGGAATATCTCCTACGTTGACCACGTGGAAAAGACAATAGTCTCTGATATGTTACGTATAAAACAATGTATGCACGAAGAAAAGTGACGCTAACCTGAAAAGTAAAAATTTTTATGAAAACATCGACATCTGAAAAGCGATGTGTTTCAATGAAAGCACAGATTTACCAATTTCCTTACGTTTAAATAAAGGTTGCTTTGTGAATGACATTATTCGATTACAATTTAATAAAAGAATAAATCGTTGAGTTTTGCACGATACCTCAAATAAGGCGTCAGTTGCAAATTGTCGAAAATAATACACTAATTTTAATAATCTACTAAAAATTGTCGAATTCTACCGATTTTTTATGGAACATCTTCTTTAGAATTTGACTGACTGAGGGTGGCAACACTGTATTTGATACTGATACTGTGATCGTTACGATGAAACTTCTGCTGGGGATGAGTTATGTTATTTTTGAAGAATTATTTCCTCTTAATCAGTTGGAGCGACATAATTGACGAAAATGAGCATAAGTCTGACGAAACATTTACTTACTTGATGTCGAGATTTACGAACTTGAACGCAAATTGTTGTATGCTTACGAATATGAAGCTTATAAGGATGGAAATTTTCAAATTTTTCAGTGCCTAATGCAACGCATTAAGCGTACACAATTGTCGGATCACCTTACTGCCTCCTTCACGACTTCATATTTTTCAATTCTACTGCGATTGGAATAAAAATCCGTCTCGACTAATTAATGGTACTGGGTGTATAAGGAAGCTTTATTCTAGGAAAACATAAATGTTTGAATTAGAAACAAAGAGCAGGAAAGTAAACAAGTCCACTTAAATTTTACTGAAATATGGAATTGGAATAATTCCAATAAAAACTGAATTCTAAAATAAATAAATAGAATTTAAAGTGACCTATATCCTCACAATGTGCAATAAAAACAACAACTGCAACTGTTATTAAGAACAATCTATAAACAATTGAAAAGTTCAACACAAAAGTGGTGCCTATTGCTCCCTTCGGTTGATCAAAGGCATTATCATGGCCACTTCATGCAAATTTATACATTTCCGACCCGATGTTCAATATTAACCCACGAAAAGTTTACTAGTACCTTTCGGTATGCTGCGAACTTCACTCTTTGTCTGTTTTTGCAGGAACTAAAAACGCATCCCATATAAGCAAGTACATACTGTTGGCACTTTGAAATATTCAATTATTACTTATCACTACACAAGTTATCTTATTGAACTCAAGCTCCAATACTACTTCTGACTGCTTTAACAATTCTAAAGCTTGTGTATAAATGGACGCCAAAGCACTTTCAGATATACACAGATGCTAAATCTAGCAAGATATTTTTGTATGTTCGTTCAACCTGGTTCAGTTAATCCTACCGTTAATTTAAGTAGGGCTTCTCGCTATTCCGACGTCCTTTATCCAGAAAACGGTTATAATTAGAGAAAAACAAACTGCTAGGACGTTAGTTTGAACAAGCTAAATTGCTCTAATGCTCTTAACATGCTTTCATACACAAGTGCTCAGCTGTAGGTGTGTACGTAATACAATGAATTTTAGTTTAAGTTTAATGAAGGTAAATAGGCCGCTACGACAAAAATATTAATGTTTGTAGGGTACGCTAATTACAGTAATTAGCCCTAATGTATCCGCAAATCGAGTTATAAAAGACATAGAACATATTACAACTCGTTAAGCACCATCAAGATGTTGTATACAACGAGGGTCAAATATCCTCGTTTAATATGAGTCTAAATAGTTGTACACCATTAGGTTTACATCAATAACACGTTTTGATTTTTATCAACCGAGGTCACGTATTGCGTCAATTCGTTAGTTCAGCTCAGGATGGTGTAATATACACTTTGTTCTAGTTAATACCAAATCGATATCGCAGATTTTGAATAGGCGCGCTACTCAAAGCACTTTCTGGGATGTTTTATAACTTTCTAGCGTTATTTACGTTTGATATTTGCTATTGAGATAATTGCATGTGGACAACAAACGAAATAGACGAACTCACCTGCACTCTCTTAGCGAAAAGGCATGACGAAAATCAGTTTCCTGAAATGTTAGTTGATCATAAATACACATTTGCTAGAATCCGTTTTATTAGACAAATATGTTCTTATCTCGGCTGCAACCTGCGCAACACCTCAATCAAACGGTGCAAATGATTGCCTGTAATTTTATTTGTAATTGTAATTTTATTGAACGTTGCATAATTTAAAAGCTCCAAAAAATATACAACGGTAGTCTGAAAACTTTACAGCCTAATGCAGAAATAAGCATTTTTTTTGGCAAATGTAGTTTTATTTCTCAAGTTGACTTAACAAGTGTTTTTGTTAAGTTAGCGATGCGTTCATCTCTATAATTGGTATAAAGGGACTTACGATTATGATGGTCTTTTCATTCGATGAAAATCTTTATTCTCCAAGCGAAGCTTTAAACCTAGGAAACAGAAATAAGTTGTTGGGAACTAGACCTAGTAAGCTGAGTGCCTGGTCCGCATTTTCTGCCTTCAGGCTGTCAAGTTATGATGCGTAATATTCCGCCGTTATTGTTTTTCGTTTTTCAAGATAATCGATCACCACAACCGTACGACTAACCTAAAAAACAGTAGTCCCCACTTTCTCGGACAATAGAACAGCCTCTGCTCTTTATAGATCGTTTCACTAAACGATGAAATGGTAGAGATTGTGAGCATCTCAAAAGAACGTGTTTGTCATATATAGAGTGAAAATTTGGGCATGAACAGATTAACCGCGTTGCTCATCCAGGACTGAAAACACAGGACCCATTATTAAACGAAATAAGCCGAAGTTTTGTCGTCGATAAAAGCAATTAAAAAGTATCGCTGTCAATTGATTCCGCAAATTCAAAAGGCAAGAATTTGTGAAGGTCATCGACTGATGCGAACGACTGTTAAGCAACAATTGAGCGTTCAACATGATTGAAATGTTCTAAGTATCCTTAAACACATTCCTATTTATATGTTATCTATATGTATGTTTTGAACCCGTAGGTCTGTCTTTACGTTCAAGCTTGAACCTTTTTTCAGCCTACCTTCGTGCATAACTTTTTGGAGCAATGCGGCGCTGTAGCACGAAATTTTGCATTTAGTTGATACACGAAAGGATTATTTTACGAGCCAGGTTTTTGAAAAGGAGATATCAATTCAACCTGGTAAAGAACGTGATAAGAAATTCCAATACTTATTATTCGGTCTTCCTTGGAATAGTTTAAAAAGAACTACTTAGTCATTCAGCGGTTTGCGGAAGCGATTTGCCGTTACAATTATAGATTTTTTTTTGTTTTCCCAGACAACAAAAGCAATTGCTTCATTCGTGTGTATGTAACCATACTTTTCGATTGCCACTTCAACAGATTTCAACAGATCGCCCTTACAAAGTAAGGGAAGCATCATTGGCGTGTCGATACAAATAATATTTCAGAAAATGGTGTTACTCATGGCAAAAGCTATATGAGGAGAGAAAGAAGCACACTGCGAAAGCAATTTGAGGTGAATAAAATAAACTTGCCCACGGACATGTTTGCGCAGAAATGAGTGAAGATCGTTAACAAAAATCAGAAATAGGAGAGTACCTAAGACCGATCCCTGTGGTACACACAAAATTACGGTGAAGTCGATTTAAGCAGGTCTGATTAAATACGCAACACAAACAATGTGCATAATACAATTGTACTTCTTTGTTTAAATATTATTTAGTGGAAAACGTATTTGACTAAAGTTTCAAATTTTCAGTATCTGTAATAATTTTACTAGAAGGTTTAACTTTACATAACCATGCTTCGTGAAGCAGCTGCAGCATAAGCTCATCCTGATTTACGCGTTTGTTTTATTTGCCTCGCCTGCATTCGATATAATTTATACAAAAATACGTAATAAAACTAAATGCCAGTGAAGCTACAGTAAATTTGTACCCGTGTTTACATGGAAAATAAATGTTGGAAATGAATTTCTGTTTGTAAGTTTAGCGTAGAGCGAAATTTATTTAAAATTCGCCCACAACTTCGATATTTATGGCAACATAAATTGCCATATACATCTGGCTACGCCAAACATATTTATCTGCTTCCTGTTGAGGCAGGTAAATCCGATCTAGGTTGATTAACTGTGCGTGAATCCTGACGTTATTAAAAATATTTATGAGAAGAATTAAAAATCGTGCTCTTATTTGCAATAAATGGATAATGACTATTTTTTTTTTCGTATTGTGTAACAGAATTAGTATAAATAGGAAAATCAGTCGATTTTTTCCAAAAACGTAGTGCATTTTGGTACTTGCTCAATTTGAGATTTACCTTCTGCCATTCGAAAGTGTTACAAGCTCCGTAAAGTAAATTAATGTCGTATAAGCTGTATCGTGTCGTAAATTTCATGACAATTAAGATTAATGATTCGCTATTGACTACAACCAATTCGGTTGGAAACATTGTATTCAGAGTTTTCGTTACTTCATGAATTTGTGAAGCTTACATCAACTTAAAGTATCTTTACCCCCTTTCGGTGCATATAAAAAGCGCCTCTCTGATGTTCTTATCCTATAGCATTTGAAATTCTGGACTGTCGTGCATCTTGTCTTGAGAAAAAGATTTTTCAACGTACTCAGAAACTTCGAAACTATTGTATTCGCTTCACATATGGCCCACATGTTTCTGATGCTGAATTGGAGAAACATCAACGATCACCGATAATTTGCACTAATTGACCTTTTCATCATCAGATTTCCTCATTATATGACACCGCACTTTCCTTTCTGAGAGATTGTTCTCATACAAAAACGCGCAATTAAATAGTAACCTTCTCGCTTACAACACTTCACTTCTTTAATTTTGTCTGTTTTGCAATTTTGCTAACTTTTTAATTTTAATTTGTTCACAGCTGTTGTGAATGAAATAAAAAAAAACAGTTATGTGTTAATTGTCTGATTTCATCCATTCACTACCGCGATTAAGGTGACGCTAATTTAATTTCCTACTTTGAGTCTATTTGTCATCAGGGGCAACTTGTGCTAGCTGTAATTCCAATTTCAATTTGTTAACATTTTCGATTTTCGATTTCGACAAGCTGATTAAGAATGTTATCACACAAGGTTGTAAAATCATTAATCCCTTAAAAAGAACGTTTTCAATTGAATTAATTCCATTATTTATGAGATAACCTATTTTAATCGTGCATACTCGTTCGTTGAAGGCGCGATCCTATTACAAAAGCTGCTTCCATACGGGATAAATCCGCCAATTTCTAGCATAACGACTGGACGTCACACAACAAGTCATTATTCCATAAGACTGGCGTTGATTGATTATATTACCACCAGCAGCCGATAAATTTCTAAATGCGATATGTAACTAATAGCTTGCGTATGGCTCGCAAAAGAAAGACGTCGTTAATGGTTGTTTTTATGTTAGCTTTTGTGTTAAAGCTTTGGCCAATCTGCTGGATTTCGATGAAAATGTATCAAACTGTTAAATAAGTATTAGACGAGAATTGTACCATCGTTGAATTCAATTTTTAAATACTGAAAGTAATTCTTCTTTCTCTCTTCACTCAACAAATCTCTTCTTAAACATATTTTTTTGAATTTCTGCACACGTTATCCTATCAAAAAAAAAGAGATTTAATCAATTGTTCTTTTAGCGTAGTTCCACAAATATTACTCGATGAATTTCCCTGAAATTTTAACAGACGTCGACCAAATGATAAGGCAGATTTTGACACAAAGAACCATCCGTCTGCAAACATGGGTAATTAGTGTGGCGTCCAGTATGAAGAACTCGGCAGAGGTTTATCACTAACCCTTTGTACTGAAATTTCTACAGTAAAAGCTTTTTGGCATAAGTGCTCTATTAACTGAATTACATCCAACACACCTCAATTTAATTCTACCTCTCCAGCTACTATGTAGTTAGCTATTTAACGATTTTATTAACTTTGCGCTAGTAGACAGTTTCATGAATAAATGTCCAACTCTTTATTCAAACCAGTTCGAAAAGCTAGCTAAGTGGAAGAAGCTTTGACCTATACACGTACAAGACGTAAACTATACAAGCTCGCTGCTACGGCACAAGTAAAAGTTCGGGTATTTTAGTTTGTATTAATCGTACGATGCGACTCGTAACATTAAACAAAATGTCAGGATTCCCAAATTGCTTCGCAAAGCATTTTAAGTCTAGGCAATGTTCGATACGTAACCGGTAGAGGACAAGGTAACGTTGCTTATTAATGCGATGCCCGTGACCTTTATATTGCAACAGTAATGTCAGGACTTCGCATCCTATAACAAGTTGATTCTTATCTAAATTACCGCCGACAAGAAAAAAAACGGTAAAATTGCGAAACGATTTAGATGCTAGATTAAAATACATAAATAGAATGGTATTACTATTGCTATTATTAATAACTAGCCTTTGGAAGAATCTGCTAAACAGAGCTACATATGTGTGACCATTTCTACATACATAGATACGAGTGTCACCTTTTTAAGTAAAACTAAACGTGTTAAAACTGTTTCACGCTGGATCGTTTCGCCTCTGGCTTGGTTCGCACGTTCAGTTACAATCTTAATGGTGGCTTTCCAATTTTCTTTGTTCTAAAGAAATCCGCAGGGCACTTTCGCCTCTGCTATGCGTCCCATGCTGAGCCACCGGGATCAATTGGTGCCTGCTAAGTTTGTTTCGCCTCTAGCATGGTTTATATGATGAGCTATCGTACTACCATATTTCTTTCTCCTCCTGCTCATATGATTGTGGGTGAAACTTCGAGTTTTCGATTAACTACCATGACATATCAGTTGTCTAAAAGAATTTTGATAACGCGACTCAAAATTGAACCAATAGTTGCAACCATTTTCTTTGACGCACTTCAGAAACAAACAGCTTTCGTTGGCTTCTGCTCACTTTCAAGTTTCAGGTTCATACAAATAAACCAGTGACTCCTCACCGCTGACGATGTTATAAACATTTTTTGAACTTCAGCTGTTGAAGCTTCAGCATAAGTTCTTCGACATTATTTAGCGCTTCTTTTGTTCTTCAATTAAAATGACTAAGATCAAACGGAATCTTACTCCTTTTAACTCCAACAATTTCTCGCGGCCATTGCATCATGCAGAATTTTTTGGTTGAGCTTTTAGAAATGCTTAAGGACATGTACAATATCGATTTTTCTCATTCAATTGGCACACAGTAGCAATGTCCTTTTAAGTTACTGCTTTTTGGTAGTCTGCCCTGTCTTCTCGTTGCCTGTCTCAACTCCATTTTCCGAATAACTTGTCGGCTGTGAAAATTTGCTGCGAGTACCTAAATTGCTTGCCGTATCTTGTTAAAACTTACAGTAAATACTGACATTACTTTTGTTACTCGGACTTTCATTAGTGGACACCCAGAAACCGAAAAAACAACTTTCCTTGAAAGGATTTTCTAAGTCAAAGAAAGCATCTGTTTAATTCGGTTAAAAAGTTGTCTGATTTTGTTTGAACAACAGAATTACAATAATTGCAAGTCCTGCTGAAATGTAAATACGTACACGTTTGTCGAGCGTATTTTAATTACATTTCTAAGGTGCTAAAAATAACTCAGAATGTGTCTACGTGTGCACGGACATTACCACATTTCGTAAATTCCGCCTTTACATTTACGCCAACTTCCCGGACGTTAATGCCCTCTATTAAACGTCCCAAGCATCCAAGGTGGCAAAATACGATCTCATTGAAATAGTTTCCGATGTTTATTGTCGGTAATTAGATTTAATTGCAGCAAGTACCTGAATGTCTTTGGTCATGTGAATTTTACTACATATTAGAGTTACCAGTTAATGTTTTCGTATAATATGAACTCACAATGTTTTATTCGGAAGAAAGAGTAACGAGTTTACGAAAAAGTTAACTTTAATTTATTCAGATCTTCGTAGTTCGGTTTATTGCTGCATCTGTAAACGCAAAAAGTTGTTTTTGGATTGCATGGATGCAGAATACCAACAGAATTTCAATTGCTTCTTGAATTTTTAATAGGACAGTGTGAAATCAAAAATTCCAATTTTTGAGCACTCTTCATACACCAACTTACTATAACTGATAAAAAAGTTAAAGTTATTATCAGAGTGTTTTGCGTGGTATTTATTGGCGTAGCTATAAAGATTAATTTTCAAATACTTAAATTGGATGCGGTTATCTCAATATTAATTCCGAAATTTTACATTTATAAAATTATGCATCTAGCAGATTTTGAAAGGATTTAGCCATTTTATGGAGAAACAAGAGGAACTTCCCAACCCCCAAACGTTGTTCTACATGTAAAGGTTATAATTTTTTTTTTTCGAATTTTATTTATTGTGAATTTTTGAACTTAATGAAAGTTCAATTACATCGCATCCCTTTGGTCTTATTGATTCATGGCTTTCTTCAATATCAGCTACTACCTTTACAGCACGTCGAAGAAATGCATCCCGATTGTCCCGAGTTTTACTTTGTATATTCCAATGCCGGAAAGAATAATCCAATCCAGTGTGAAGTCTGAAAACTTTAGAAACCAGCTAATTAGACAATCAAGACTACTGCAACGCTCTGAAAAACTTGTATCCAATGTTGCAAGCAGAATGGCGAGGAGCTTCATCTTGCTGTTAATGGGGGACGGAGTTATTTTATTCGCCTACTGTGGTTGGATATTCAGTCGAAACCAGCTTAACTTTTCTTTTATCTTGATTTTATAAAGAAAATAAAATTAAAATGTTTCAAAATCCACAATTAAAGAAGAAGAGGAAGAGAAAAAAGAATAAAAAAAATCGTTCTTTCGTAAAGCCAATGGTGATTACCAAAGGGTAATACAGTAACCTTAATTAAACAAAAAAAATAATATTAATAAAAGAGAAAACTGAGAACCCTGAAAAAAGATAAATTAAAGAAAATTTCTTGGGTTAAAGAAAAGAAGAAAGAAGTTCTTCGCAATATTAAGTTGAAAGTATTGGGAAATGTTGACAAATAAAATTATTTCAGTTTGTTTAGGGCTTTTCAAGGTCACTATCCAATAGTATTATTGGATGTAGTACATACTATATAGCAGTATTTACTAGTTCCAGTATGATCGATTATGTTATATCCTTGCAAAGCGCAAAACATGCCTAATTAAGATATGAAAAGATGTACAATGTCAATGAATCTTTGTAAGAATATATTTAGAGGTAAAACAACAATTAATTAATATTCAAAATATAAATTATTGTTATCGATCATTCCCCCCTACTATCTTTTCTTCCTCTATTTCCACGACATTAGCAAGACACGTTCAGCGGGAGAGATTGCCATTAACCTGCATACCGGATGTGGTAGCGACCACGCCCTATCAAATTCTTTCAGTTCCTTGGGGGTTAGCTCTCTTAAAACTGTATACCTTCAATCGGTATAGTTCACAGTTTAACACGCTATTCTCCGATACCAATTCCAAGTGAATAATGGGAGTAACACCCTAGTTTTTGATACTAATTCAAACTGAATAATGGGTGCACAATAGCATCAATCACCGTTGCTCCAAAGTTTTTGCACTTCAGCACAGGTTCTACAGATTGGCCACACGTTGACCACCTTAATTTTCTCAAGTTACAATTCATCATAGAAATGAAGATCTTGTAGATTGGTTACAGATTTGAACATGTTGCTGTGCCTAATTCATCAGATACCTTGCTACATCTGTCTGTCAACCTTTCAGAGTTTATGAAGATTACGTCGTAGTATCTGCTGCGAAATCTGTGTGAATTATCGAATATTGAAAGCTACTGTGGCCGCAATTTTCTGACGAAAAACCGTTCGCTCAACGATACAAGGTCTTCTGGGATGTCGGAGCTGTTCTCGAAAACCTGTTTGATTATCTCCGAAGTTTTTCTATCAGCTTTCTCCGGTCTGATTCGGGATAATTTCCTCTTGTCCTTTAACTTCAGTCAATAGCGCTTCTGTTTAATTTCTAGTAATGCCGCAAAAAATGCACAAGTTATGAAAAGAATCTCAAGATAACTTACAATTACTGACAAATTAAATTACGCGGGTTATGTTTAATGTAGCATTAATAATGATCATATTACTGCACTAGTTCATTGCATGTGCAAAATTTGAATTTTTTTGTCAAGAACAACGAACTACACACGCAAATCCGTTGGCAATACTTATAAATACAAGGAGAAGAAAAAACATTTTGCATTAAGTAAATCACACGCTTAAAGGAAATTATTCTTCTGCATCCTTTGAGCAGCTCGCCTTGTATTTTCTTTATATATGTACATGGAAAGTTAAGATTTGCATTTGCTAGTTTTCACGTTGGAATACGAGAAAAATGGTTGGAGAAAAATTAACAATTGGGAAACTCCTAAAAATTCCACTAGGACTTATAATTGCGTAAAACCAGGAGAAAACTTTATTAGAATCGTTACCAGCACCAGTTATTCACGGAATTAATTTGTAAAAATAATTATTCGAATGCGTTATGTTATTTCCAGAAATATCGTTATTTTCAATTTAATTAATGAAATATGTCACGTTTAAAATTGGAAAAAATAATCTAAAACCATTTGCAATTCATTTTAATTTAAATGAAGTAATACGCAGTAACTACTATAAGTACCATACAAAGTTATTTACTACAACAATGACAACAATGTGCGATTGCACGAGACTTTTCAATGAAAATTCCAGGCAGGTTTAGAATTATACGTCCCGTCACTGGTAGCAGGAGTAATTACACGTAAATTATATGGAAACGTTTGCGCGTAGTATTGTATGGTATCAACCGAACTGAATTCAATTTGGGCTTAATTTCCAGCGGCTTTTTAATACAAATTTACTTAATAACCAGATAGAAATACTATTGCATATTCGTTGAAGTGGCACTATTAAAATTTATCATTGGAATATCCATTTTGCGCATTCATATGTTAAGAGATACTTTAAATATTCGGCGGAATGGAATACGTAATGCAGAAATATGTATCTACGTGTTTGTATGTATCGTAGACCCCTTTCCGAAAATATCGCAGTGTGGAAATTGTACTACTTAACATACGCGGAAAATATCTGGAACTGTAAAAAAGGAAATATGAAAATATGGCGAGGATGGCTATAAAATACGATGTAACTTTGAAGTAGTAAAACCCTTGGCAAACACTAAAAGCATCTCGTAGCTAAAATACAAAACTTAAGGGCTAGCTTTTACCATAAGGAAGCTTTTATCACGTAACATGGAAACTATCGAAAGTAATTGTAATATTTCTGAGCGGCGTTCTAAACATTAGCTTCCTATGTTTACAATTGGTAAAATAGAGGCTGATTCTTTAATATTGCAAAAAATTTCAGGGACAGGTTCCTTAGATAAAAATAAGAAAAAAAGGTCCTATTAGCATGTATCAGGAAATTTTTTTTGTAATTTACTTTTAATAATTATTTCAAAAGTCCTTTAACTATACGATTAGAGTATCTGTCTTGATAGATGTCTGATTAAATTATCCAATCGTGTTCATACAAAACAGCCCCAGTTGGCTTGAAACATGGAATGTGTATCAACTATCAATAATTGTTTTTTGTCAATAGTTGATTGAGTTGAGTTGAGTCTAGTTGAGGCTAGGCGTATTTATGAGAAAAAATATCCTAATCGTGTAATTCCGCATCATACTACGCAACTCGTACAGTTGCAACTCTACAAATGGAAGAAAGAGTGCTCCACGAAATCGAAGAAAATCCTACAACAGGTATAAGAAAGATTGCCGCAAATCTAAATATCACTCAGTCAACAGTCCTTAAGATACTGAAAAATCAGCTTTTGTATTCATATCACATCCAAAGACTACAGTCGCTTTTACCAGACGATTGTCCTCGAAGGTTGGCTTTTTGCCGATGAGGCAAAACTACCAAGAAAAAATTGGACAAAATCCTCAGTTTTTGGCGGAAATACTTTTCACCGATGAGGCTAATTCCTCCAAAGAAGCCATGATGATGAACTTTCATCATAATCTCATATGGACAGATGAGAATCCACATGCAATATTTGCAAGCCGCCATCAACATAAATTTTCAGTAAATGTATGAGTCGAAATTGTTGGAGACCCCATTCTTTTTACCAAGGAGGCTAACTGGAGAAGCTTATCGCAATTTTGGGGCACATCCCAGGCATTTTTAAACGTGTTTATCAATCAATGCATCGCAGGATCGAAACATGTAGTGCAATTGGAGGTGGTCATTTTCAACAATTCTTGTTTTCATTAATTCTACCGATTTAATTTTTTCCATTCAAATAACTCTTGCCTCACTGTGCATTAATACCTGGAATAAATAAGTGCAAAGAAAAATTTATTAAAATTATTATTTTGTAACATTTTGTATTATTTGTGTTATTAATAATACAACAAATGGCTCCTATTATCAAACATAAACCAGTCAATTTTCAAATAAATCGGTTAAAGGACTTTTGAAATAACAATTATTAAAAATAGATAACAAAAAAGATGAACGCCCTGTATCTCGGAAACGAAGCGTTTCCGGATACATGCTAATGGGAAATTTTTTTCTTATTTATATCTAAAGAACCTATCCCTGAAATTTTTCGCAATATTAAAGAATCACCCTGTATATGTTTAAGCATTTTTAATTTTTCATTATTTCTTTTAAGATAACTATCTTTAATCAGATCTCTCATTCGTTCATGATATACTTATTTGGTTAAGTTCGTTAATTAATGGACATCTACACTAATTACCGGACGGTTGTAGATACCCACAAACGTTAAGCGCTAGATCGTACACAGTGCCTAATATCAAATCGTTTAAAGAAAAGTAATTTAGTAAATCTTAGTTTCATTGTAATGAGTGCAGATGAGAGAGAAGAACTTTAAATTTAATTTAAAGTTGAAGTTTAATTCAAATTCGATCATCTAAAAAAAACATGCATTTTAGCTTTTCTGAAAAAAAATGAATTCTTTCAATTTAAACTCCCGAAAGAATATCTTTCGGGAATTCGAATCTATTAGAGGAAGATATCTATTAACTGGCTACATAATTCCAATTTACAACACTGCAATGTTCCCTATGAGGTACCCATACCAACAGTGCTACGAAGACGCTAATAAAAGAGCGCGGTAGTTCCTGAAGTTTTTCTCTTTCTATTTGGATCAGATATTATGTAACTGACATGTAAAAAACATTTTTTCTTAAGTAAGAATTTCGATAATCTGCAGCAAATAATAAAATAAATTACATCTAAACACAGAAATTGTTAAGGACTTAACATTTTATTTTGTTTCATTTTATAACTTTAACCATTTTTATTTATTTTCGTAAAAGTAATATTTGGTTTATGTCTATTTTATGATAAATTGAATGTTTCATTTGTTTTGCTTTGTATAAATTCATATAATTCGAATTCATCGTCATTTAAACTTTGACGTGTACGCATCCAATGTAAAAAATACGTTTAATTTCTTACGAAGTCTGCAAAAATATAAAATTCTTCAATGATCTTTAACAGTCATTTGTTACGTCCGTTCGATGAAGCTACTGCTAATGCACGTACCGTCCGTCAGTACGTGCATCGTCGGAAGTCGGATATACGAACTGACACGACTGCCTGCCGTCGTGCGCGAACGACGCAGCGCTCAGACCCACACTATCGTTTGTTTCTGATTTTTCCGTGGAGTGGAAGACGTGGAGACAGCATCTAGAAGCAAGATACTAGAGGTGATGTATCAAATAAGAACGGGAGCGTCTGGGTAGCCATGAGTTGTGCAGCATCTTTTTTGGCGGTAGTGATCGGCTATTGCTGCTGCTATATTTGCCTGGTGGTGGTCGTAGCGGTATACATTGACCATTTGAATGCGTACACATTTAATTAATTTATTTAATTTTTTGTCGAGGGAATTGTTTATTTAATAAATATATTTTGTATATCTACGCACTGTGTTTAATTTTAAGAGCAGCTGATTAAGCGAGTACGCATATAAGAATTACATATAAGCAATTGATCCTTTCGCTCCACAAGAAAGATACACCGAAGCAGACGACTAACGGCATTGTCCTTCAAACTAGGAGAACGTAACAAAAATAAATGAGATTAATTGAGAATTTTGCAAAATTTTCAAGGTGTACTTCTATTTCCTTCTTGTATTATTAAAATTCTACAAGATGGCCAACAAAATTATTTTTCTTAAAATGGAACATCCTACACGAGAGAACTAAAATGATATCTGCAACTTCAGCCAAATTTCCCTACATATCATCTCTAAAATTAATTTTCGCCACATTAGATCCAATATATTTTCCTAGTGCGGAACATGTACAACCTCACACGTTACAGCGGAATTATGATATTTCCAGCTCATAGGCGTCTTTTTTTGCGGAAATTAACTCATATATTTCCCAAACGTGTGCAAATGGAAAATTCTCTGGTGATGAATGTTCAAATAACAGTTTCACGCTCACGATTCAGCTTTGCTGCCCAACAAAGGTTCATTAAATACGTGTCTATGCATCTATACGGCGCATAAGCGGAATGCGCATTACAATAAAAAAAAACGCATTGTCAAACAAACAATTACTATACATTAATCAAACGAATGTATTAATGTTGCACTTGAATTTTCTATATTAACTATCAAGTTGAGTGCAAGAGTATGTGATTGCGTAATGTGTTAAGGCTTTCATTATTGAACGGTAGTAAATTTCTTAGCGTGCAGCTGGCGCGATATTGCTGCATATAGTAGCTGCATTATGGTAACTAAAGCGCTTTAAATGAATTAATCTACCCAACGCTCTTACGATTGGATTCGATAAGCGCGCTAGCGGAACAGAAAAGAACGGAGTGGTAGAAGCCTGGATTGTATTTTCGCGTAGTTATTACGTTGTGTTTAGCTTCCTGATAATTACTGAGGTGTAATTTTGGTATTCACGCAATGCTACTTGGGAAAAACGAAAATGATTCGATCAAATCGTTAATGATTTTAATTTGAATTTGGTAATTGTCCTTGTATACAGCGCTTGGACGGAGCAAGGTAAATTACTAAAGACGAAGATGAGAAATTAACATATAATATGTACTTGAAAAGTTTATTGGACACCAAAGTCATTCGGTTGAAACGCTAGGTTACGACGGAACACCTTGCCCTTCTAGCTATCGATTACTGCGATCATTAGCTGATCCTCCTAGGACCCGTCGACTAGCTGCGTCCTCGATTAGCAAGGCGGTCGCTTGGAGGAGTGAGAGAGATGGAAAGAAAGGAGGAACTATAGGCGCATCGGCGGATTTAACCAGCGAAATATGTACGCGTTTCTTCAGACATCGAATACACCTATTTTCGTTCGATCTGGGGGCGAACGAACTTTTAATAATAATTACTGATTTATTCTCGTAGTTAGTACTGCACATCCATAACTATTAATGGAAAAGTATTTGGAAATTGAAAGAATTAGTAAGTAAGAATTGAACAACTACTGTCATAATTATCAAAACAAAGCAATTGCAACTTAAGAATTTATTCTTGAAATAAGACTGATCTTAACGTCTAAGGGATTATCCAGTTTCAGAATTTCAAAATGAGGAAGCAATTTTTATACGGGATGGAGTACCCCCACACATTTACCGACCAATTAAAAATTTGCTTTTTATTCAAGACCGTTTTATAAACACTTGGAAAACTTTTAGAAAATAATGGCTACGAAGATCGCCTGATTTGAATCAAAGCGATTTTTGGTTTTGGGCTTCTGAAAAAAAATGTGATGTTCAAAATACGATCGACAACGAAAGAATTAAAATTGTTGTATGATGCGATGTGTAACTTGGTGGAAAATCTGGTGCTTTCTAACCAGCTAATAGTTCGATAAACAGCGTTATTCAAGAAATTCATTGATTTCATTGATTTTTGTTGTTGACTCCATTAAAGGTAATGATAAAAAAATTTTTGCACAAACCCTCTATATTGCAATGATAATTTTTTTAATAAAAAAATTAACAATCAGTAGATTTGTTATAATGTCATCTAACACGAATATCATGTCCACGAATGTCATCTAACTATTTGGTATCAGTATATATACATACATCCACGCATTCTTAAAAAATCGAAAGAAATAGGTTTCACTTACATTTTATTCTAGAAAGAACAGTTGCCGTAATATATTTTTTTGGTGTCCATTTGCAGATACTCCTTGTTTGTGAGCTTTAAAACAAATTCTGATCTAACAACTCTTCTATTGTTGTTTTGCTTCATTACAATACATTATTATTAATATTATGATAACCTTATATATATAATAGATGCTTTGGCAACTATTAAACAACACCTCGTCACAGAAAGCATCACGTACAGTGCAAATCTGCAAATGAATCGATGGGATACGCTTTGTAAATTTAGCAAATTATTATTTGTTACGTAAACATCTCGCTGAAATAAGATTTTGATGTAACTAACTCTTATATACAAAACTCATGAATTATGCAAAAGTGTATCTGCATATCAAGTGGCCACTTACATATTAGATATCATAAACACGTGAATTCGGGAGCAGGACACAGATTGGTAGAGTTACTTACTTTCACACCGTATTTGGGAATTTTCGATTTTGTTTCTCTTTTCTACGTCATTTGCACGTAGGTATACAAGCAATTTTTACGTTTTGGATACTTTTTAATACCAGCTTGATTAAAAGTAAAAGCGTCCTTATTATTTGATAATTTCAGGACTTGTGGTATGTATAGCGTGTTCAACTATGTGGCTAGAAGGTAATTTTTATCTTGAACAATTTAAAAAGTTCTGAAATTAGAATTATTACAAGTTTCGTCTTTCAAATGAAATACCTTGTTTATTACTGTATTTTTGAATGCACCTCTTCAATTCATGTGAAGTTGCTGCACTTGGAAAAGCGATCCAAATTTTATTCTGTTGAGTATTTCTTGGAGTTCCCGGAAGCACGTAAAATCTTTTGTATTAATTCCGCAAAACAGCCAAGTTCAACTAATATTATCAAACTTTCACCATCCTAAAGGTAATCACTAAAAATAATATATAAAAGTTATTCCGTAACTACAATTCCCAAATCTACTCGCAATGATAATTTTCCAGTGTACATCGTCCATCAGGTTAACAACTTCAGGTAGATAATAAACAGCGAAAATAAGTACACATAGTTCAGCATCACATACTGAAATCTTTTTGCGCTCATTCATGAATAACTTTTATTTGAAAACGTTTTCTCCAAGCTGTTCAAGGAAGGAATAATCTTCCACCCACATAATAGTTGGGCATGCTGCATATTGTATAACGTAAGATTGCCTAATGAGAACATTTCTTCAATATTAAAGAGGTAAACCTGGCAAAGCGACAAGCCATAGTAAACCTAGATGAGTTTAATCCGTTCCAGATGCAATAAATATGTAAATGAAGTTCATTGCGAGCAAGTGTAGGATATGGCATTAGTCCTGGCATATCCTACACTGTTATATCCTGGCATAGCAGGATATAACAACGTGTCATTGTTGGATTAGTCTTTATATTGCCTTCCTAGAAATGTAGAAATATCTAGAATGTTACATTACTTAACATATAAATATTCCAATTCCAGTAAACCGGTGAACTTCTATTGAACTAAATTGCTGTTAACATCAAGAGATAACTTACAAAATAGAGATTGTTAACATGTTGGTGTCGTGTCCATAATTAGGTCCAAATTCAATTTCTTTAAATATATTTCCAACCAACATCTCACGACGAACATGAGTTAAAGAGAATATATGTACGCGTAGTTTAATTTTTTGATGGTGGCTGCTCAAGGGCACTCTAAACTTTATTCATTCATCTTGTTTGCCTCTAATATACCTCAGCATTGATGACCTTGTTTTAGCGCCTCTTTGGTGTTCTTGACGAAACAGAATCTCTTGCCAGTGGAATCTTGCGTGGCAGTATCTTCCCGTTGAAAAATACGCCTCAACATTTTGATCTAGTTAATGTCAGAATAAAGATATAACCACAACTAACCAACACTGCGTTATTTCGAAAATATTACCGTTTCCTTTCAGCTAGTTGATAATCAAAAATACATTACGTGCATCACATACACTCGATATTTAAACTACTTCTACTACATGAAACATCCAGTGTCAAACTCTTTCAAACCATTCTTGAAGTTTAGAAGCATATTAGTTTCAACCTTTACAACGCTTTGGCGCTTGTGCTGTTCACTTCGAACGCTGCTGAATTCGGAAAAAGACCTTGAGCCAGCAACGTTCTACTCACGGTGGTTCCAAGATACATGAAGTATTCGACCCTTCTCTGCCATAGGTTTGTCATAGAAGCTTTCAACTGCGCATGTTGCAACCTCCCGAGTAGCACCTTGTTATATTCTTTTTCGTTCTTAACGATGCTGCCAATGTTGTTGATTTGTGACGTGCGTATGCCGATGATATCAAATTATTCTTAAGTATTCAGATCATAGCAATTTAGGCATATCTTTAAACAGATCATAACCTTGTATTATTTACAGTGTAAAGCAAATAGATTGTCATCGAAATAACGTCAACGAAAATGCGTTCACTAAACGACAACAACCATTTAGTAATCACTGGAACATCGAAAGAACTGTTATTGACGTCTACTTCTGCTAAAAATTTCTTCTTTTTGACTATCTCTCTTGACTCTATCTTTGTTGCCAGGCGTACAACATATTAAAATCTATGGATTCATTTACCGCAGCTGCAGAAACTTCCGAAATATGAGAGGTTTAGTTTCGATTCCTTGTTGTCCTCCCATTGATTGTTCTTGGTTATGCAACAGATTTTCTTAGAACTAGTTCCTAATTACTTTTGACTATCCATTGTGATCTCAACACAACGAAAACAACGTTTGCGACATTAATGCAGACCCATTTATCATCACTATCGATGCTGTTTTCTACGTTTCACAAGCTCTTATCCTATCTTATTCTAAAATCAATTTATAATGTTTAACATTTTCGTTATTATTTAAAATAATACTGAGTGGTACGTATGTGGAATGTTTCGCATTCATTATGAGCGTAATAAATCGAAAAGCAAGCAGCTATACATGAACAAAACAATAAAATCAGACAATCTATTCGAAGGACACGCATACGTTTTTCCTTGTAAATCAAAAAAAGCAGACACTTAAGCGCACCACCATCCGGTCTACAACAAACACATTGAGGAACGATGAATACGAAGCCCCGCATCGCACGATATGGCAATAACTCTAATCCCCTTGTTCTGGTTTAATCGCAGCCGAGGACTTGTCCGGCAAAGTGAATCCCTCGTCGGCCGGGTGGTCACAGAGGCGCTAAGTTGGAAGGCAAAGGTACAGCGCCTCCGGCAAAAACATGCAAGGCACTCTACCAGCGACGTATATATAGCAAGATGAGTGGTGGAGGGGAACTGAAGGTACCGGAACTGCGGTTGGGACCCCCCGAGGGCGGTTCCCAATTGTTGGTACCCCCTTCCCCAGCACAGCCGCAACGAAGGAGACACAGTTGGATCTGGTAAGTAAGCTTTTCATCCCCGTTGCAATATGTGAGATAAGAGAATCTCTGAGCTTTCCTACTGTAACGATCGCGGGATTTCCTAACGGTAAGGCTTGAAAAGAACGGGAGGCGCATTTTTATGAACGATTTTGAGTTATACGAATTCCACGCTTTAGGTTCTTTTTATACGAAAACCGTCGCACAATGAAGAATTTTTAAATAGGGCTAAATTTGCTTCCACATTATATTAATTTGTTATTACAGGAGCAATTGTATTACAAAAAGAAAAAATCATAGGAAAATTGCGATTTCTAAACGACCGTCAAAACATCGGTGAGGGGCAGGTGGATTAATGTCGTCTTCGTCTTAGATGTGAAAGTAAAACGATTAGAAAGAAACAAAATCTAAAAAACAAATTGTAATGCAATGTCACTACGGAGTTATTTGTGATTTATGTGTATTAATATCTTGCTAAACTTATTGTCATATTGTTCTATGTGATATTTTGAGTATGAGCCTTCGAATATGTTAACATTTTTATACTTACACTGAAAAAAGGCCGGCTGTTGATCCAACGACATTTTTGTAAAATTAAATAATGGTCTTATATACAGCGAAACAATGTATTCTTTTAACAAAATTCAACGGCCGACGCATTTTTTATTGATTTCTCTGACAATAAAACAGGAAGAAAAAATATCAATAGAAACATGTCATGGCAGCTATTCTTCCAACAAAACGAAACACGTTGCATTAAAAAAATTAAATTAAATTTATGTTGCCCTAACTCAATTGAAATTGTTAAACTAACTAGCTCTTATTGTGATTTTTTGCTTCAACGAACAACAATAGTAGTTAGCTTTTTTTGTTGATTATTCTGTGCTAGCAATTTATACGTGTCTTATCGGAATCAAAGAAATACAGAAAATTCTTCTAATCGAAACTTCTGTAAATTTTTTTCTATTCTGTATAACACAATTATTTCGACCAGATGTCGTTGCTGCGAGATAAATAAGATAAAGTTGTTAGGAAGCGCAATAATACAAATCATTTAATTTAGATTTTTAATCTTTCACATTTGAAGTGAATGCTTCATCAGTAGAAATGACCAAGCCAGATAAAATTTATTACTTTTCTGCAGCAACTAGCCAGACTCGTGTCCATTATCTCATAAGAAAGGGTGTATGCTGCTTACTGGTTTCCCGGAGAGTCGACAAAACACGAGTCTATCTAATCGTTTCAAAAAAACTAATCATTTCCCTTACGTTTGTTATATCTATTCATCGGGGCTCAAAGTTACAATTAAAGTTCGCCACTTTCCGTGCGCTTCACAGGCGTCGGTATGAGAGTGATCGTTTGGGTGTGTGGGCAATATGGTTTTGACCAGCATACTAGAGTTACGTCGCAAACAAAACATTTTACTTTTGCGCCGTCGTATATTAAATCCGGGAAATCTTTAATAAACTCATTCACTTTATCTGACAATAGTCGTTTCTCTGGTCCACTTATGGACGACATTTCGTTACATATAACGTACTGAAATAAGATCGCTTGTGCACATACACACCCGAACGACCGCTTCGATAACGACGCCTATGAAACGCACGGAAAGTGACGAACTTTAGTTATAACTAAAATTGACAAAATTGCTAACGAATTCGAGGATCATTTTCCACTCGAAGAGCAGGGAATTAAAATTGTCTAATATTGATTATAACTAGAGAGGACAAAGGCGGGTGATATCAAATCTGTTTTGCGGCGACCAGACAGACTCGTGTTTTGTCGAATCCTAGGGAAACCAGTAGAAAACACGAACCCTTTCTTACGAACCGAATAGACGCGCGTCTGTCTAGTTCCTGCGAAAAAGGTATGATTTCACTCGCTTTTGTCCTCTGATCAATGACCCAATCAACGATAAATAATATCGCGCAAATTAAGAAACGAAATTGAAGTAAAATTTATTACATGCGCTCTGCATTTGTGCAAATAATTCTCTCTATAGGGTGTCAATGTATTACAAATATAAAGAAATATAACAGTACTTCTTACTTACGCGTAAATCTTGCCCTACCTTCATTGTTCTCTCTCTTATCTCATTCTTACAGGTCACTCCTGTTTTTCTAATTAAAATTAACAAGGCTTTAGAATATAAATGATCTGAAGTACTTCGTTAAAACATTGGCACAAAATATTACTCACACTGAACACACGTTTTAATAGCCAGACTATATCACTAACAGAACTCAACTGCTGATGGTAATAGTTTGGTTATTTAATGAAATTATTCGGTGTTCCAGTGCTACAGAGTGCGAATATTTGTTGAGATTATAATCTTGATTCTTAAAAGAATGGTAATTATGTAGAAGGTCAAAAATAAATTGGGAAAGAATAAAAAACAGCACATTGTTTGATGTGTATTCGTTTAAATGTAAATTCTTGCAAAATTAATGATAAAATGTAAATGCTCGAGATTTTAGTAGTAAATTTTACGCTCGGATTGCGATAGTCGGAAAGTACATTTTCCTGCTATTCAAAATTGTGTTGATATTACTCCATCTTCAAATACAGGTAATACATCCCTCCCTAAATGGCTAGCAGCTGTTTACTTGCCTTTATACCTTATATCAAAGGAGGGTATTTACACATTTTGAAAGGCAAACGTAATTTACATAATTTAGGGTAGCAATTTAAATGCGCATGCATATACCTACGTACGAAGTTAATTTTAGTCGGTATTTCGACGTGAACGCTGTTTTTATTTATTTTACCGAATTTTGTGGTAAAAGGAAATTATTACCAAACAATACGAAATATTCGGTTTTTATTTCAGTTGCGATTTTCATTTGTTATTGTACGAAATCCGATACGAAAATGTACTAGCTATTCATCCTTTTGCTTCTAATTAAATCGGTGAACCTCCCTAACAATTTAAGGTGGTATGCGTACCGCGAGTGAGTCTAATTTAATTAACGCAACGCCTACTTCGATAGTCTTCCTGGCAGGGATAATCTGCTTTGCTTTAGCTTTCTGTACAGAGGACTTGAACCGTTAAGCAATTTAGTTGAGACGTAAAGACGTACTGCTTAACTTACGCAATTACAAAACTTAAACCGTTAACAAATAGACTTTCAAGCAGATCTGGAAAACAGTTAATAAAGAAAATACTGAACATCTATAATTCTTTAGTTTTTACTAATAGTATTCTATCGACTTAAATCTTTGCTGATAATTAGCTGTGAGAAAGATCTACTGATTTATATATATATATTGTTTCAAATATTAGACGAAAAAGTTAATGTAACGTTCGCTACGTCTACACTTACTATTTCTAGAATTGCCGTTCAATTGAAGTGTTTACTTTTAGTTTACGTTATTATACGTATGTAGTAATGCATAGCATCTCAAACTCTAAGTTAGCCACAGTTCGCTTATCGCATACAATCCAAAAAAAAAATTTTTTTTTATTTTGTATATTTCACCTAAAATGAAGGATTAGCACTGTCTTTTTGACAATAGCTCACATCTGCTAGTTTCTTCCTGAGATAACTAACTTAATGTTACTTAAAGTACAAAAGATATCACGCTTTAGTGAAGATATTGTGCTTCAAGAATGTGTGGCTAGAATCCACAATGCATCTCACATATGTCAATAACAGACATAATGTAAGCCGTCAGAGGAGATCACCTCCTGCACAAGGTCACCATTTAAGACTGCAGATCAGACGAAATGTCGTTCAATCATCTAAGACTGAACATTTAGTTTATGGACTACGAGAGGTAACGTCATAACCTCGTTGCAACATAAGGCCTCAGACTACTGATTTCTGCTGTGGAAGACTCGCGACTAGGAAAGAGGCTATTTCTCTAACTAGTCTAGATCCATTCTACATCTTCTCATAACAGATTTTTGATGTGGGGAATATGTGAAGAAAAGGCATCTCGCAAGAAACATAGCTCCACGCGTGCCATTTGGGGTGATATGGTCGCACCGAGCTAGTAGTTTTTTGGAAGTCGATCCATGAATGCAGGCGGGTATAGGCACTTGTGTACTCTGCCGATTGTTGTGGCATATGTATGAATTGTTTGAAGAACAGGCATCGTGAACGGCGTCGTATTGTTATCGATAATATTCAGAGAATAATGTAATTCCCTAATCCTCCAGACCGGAATTGCATCAAGCACCTTTCGAGCGAACTTGATCGACAGTTGCAATATCGTCCTCGTCCTCCCATAACACTACAGGAGGTTGCAGAATCAGTGGGACAAGAATAGTAAAGATTTCCGCAAGACGCTAACAATGCATATCTAGACCATCAAGTACGAAGAGATCTTCCAAAATATTAAAATTAAGGTTGCCACATTTAAAGTCGTTAATTGTATTCAAAACATATAGCTTACACGTATTCATTTTCTTGACTTACCATTTAATGTTACTTTTTTAGGAATTTATTAATTATTATGTTATTGCTGAAATGAGTCTTGTAGTTTCAAAAATACATATCGAACTCAAACATTCCTAGTTATCAGCGGATGTAAAATTTACGCGTAGGGAGAATGCTATCTACTTGATATCGCAGAGTCCTTAGTCCTTAGCAAGTATCAATGTTGAATTATCATCAAACATATTAAATGCTTGCATTACCTTACCCAAATCAGTACTAAAGAGGTTATACAACAATAGATCGAGTGCATTCCTTTGAAGAATGCCACAACTAATAGTTAACATTTCTGATTGTAGATTAAACTTGTTTACATATTCCCTGCAAATACGAGGCAATCCACGTATATCATATTGTTCTATGCCCAATTTCAACAGATTTTCTTTTAGTGTAGCCATATTGATCGTCTCTGTTTGATTGAGTGTGTCTGAGTAAATTACTTAATTGGATTGAAGAAATCTATTACACGATTACTGACTAACTTGACTGAATAGGACTAAGTTAGTTCCATTGGTGTAGAACTTACGACACTAATGTAACCTTAATCTTTTCTACGATGAATTATTTTCTGCTTATAGTAAGCTATGCTAGTATATCTTTAAAAACCATTCAAATGCCAGCTCTAAACCTTATACAAAATCAACAGCTTTTATTATTGTTGGTTAAGAATTAAGATAAATATGTTTTCTTTTTCATTTCTTTATACGCAGAAAAATACGTGGTGGAAAACAAACGCTACAGTTAACAGCTTTAGTACATTTTAAACATTACCTTAAACTTGTATATGAAATAGGATCTTTGCAAACGTCAGAGGCTGTATTTTCGCCAGATAATTCACAAAAGTATTACTACCTCATGCTGCTATTATGCTTGAGAATTAGGCGTAGCAGAAATAGTCTTTGAAAGCACTTCTACGAAATAAAGGGCAATATTAAGGTTTTATTGTGTAACTTAATGTACCACAGTAAGCTTCTAGAGGAAGTCATAAATTTGAGCACTTTTAGAGAGTTTTGATAAGATAAAAATGTAATAAAGGCCCGTTTATACCTTACGAACATAAATTTTGAATGCAATCTTCCTTATTTTCTGCGGCTATTATATTTCTCCATCGCTCTCTAGATACATGAGATTTCTGCGGAAATGTTATCGCACGTTTTTAATGGTGAAACCTATACATTCGTGTTGGTTGCGTTTTATAGTAGGCTCAACAATTGGTCGATGAGAATAATATGAATAAAAATAAAAACCTACCTACTTGTTTCGGTTTGCTTTTAAGTTCGACTACGCGTCCTTCAGATAAAGTATTGGACGTTACCATTATGAGAGTTCTATGTTTTCCCGCAGTTATGCTTATATATAGTACATCCTCCGTATGAGATATAAAGAGAGAAAAAAATAATTCTTGGATTATCAAGGAAAATCCTTCCCGGTAATAAGTATTGCTTGTCTTCAAACACCAAACTTCAGCATTACTTTGTATGTAGCTACTGCATTAGCTCTAATATATTTTAGAACTTGGATAAAAGTCTTAAGCCCAACGAAAATGTTTATTTAAACAAAGCAAAAAAGATTATGAAGAACGAAAAGAACACTAGAGAAACGAAGGGAATAGAAAATTACGTGGTATTGCACCGTATCCATAGATATAATGTACAAAGATGCACCAACCATGCAACCAAGGGGGTTAATCACAGCCGAAAAAGTGATTTATAACTAGAGACGACAAAGGCGGATGAAATTATTACTTTTTCGCAGCGACTAAACAGACACGTGTTTTGCCGACTCTTGGGGATACACGAATCCATTCCCAATGAGGCGAATAGGCACGAGTCAATCTAGTCACTGCAAAAAAGGAATAATTCCGGCTGCTTTTGTCATCTCTATTTATAAGTGTATAAAATGGAGCGGGTCGCCATTGTCAGGAAAGCTGCAGTCAGCGCCTCCACGGTCACCAGAAAAGCAAGAAGACGCTGTCAATTTCCCGCCAGCGACTTCCCACCAACGATCCGCAATCATCACGATAAGTCGCAGACGTTTCTTTTGATTTTATACATGTTTTAAACTAATTGCTCTAAGTCGTTTGGATTACCCAAATTCCCTTTGTTCTAAATTTTAATAATTTATTAACATTGAAGTTCACTATTTTTATCATTATTTTCGGGGATTCCACGCTCAGTAGTAAATTATATTTTTGTGTATTTTATATTTGTGGCTCTTAACTGAAATATCATTCCTATTTCTTCTGCTCCTGTAGTAAAATATTATTACTTTTTGGTGCATTAATACCTAATTACTTGAGGACCACACGAGCTGACAAAGTGGTTCGTTACGAAATTATTTGCTGTTACAGTTTCTTTTAAAATCAACAAAGATTTAATTCTAGTATAATCTGAGATTCCAATTTATTATCATAAGAGAATAAGAGAAAGTAGTTTTCCTGAAGAGGTATTAGAGGTTCGAACCTTAAATCAGTACTTTAAGAAATAATCGTAGCGCTATTACTTATAATTGAATTACCTTATCCACTAAATATAATCCATTGCGTCTATACCTATGTACCTACCATATGGATCTATTGTTTGCAATTCTACAGGCAACATTAATACAATCCCACTCGCTAGTGATAAAAGCGACTGTAACTCACGCAACTCATCTACCTGTCATTTATTTTCGTGGCGGCATTGTGAGTATAGAAAATAGAAAGTACTGTCAGAAGATCTCCGGGTAGAGACATGAAACAGTAGAAAAATAAACAACCAGATAATGGCTACACGTTAAGCTACTATTCTCTGGAAGATATCGGCGACGACTCCGAACTAAAAGTTCGCCCTTCGGGGATTCTTCTCCGCCGGGTCCGCACAATGCATCAAGGTATCATGTATATCCTGCTTTTTATTGCGAATAAATTTTTCCCATTTGCAAATTAAGTAAGTTTTATTAACAGAGTTCCCGCTGGAAGTTCGACAACGTTATAAAGTGGTGAATAGCGGCTATATACAGACCTTTCAATATTGAGCGTGTACAATTTATTATATTATTATAATTTGATGATATACGGAATGACTTTAAGAATCGATTTAATCGAGATCGATGAATTTTATAATCAAGTGAATTAATTGATTCTTCCTAGTAAAAAAAAATTAATCGCCGAGGAGTAGCAGCTAAAAATCACTCTGTAATAAAATAGTTGTGCATAAAAGAGTCATTCACTAAAAATAGTTGTCGCTGAAAATAACACGGTAAAAATAGTCGATAAAGAAATCATTTGCTAAAGATAATACCGGGTAAAATTCATCGACTACTACCGTTGACGATGGTTTTTTCAGCGGCCGAAGCGAATGATTTTATTCGCCGAATAAAATCATTCGATTCCGCCTTCAGCATGTGAAGGGCTACGTATATTAGTCGGCAAAGTAGTGTTCACATTTTTTTAAGGAATTCTTCTAAATATCGTTGAAGCACGGCAGTTTTATTTTTACAAAATAATACTTTATTCAGCCTTTATAAGGGCACAATTTCCAGCATGTTCTTCTTTTTATTCTTTTTGTGTTGCTAATTCCTGTTACTTAATGTCTAGACAGTATAAAGCAAAGCTTTTGATATTAACGATTGGCCACTACATTAATAATAATACATTGATTAAGTATCTGTTTAACGCTTTATTTTTAATTATCATTATTATTTTATCAAAAACTATATGTTTTTCATTCATGAAGGAAGAAAGTGTATTTGATTATTATAATTTTAATTATTACTGACCACTGTATATCTTACTTGCCCAAGCGAGCTTTAGGTTTATCCGAAAGTCGATCGGTTTGAAAAGTAATAAAATACTGCGCTTTACATTCAGTAAGAAATTTTCCAATTTTCAAAACTTAAAACTGATTAATTTTCCTTTCATATTTCTAATATTTATACTTGTCCAGTATTTACGCTTTTTCAAAAATTTCAACAATTTCTAGATCGTAGTTTTTAGAACATGTACTTTTCGTCACTTTTTAATACAATCTAATAGTGTGCGCGGCCTGTTACAACAGTACGTACTCTAATAATAAAATACGGGATTTCCTGCGATTTGACTCAAAGACTACTCAAATATTAAGAAGGAAGGGGGATGAGGTTGTATTACTGTAATTCAACCACAGCTACGCCAAACCATATTTGAAAATTTCGTTAAAGGAGCATAAAGGTACCACCAAAGCCAAGGAAGGTACCCATCAAATGTGTTGTTCCGTTATTCCCACATATCTAGCTTATGATTGAACCAGAATTTCAATATGCTGTCAAAAAAGGGGTATTTTATTTTTATCAAAGTGCTTGGACCTTTCAGTTATACTGGATACGGTTTTAGAAGAAAGTCTTCTGCGGTAAATGCTGACGCGGATATCTTAAGTTTGAAGAAGCGTGGAGGTTGGAAACCTTCTGCAGCTGCTAAAAAATATATAAAAGACACTATCTCGATTAAAAAGCAACCCTTATAAGCTTAACAAATAAAACGTTATTTTCGAGGAATTGATAAATGCGAAGAGCTTCATTCTACGAACGTATTTTCCAAATATCTTATTACTAAGAAGTAAAGCTAATATGAAACATGTTGAGGCTCAGAGAAGTACATATACATATACTCTCGATCTTATATATTTCGATTTGAAGCACATCTCGCGACTATTCCCTGATGTACAGTGTACTACATTTCAATGGCGTAATGATATTTTCTACTTACAAATTCTACTGTCTGATATAAAGAAAACTTTCTAGAAGAAACACCGAGTAAAAAATTTCCATTCTAGTCGTTCTTATTCGCGGCTTCCTTTTTGAGCTCTGGCAAAAAAAAAAAAATGCTATTTATGTAAGAAAATACTCTTTCCGAGAAAATGGGATAACTTTTTACGTAATCTGCATAATTTTCGGGATCCTTCTTTATTTCTTCGGAAAAAACTCTTAAGAAGCAACGAAAGATTACCGAAACTTCCGGTCGGTTTAAATTCTGTTACGTTACGGTACATTAAATATGTATAGATTTCTGTATTTATCGTCTGAATTTTAATGTTTTACTTCTCTTTTGTATCCGAACCGAGACGATAGCGTAAATTGTGATGCGTATAATGTCAAACTGGTTCGTAAACTTTAACGAGTTATAATGCGTAATAACCGTGTGGAAATATCGTTTTCCAGCGCAAACACGCTTTTCATTAATTAATACCTAAATTTAAGCATATTGATATATGTGTGTATGCAAGACTGCTTTGTTTATTTATCATCAATAGTAATAACGTTTGCCTTTTATAGCTACCATTAACATGATTGCATGATTACGCATAATTGCTTGGAATAATAATAGTTTATTGCTTTAAAACAGTTATTGTGTTCACACGTCCTCTGGGAGTTAGAATAAGTATAACAGAACCATGTGCACATGGTCATAAATACGTGATGCGTGACAACGTGGACACTTAGCTGTAATTACGCCGTTCTATTGTACCGGTGCTCTCAACCTTGCATAATTAACGCTACTTCAGAATAATATTTTTTTATTAATTGGAAATTGATAACCGCTGTTCTTTTAATGGAGGATTGAACAATTCAAATAACCTCCTGAAATGGACTTCACCAGTATTATTTGCATTTGCAGGAAAGAAGTATAAAAGATATTCAATGTACAACAATGTACAATGCAACCTGCTTCAAATTGTCTACTAAACAAAAGAAAATATCTGTTGTAGCTTATAGCTCTCTTATAGCTTCCGAGATATTTATGAAATTTTAAAAATCCTACAAATTTTTATAAGTGCTGACGACTAAATAATGTACCATGGTACTATTCTCCTTAGAGTTTCATCGAAATCTAAATTTGCAAGGTGTCAGAAGACCTTTCTCTTCATTGACGCTATACTTTTCGATAGTGATAGTGATCCGGACTTGTAAAACTGACCGAACCAAATCTTCTTTACTTCGTGGTGCTGCTTGTTCTACTCCAATTTTCATTAGTCCCCATATGTTTTCGATGGAACTAAGATATGGGGAAGCTGCAGGCCATAGAATTGTTGCCAAGCCTTGTTCTAGCATCCAAGCTTTAGTGTAGGCAGAAGTATGACATCTTGCATTATCCTGTTGAAAACGCCACCCTTCGGGATATAAAGCAGGAGAGATTTCAAGAAGAAAGACGTTAAGAATTTCACAATACTTTGCACTATTAACGGTGCTATCAATTGTATAGAGAGTTGTAGCACCACGCTGAGAGATTGCTCCCCAGACCATTATTTACGTAACAAAATTAGGAAATTTGAACGATAACATTTTCTCTTGATTCTTAAATGATTTGCACCAAGCTGAAAACAACTTTCGTCAGATATAAAAACATCGCTAAAATTATCGTCTCGAAATCGTTGGCAAAAATCTATTCTTCGTTGCTTTTGTAAAGATGTCATTGCAGGGATATTTTTTTGGTTTCCTTGATAAGTAACCTTGTCTACTTAGTGAAATGCGGACAATTTCTAGACACACTCTTATCTGACGTTGATTTCCAAACCTGTTAGCCTGTTTTCGAAACTCTCACTAAAGCGTTTAGCTTGTTTCCGCTAACCTTGCGCGATCTTCCGGAAACTAGTCCTTGGTTTATCTCTCTCTCATTTTGTTATCCTCTTTATTATCTCATATATTGCACTTTTTCCGAGTTCAGTCAATTGTACTAATCTTTTAACGTTTTGAACACCTTTTCTACACAAATATTCCACCAACGTTCTTCTTTGCACTTGCGATATTATTTCACAAATATCGAGCCTGTTGATACTCAACAATATTTGACAAATGGTGTTGTTATCTGATTTTTGTCATAATCTACAGTTGGCACAACTTACTTGATGCATTAGTTTTGTCTTAGGATGTAATAAAAAAGAAATATATTAAAATTAAGAAAAAGAATAAATTACGAATATTTTCGAGACGAACAATATAATACGTAAAATCTGAGTCGATTATAAAAATTATGATATCCCTTTTAGGAATAGACCATTCATGTATTCAGCTTATAACATTGATTTTAAGTAAAAAAATCAAAATAGTACAATTGCAACAAGAAATTATTCTTTGTCTGTTTCTTGAATGAGGTAGACAATATTAAGATTTTCTTCTTAGCAACATAGCACCCAAAGCATTCTTCGATAAGGTTATATAAATGCGGAAGCTTTGATCCTATGTTACTTCATAACCAGTCAAAAATTGTTCCGAGTACAAAATAATCTGTTGATTATATAATCTTGGATCTTGATGGTTACGTGTTATTTGTTTTCTGTCTATTCTTTAGCCAATAAACAATAAAAAACCTGCGTACTTGATAACCTCAGTAACGCTTATTCTATGCCAGTGAATATAATATTTCCAAAAATTGGAAGTATAGTAGCCATAAAACTAAGCGAAAAGACATGTAGGATGGGAAACGAAGTATTTTATCTCTCGAAAATTATGTGATTGCTACCACGTGTAATAAATTTAAATTGTACGTGACCAGTTTATGCTGCTGATGGTTCGCTTATTTTTACAGCGTCCGTGAGATCTTGCTTTCTCACGTAAACCGAAAATTCCTTGGTGATTTCGAAAATTGGCATGAGAAACGTTAATTTTATAACGGCCCACATCTTATCCTGTGACACCGAGTAAAATCGTTTACATCAACATATTACTAACGAGGGATGAATGCCGCTCACCTACATCACATTTCGACGTCACGATGGGAATTCTATTACGTTCTCGAGTTTTGAGGATTGAAAAATCGCAAAGACAAATGAACATCCGAAGTACCATCATTACTCAGAGAACAATTGCGGCGAGCAGTAACAAATAGTTCTCCTGATTCTTGTATATTTGTTTGGAAACGTTACAGATTGCCCGCAATTCAATCGGATAGGTACCTAACAGCGAACTCTGTTCTCTGGCAAAACGACAAAGAAAAGTTTTACTTTGGTGCTCTCCGAATAAATTTGTTTGTTTCTGCGTACGAAGTTCGTATTTTAGTACGTAATTACCGGATTTCTGGTCATTACTGTCACAATTTTCTTTAGATCTGAACTTCCGTATACATCCCTATAAAAAGTTATCTAAGGTGAATTATATGCAATGAATGAAGTAAACAATATTAATCAAATATTTAGATAAAATAGGGAAATATCCTTTTGTAAGCTTTGCATATATAAATAATTACAAAGAGCGGGGAATATTGGTTAATTATTTTTTCATCAAATGGTAACCGAAAGATATTGTCGTGATTTATTACTAATACCTTATTGCAACATTTGGTGAACCAATTAAGCGGTGCATATATCCAACAAGACTATGATATTGTCTTGTCCCTTGTCCATTAGAAACTACAAGCACTGTATAGGTTGCTTTATTATTATATTACTGCATTAGCAATTTCCGCTTTAAACAGAAACTTGTTTGCAACATTTTGAAATCACGATTTAAGCAAGATATAACTATTAAATATTGTCGTAACCAACACAAGAAATAATTCAAAACGTGGACGCTTTTCTATGGGTACAGGTTTGCGCTGCATCTACGACACAGTACTCCATTTATTACGTACATATTTATACGCTACTGGTGTGATGAGGTCTTGCTTGTGCATACAAAACCTCACCCTATGAATATTATCCTCCGTTTACATCCTTCTTGCTGTGGGAGCAACAGTTGAACAATGCCGGTCCTAAACATACAGCTGCGAAAGGGCGGCGGTAACGAGGAAGTATCGATTTCGTATCAGGTTGCAGCTGCAGCGACCAAAGTGGCCTACGGCGATCCTAATTCCTCCACGGGCGGGCAGGGTCAGTGGTAAATGCCAGAGGAAATATCTAGCATTATTTCGCCGACATTGTAACATTCCAGTCGACTTCATGACATACCTCCGAATAATTCTACAAGCGAAACTGTTTCTTTTTTTTATCCAAAAGGAAAGGGGAAGCTCGTGGGAATGAATGAACGAAATTAACTCGTAAAGAGATTATAGACAGCCATAAGTCTCTGTACTATATGCGATATTAACTTGAAAATAAGCTCCTAATAAGTTGAATGTAGAATTTCTTCCAAATTTTTAAATGTACGCGAAATAAAAGTTTAGATAATGTATTCCATAAATAACTTAGATAGATTAATGTAAACATTTTATTTATGCAATTTATCCAATGAGTTATTTCCTCTTCTGGTGATAGAGGAAAAAGTCGAAGAACTGACTCAATGTTATTTACAAATTAAGTCGTTAGGAAAAGAGCGCAAGTTGGAGAACTCCTATCTTTCAGGGAACATACCTTATGAATAAATAAGAAAGCATTCATCTAATGGACGATTTCAGTGTAATTTGATACGCAATTTAACGGCTTTATGTATTGGTGAATATTCTACTTCAAATTGACTAGTATGCTACCTCAACCGTATTTGAAAGATAATGTACAAGATCGAGATAAAATCATTACAAAGGTAGTCTGAAAAACTTCAGCTTCAACGTAAGAATGGCGCTACGTTCCTCAAGGATCTATATAAAAAAAAATGTGGCAACTTATTCATAATGAAGACGAAAATCAAATAAGCCCTTCTTCCTGTTTGTTTTTACAAAATTTTCCTTAACAATCCGTCAACGTTCAAAATTTTGTGACAGAAGGCCTCACTTTATTTCCACTTTCATCGTAAAGTAAAGAAGCATGCAGGAGACAGGATGAAAGGGCATTTTATTGTATTTCCTGCAAGCTTCTTAGCATGTTTCCATTTTAATCTATCACTTTCTATAGCTGGACGGGCTTCATTCTTCCACAATTTTCATTCTTCTTCCGGTTTCTTTGGATTTAAACACTAACTTTACTATTCTTACCTTCCACATCCTCATTATGTATCCTAGCCATCTGATTTGAACCTGTTCTTTTGAGGATCAAGTCAATGTACAAGATTCTCCTAAATATTTCATTCTAAATAATTTTTTGTTGTTTTGCCTTCTATTTTTCGCAGTAACCTCATTTCAATATTCGCTTCCGTAAGTTAACATTAGCTTCATGATTTTTTTAGCAATTGTTTTTTATAGCAATGTTTGCTTCGATACTATTGAATAGTCTGTCCATTTTCACCAATTTATCGTTTGCTTCATCTTCCTTTTGTGTTATTAATAATTATTACTTTTTGCTTGTATCTCTATATTCTTATCAGTTCATGTTTTTCTCATTGTTTTTCATTAGATATGTTTACGTCACATTCTTAAGAAACTCCAATATAGGCATTATGTAAGAATTATGTAAAAAAAAATAAAATAACTTGCAGTGGTTGTGATAATGTCTATATTGGTGAAACAAAAAGGGCGGCACCGAATTCAACGAGCACATTAGGAGCTACAGATTCGGAGGAATAGAATCGTCAAGTGAAATACGACACATAAACAAAACGTTTAAAAATGTAGCTTTGCTATGAGGATTAGACGCTTAGGAAACTACTTACATAAAAAGAACACAAGTTAGATGAATCTCATATCATTTGGGTATGTGGCTATTAGTAGGAATCCATGCATCTTGGATACTGCTGTTCCTAACTGGTAACCTATCGTATTAATATTTACATCATTCCGTTACTTGCTTTCGGCCCCTATTCAAGACCTATTTACAGCTTTTAGCTACCTCCTACCTCAGACATATTTTATTGGTGAAAGTTTTCGATGTTCTATTTCTTACCTTTGCATAATCTTCAGTCCCTATAACTATAAAGCTATTGAAAATGAAAATCAAATGTTCCAAATAAGACGCAGAAAATGTTCGGTTATTACATCAATTCACATGTATTCATTTCAACTTCTATAAAGTCACATGGCGTGCTGCAATTTCTTCCATTCATGCAACGTTGCGAACTCCTTTGAATTGGATTAACTTGTCACCTTTATATTCATATTGATGTAAACGTAAACACCATATTATTATCTTACCCCTACGTGAAATCAAGTCTTAACTTCGCGACACATTTAAATGCATCTCGAACTGACACGTTTATTGATATTCAGGACGCTTTTACCCGCGTAAAATGCAACCGTCATTTTTATCAGGCAATTTGGGCTGTCTATCTGTCGTGCGAAATGTGTCCTGCAGATGCATCGGGCGAGAATACTCTTTAAAGTGGATATTGAAAAGAATCCCCGCTCTGCGAATTCAGTTCAGAAACGGGACTGAAGATACGTGCCTGGAAATTTAACGTTTCGTAGAATAAACATAATCCGATACGTGAGCTGAAAATCTAACTTTAATTATGAATATATCAGTTAGATATTTCCAAGAGATATCTCCAAAAAGCCGTTAAATTATTAATTCCGTTTACGCTCTCGGTGCGTAGTTTACTGTGCCTTTTTCCGAGATTAAGCCGGTAGATTATGGATATACGCAACAAAACTTTATAAGAAGCGTGGCTCCGCTGGGTTTTAAGTCGTTCCCACAGTCTTGAATTCACATCGTGCTTATAACTTAATTTTGTAGAAAAGATAAGGGATTCGAAGTTGGCTACATCGAAATTAACTTGTATAATTACATTTAGCTTTACTTTGGAACGATGTGATTGGTTTTCGTTGAGTTGAGGCGAAGATGAAAAAGGAGGATAAGTATCGAAGTAGGCAGGAATACGCACTAATTGTAAGAAATTGTACGAAAGACGCAACTAAAATAACACTTTTCATTTGTGTTTCCTTGTTTTTCGTATGTGAGCTTTTATAGCAACTTAGGAAGTCTTTTTTGCTGTTCTCTCGAAATATTTCTTAATTTTCCGTCATTCTATTGTTACTTTCGCTCCATGTGTGAAGCATTTTTCCTGTAACTGCTACAAATTTTGCCCGGAAGTCGAAGCGAATTACTTTAATGCCAACATTTTTCTCCTATTGAATTCACAATGGCGAAGTTGTAGTCTTATAATTAGATATGACAAAAGCAGGTGGAATTATTCCATTTTTTACAGCGACTAGACAAACTCGTGTCTATTCGCCTCATGAGAATGGATTCGTGTTGTCTACTGGTCTCTGCAAAAAAATCCGCCTTTATCCTCTCTACTTATAACTTTATGCCAACTTTTCTATTTCTTGTTACGCATAAAAGTAATCATTTTAACGTAGTCATCAAATTATTATTTCACCTCATCTTTAGTTGTATGTGACACCTTTTCTTCTAATTTCAAATGGTGTTATTATTCAATCATTGGATAGCGGCAGCGAAAATTGCTTCGATGTCTAAGTAGAATAAACGGAGAACAAATATTCTTCAATTACAATCTTAAGAAATCCAAGAGATAATGGCTTTCTTTCTAACCAATAGAATTGAGCTTTTAGTAACAAATTCTTCAGAAACGACTCACCAATTCCAGAAAGAATCGCCCTCGTTGTAGCACCTTTGCGTGAATATTCTTTAAATGTCGATCCTGTTTCTTTTAAAACAATAAAATTTAAAAATACGATGTACTTCTGTTCAAATCAAGACCCAAATTCTAAAAATAGCTATTCTTCGGATAATCTTGTGGAATCTTTATAATATGGAGCTTATGTGAACCCTAATAGCCAACATTGATTATTGAATAATGTGTATAAAGTATGTTATAGAAAATATATTTGCTAATATACGCATTTCGCAACAAGTCAAATTCATTCCTGTCGAATATTGTAGTCTTCGTAGATCGTGTCCACATTGTGTCTGACATGTCGGTTAAGTGATAAAGATGTCAAACGTCAACGTTAATTCTTGATCTCAATCAAGAACGCGCAGCTTTTTCCGGCCTATACTTATAATGTCTTATTTATGAGGTGCCCTTCAAAAATATTTCGTTGGTATCTCTTGTCCTAAGGTTGATCGGATACTTCCCTTCTTTAAGTCAAAGTGTATAGAACCATTTAAAGCGGATTTGCGTCCTCAAGCAGCCACTTGCTTAGATATCTCATTTCACAAACTTTACTTAATTCTTTCTACTTATAGCGTAGTAGTATCTGTCAGTAACCGAGTCATATCAAAACATAACCATTATTGGTTATAACTTGAACCGGTTTTACATCAAATGTAAGACCAGATTCAACTGTTGTAACCATATATTATATCTTTACGACAATAAATAAGCATGCTGCCAATTTTATGGCAAGATCTATATAGATACCCTCCTTGGCATTATTAAAGAAACATATTTCACAATTTCTTCGGCAAGCACAACAGCTTATTTGTTTTTGCCGGCTTCAACGGAGGCTGATAGCTACCTTCCCCGCTTTGTAAGTTTAAATTGTCCTTCGGCTATGTACACCTTAAAAAACGAATTTCCAAAGTTCTTGTAACTTTCCATGCTTCGTCTCTGTAAACGAACTATGTAAAGCAAGACCCAATATTCCCTGTCCTAAATAAATGAAGAGAGAATATTTAGCGAGACGAGTAGTCTATTTTCGTATGAAATATCTTGAAATACAGCGGATTTTTATTAAAATTTTGTTTAACAGGCATTTTTAAAGGCTTTTGGTACTACAAGAAATGGGTGGTTATAAATTGCCTGTCAAAATTTCGTTACTTTAAATCGAGGCAACGTTTTTATTTTATGGTATTCTTAAAATCACACTCATTACGAAGACATCTACTTTAATTTCTCTTCATGGCAGTTTGTCAACTATTCTTATTTAGATACAGAAACGGCTCCATCATTCGAATACCTACCTAGCTCAATTCGCAAGATACAACAGGTTCGTTTGCCAAGAAATATTTTTTTTTCTATTTTGAATTTGTTCGCCGTAGCAAACGTCAGTGTCGCAGGATCTCTAAACACGACTGTCATCTCATTTGTAATTTTCTGTTTCGACCTAATTCTTGTGGCGACAATCGGTTTTTCAGTACGCTTGTATTATTGAATGGAACTCGCGTCTGGTCCGGTGCTAGCTCTTGAATGAGTACAAACCTATTTAGTGCCCGAAGAAAGGAAACTAATTGTGTAGGGTGATTTATTGCGTGGATTTGTTGACGGAAACTGGGAGAGGTGCCAAAGGTGATTAAAAGTAGAACAATGTGTTTAGTGGTTTCGTAGTGTATTTTCATTGACCTTGGATTAAATTTCTCCCACTAATAGCACGATGATGTCCTTCAATCTGTATAGGAGAAGATTACCAACGGATGCCGGTTTTGAACAGAGGGTATTACGCAGAAGAAGAGGCTGGACTGTTGTAGTGGGTCCAGAAGTTCGGTATATATCTATTTAGTATTAATTAAATCATTCCCAGCTGATTTTCACAAATTTGTATGAGCAACATTAAGCTTTCAGTCCTATTTCTTCCCGGCTGCGTTTTATCTTAGTTCTTTGTCCTTGTAATACAATTGCTGATTATTTGGATATTTTTTATGTGAGGTGATGCTCCGACAGAGCGTATAAGCAGTGTAGCTAGCCATAACCTTTGTAGCATTTTAAGGTGTAACAAATGAATAATTTTGTTACTATCGTTTCCTCACCTTAAAGACTAAGACTAACACGGTAAAATATTTCTTAACATGCAAATGGTTACCTGAGATTAAACGCAGCGGAAGGATCTGCCACAACCAAAATTTTGCCAAGTTACAGGGCGACTAAATTGTTTACTGAATATTTTCAATATTACTCAGAACACATCAATTATCTTATTCAACATGTAAATTTCTTAGAAGCGTATATGTTTCGAAATCTTCGCTATTTAACTACATTTTTTCTGACAGATACTTTATAAGCTAGACACCTCTTTTATTAGTGTAGCTTCTCTATTTCTTTACCGACTACGAATTTCTTAAAGAAAGTTGCAAAGCTGTGGTCCATCAATAAACGCGTTTGTTTCCTCAAACTACCTTACAATAAGGTTTCAAGGATGTACATATGAACTGGTTTTGCTAAACATCATCGTCACTCAGAATCCACGATTAATAACATTCGACATTAAATTAAGAAAAATGCAGCCATTGAATAATGGAGACATGGTGAAATACACTCCGCCAAAAAAGTATCGCATAATTTAGTTTTGAATCATAAAAGTATCGCATAATCTTTGTTTGTAGCATAAAGTTGTAAATATACTTTAATGCGCTCTAAGATATAATTTCTATGATTGTTTAAATAAAATACAGGCCAAATAAAAACAAGAACTCATACTTGAGATTTTTATTAAAACAAGAAATTATAATTTTGGAAAGAAAAATGTCATAACAGTAGCTTTTAATACTGAGTATTGCCACCTCTGGCTCTTATGACCGCTCGCATACGGTTCGGCAGAGATTCGATTAACCTCCGCATATAAGCCTGATCCAAATTCTCCCACTCGTCACTCGACAGTCTAGTCCGTGCAGGTCCGCTGGGGCAACATTTTGGGTTCGTATCCGTCTGTGAAGGAGGTCCCACACGTGCTCGATAGGGTTCATGTCCGGACTTACCGCAGGCCAATCTAAAACTGGAATACCAACATCGTTAAGGTATTCCTGGACGATTATTGCAACATGCGGTCGTGCATTATCGTGCATTAATATGAATTCATTTCCTATAATTGGCGCATATGGTACCACATGTTCTTCTAAAATGTCCGTTATATACCTGTGGGCAGTCAGTGTACCTCTGTCTACTAGTACTAACTCTGTACGACCTGTTAAACAGATGCCTCCCCAAACCATAATAGAGCCACCAGCGAAATTAGGTCTAGGTCTGATATTACACTGCGAATAGCGCTCACCGTCTCGTCTGTACACTGAGATACGCCTATCTGAGATGTAAAGACCAAATCTTGACTCATCTGTGAAGAGTATATTGGCCCAGTCATTAATGTTCCAATTTACATGTTCTCTGGCAAACCTTAAGCGAGCCACTCGGTGGTTCCTAGTGAGACGAGGGGCTGTTACAGCTACTCTAGCTCTTAATCCACTCTGTCGTAACCTATTCCGAATAGTTTGAGTACTCACACGAGTATTTCTGACTCTAGCCAAGTCGTTCTGCAATTGTCTTGCAGTTACATGTCTTCGACGTAATGCTTGTAGTAGTAAATAGCGGTCATCTTGGCGAGTAGAACATCTTGGACGACCTGGTACAGGTCTTCTACTGTAATTGCCTGTTTCCCTATATCTGGCTACGGCTGTAGAAACACTTGACTGATTGATGTTCATCAAATTAGCAACGTATGATTGAGATCGTCCATCTTCGATTAAAGCAACTATAGCAGCCACTTGTTCTGAAGTTAAATTGCTCATTTTAGTTTTAAAAGCGTTGGTACAGAACTCTGACTTCGCACTTTAAAATTGGTCCGTATAGGAAGACTTTCAATAAACAACTGAACAAACCTTACACATATGCATTTTTCTAAATGTGTTCTTTTAGAAAAAAAAAGTGAAAAAGCTATGTTCCATGATTTTGTTAGTGTTTTTATAGTTCACATACACGAGGCAAACTTTTTGTGAACGTATAAGAATATCTTGGTTTATAAATGCCCTTTTCTAGTTTATGCGATACTTTTTTGGCGGAGTGTATTAACGTTATTAAAGTCGAAATTTGCGTTTAAAAATAAAAGCTAAATTCCAGATTTTGAAATTTAAATTTGAATTTGGAAGCAAACGGGTAGAAAAACAAAAATTACACCATAAAAATATCCTGGTAAATGATTACCTGTTCAGTTGTTTTAAGGTAAACAAAATGCTATACTTGTAATACTAATAATCGTTGTTATTCTGATCTATATTATTTATCGTTTCGTTCTGTGCATCCTGGACGCTCTGCTTTTGAAATTTTTCGTAATATTTAGACCCCGCGGCCTGTTACTACAAGACCTTTTCCTAAGCGTATTATTTATATTTATCTGCATTCTAGCCAAACAAAATCGATCGTTACCGACCCTTCGTACATTTGTTGTTCAGAGGAGTTTATAAAATTATTCTCGATTACCAAAAATAACTCGGCAACTGAGTACAACAAGGAACGATGCAAGTAAAAATCAAAGCAGAATTATTAGAGTTAGCAAAGAGCTGACGTGTCCTGTAAACATAACTTCAAATTGTTTGCCGTTATTGGAATAATTAGGAGTAGGTAGACCATTTGCTGGTATTGCAAAATGCTGATTAAAGAGAACGATGAATATACAGCTATATCTACTGCAACCTTTCTCTGGGTAAGCTAGAGGCGAACATCAATAAAGGCAAATGAGAGCTGAATCGCATACACAAGAAATTTATTTCCTAATAAAAGTGAAAGATCGCACAAAACTTGACAGAGTAAGAAAAGGAGAACTAAGAAGAGAACTATAAATTTATATCAATAGGAGAGTAGAGGAAATACAGAGAAACGTAAGGATCACATATAATGAATCCACGAGAAGAAGTTACGAAAGTGAGATCCTATAAATTTTCCATTAGATGAAGTTTAGGCAGACTAAGGAAGGATGGGTACCGCAATAAGCAAAAGCACAAGATCTGAAATGAAAATACTTAAACAAAGGTTTATGTTAGTGCGTGGAACATAACGTAAGCTGAATAATCTGTGTATTAGAATATCTTTTTTCGTTGAACAAAATTTTGCTGCGATTAATTTTGTTTTCTAAATTACTCATGATTTTCTACCCACTACTAAGTTGAAACGCTGTATGTTTTTTTTTAGTATTTATCTGTTTTAGATTTTTAGGTCCTTTTAGGCAAAGAAAACAAAAAGATTCTTTTCCTTAGACTTAATTTATTTTCTTCTTTAAAAGTATAGTTTTATTAAATATTACTTCCTTATTTATTTTTTTTTATTATTTAATAATAAAGTAAACTTAAAAAAAGAAATTTCTAATAAGTAAAGTTACTATTGACAGGGTTAAGAATGTCTTTGAAACTAGTATAGCGAACCGTAGCCAAATAAAATAAATTCAAGCAAAACAAGCTGTTTTGTTTTCTTTAAAAAAAAATCTAAAAACCAAAAACTAATAAAAACTAAAAAGTCACTAATCATAGACGAGGACTGTGGCGTAGTGTCGCAAATAACACTACGGCACTACTAAGTATCGGTAACCTCCGCACCACACAAGTTTAATTTATTATACATACAATAATACATCCAATAATCATACAATAATCAATCCGGGACGGCCGTTTCGATGTCACGAATCGTCCTGATCAACCGGTGACCGATTATTCGGCATTCATACTTATGTATTGTTTACTACAAAATCACTACATATTTTACCGTAATTCCAAATTTAAATTCGCCCTAAAATCACGACATTTTGACATTTTGAGGAGAAGATCTAATCGGTAAACGAGTCTTTCCAAAAACGAATGTGTGTGGTTGAAATTTCATATAGACAATGACCCAGAATATTTCTGCATGCATTAGATAAAATTCTTATTAAATTACGGCAGGCATTAATGAGGTAAAAGCTTTAAAATAAATAAATAATTCCGTATAAACTCATTATTGTACTTCACAAAATATACAACACAAAAGAAAATGTTTCATTTCTCCGCATTCGCGTGCTATTATCATCGTGAAAATAAGGTTTTTCCCGTGAAAATAACACGATGAAGGATGCTGTCGTGAAAACGTGCTGTCTTTGTTTGAGTTTCAGCACTAATTTAGCGGTTTTAGCTGAAAATAGGTTGTATTTGGCAGGAGGAATTAAATACATTTACATTTTTATTGAATACACGTAACTTCAAATTTTCCAAGTTATACACTCCAACATCATAATGGATGTTATTTAAAAATACGGCGTACGTTTTTCCGAGAACTGCCATTGAATTAATAATGAGGCCGGTTTTGAATATGTCATCAAATGAAAATATTCGCAATTTTACGCGGATTATCGGATGTTGATGGGAAAAGTGTTTTTGAAGGGTTTAATATGAAAAATGAAAAGTTATAGTTAGAAATAATTGTGGGAAATTCTTTGTAGGTATTTGATGCTTCTCTTCTAATTGTGTATCTAATACTGCATTGTAATAATTAATCTTTCCTGCAAATTTTGCGCCGCAAAATAATCCTTTACCGCAGGACTTTCAATGTATTCTTGTATTCTTGTAACCTTATCGAAAATTTATAACTAGAGAGGACAAAAACGAGTGAAATCATACGTTTTTTTACAGCGATTAGATAGACTCGTCTCTCTTCGTCTCATAAGAAGGGGTTCGTGTTGCCTACTAGTTTCCCCGAGATACGACAAATCTCGAGTCTATCTAGGATACATACGCTAGGATAAATTCACAAGAACTTACAACTCTACCAGTTTGGAATTCCTTCAGCACCGATGCGATGTTCTTAGCAAATCTATGTACATATGTATATGGGTATCCGTTAACACGCAAGATCACAGGCGTTATTGTATTAATACACGCATACTCACATCTCGCGGGTATTCAACTTCCATATTCCAACGAAACAGAGCAAGTTAACGCCTCGGTTAGAATTAATTAACCAACCCTTGTGATCTGCGTCTCCGTCGAATAAAATAAATACTATTGTACTATGTCATTATATATATTTTACGAAACGTTATTAAGCGAAAGTTACCCGCGCAATTCTTATCGACCTAACTAACACAACACATTTAAATCTGGAGACCGGGGTGGTTCCTTATCCTGTTTGGAAATACACTGCTTAGGTATTCAGCCACGTTTGCACCATAGCGAGGTGAAATACCGCTCTGCTGGGATTAGATTATTGTCAGGTAGATTCGTATCCGTTTCGTTAAGAAAAAGGGCATTTCCGTGAAAGACGAAACTGCTCTTTTCGTTCCTTGGATGCTTGGGTACCGCTTTTCTGTTATTCCCCTGGTTATTGGCTCACTTATAAATTGTCCCGACTTCTAGCAACCGTAGTCCCACCGAATGTCCTCTTTATTAGTGCATATGTAGTTGGTATGAATCGATCAGCGCTATTTAATAATTGAATATCTACTTATAACTAATATATACCATCTAAACCTAATATCTTTGATGCAATACGCAATCATTTATTGCTGATTGGGGTCTGCTACGCTTCGGGATATTTGTTAAAGTTACTATATTTTAATAATTAACATATGTAAAATATAAAAAATGCATACTTAGCACTTTTTACTGTTTATCGAAGGTTTTCTGCCGATTGTAACTTGATTCTAAATTATCATTTACAGCCAGGTTCACGTGTATTTACATAGCATTTTATTCAAACAATCAATATAATATTTATATTTTCCCAGCTCTACGTATATTCCATCAAAGAAATTGAAAGAGAATGGTAGTTCATATTTAAAAAAGGAAGCATTTTAATTCTGTGCCATTAAACATGCATGTCTAGCTAAATTATTTTTAAAGTGCCACATTCTTATAAATAATCTCATTGATTCTATTATTTAGCTGATATTTGTAAGCCCGAATTAAATTCTCTTAAGTATCATAAAAAAGCTTGAACAAAACACATCTGAAAATGCCTAGAGAAACAATAAATGTATATAATGTTAAGAGAGCTTAGCTTTTCCATGGTATTATAAAAGGAATAAATTTACAGCGAACGCAACGAAATGAGAGAAAAAAATATTCTAACACATGGACATTTCTGTTTATCTGGCGCTATCAGGGTGGTTTCGAAAATACTTTATCTTTACCTTCTATGGCTGTTGCCACACAGTTAATGGCACAACTTTCAAACTCAAACCAATAAACTCGACATTTTTTGGCGCCCCCTAATGCCAAAGAAACACACCCCTGCCGTTCAAGAAGCAGCGACATAAATCGGATACTCTTCCCCGAATCATCCCTCCGGCAGTTCTCCAACTGCTTAACACGAGATGGCGATGCTGGTAGAATTACATTTTTTTTTTTTCTTGGTTATTGTTTCTAGCATTTTCTGTGTTCCGTTTATATACATCATCAGAATATTCACATGTGCGGTTCCCCAAAGCACTAAAGTTGATATGTATTTAATTCCAACGTTGACCGTTATTGATAGCTACATCTATTTACATTGTACTCACTAACTGTCCTGAATTAGAACTAAAATCTAATCGCTTTGGCAATTTTCATCCAACTAACGACCGCTTAATGTGCATTAACAACTGTGCAACGAACTGAGCTACAATTGAGGTGGAACGACTACATTGGTTTTAATGTGTAGTGACATTTATAGGTACATTTTTCTTTGTACTACATGGGTCTATATTAATTACAAAAATATTATGAAAAACAGGTAAAAAAGGGAATGAAAGCCATAAAAGACCCTATTACACTTCAAAAAATTGAATTTTTACTGAGTACGTTTATTCCCAAAACACAAAATTATGTTACCTTAAGCATTTTGGGCATTTGAAGGTCTTAATAAAATAAATATCGTGGGGAGCACCAACGATATGGCAAATTGTCAAGATATAAAAGTGAAAATAAAGTATATTTTTTGCGCGATCAATCTTATTTTTAGACGCTTTAAAATATAATGTAAATATATTTAGCGCAAACGAAGCCGAGTTTCCTAAAGGATATTTTAGACATACTGTTATAAGAATTATTTATGCCAACACGTAAAAAAAATAATTACCATATTTTATTCCCTATCATGACTATTAATAATAGATTTTGTACTTTCTCTTACAGGTAAGTCCATCAGAACAATATTTTCTTTGGATTGGGTGAGTAATTTTTTAGGCGCATCACATACAAGAATCAGTTTTCTTATTTACACCTTACTTTTATCATATAACAGATAGACAATAAGTTAAAAGAAAAACTACTCTTCTGCGCCTAGTGCTGCCCTCTGGTAATCGCGGGTAGCATATAGGTTAGTGGCCTTTTAGCAGGAGAACTTCGAGCAGTGGTAGTCGCGAAGTGTGCGTTTCTGTTGCTAGAGGACGCCACAGGTCACAATCAATAAATATACAGATACCGTTTATAATTTGCAGCATTCTTAGTTAGAACTCTTGAATCCCGGACGATATTTATTAACTTCACAATTATTGAAACAATCGAGAGTGATTTACAAAATTCGTAAAATTTGAGAGATATTTTCTGTTTAATGCTGAGCTTTTCTATAAATTAGTAAATAACATTGTAGCTGTCTATTTTGTCAGTGAGTCGGTTCTACTCTAATTCTTTTAATTTGGACAAGCTATTCAAGTTTGTATAAGTTTTCCCTACAATTCAGGTAACCATGAACTCTTTCCATAAATTAACATACAGATTTAGAACTGTGCATTATTAAATCAATATGAGACGTACGAAGTTTCTTCTCTTGTTGTCCAAGTGAAAGATGACCAGTTTCTCAATCAATATTTTTGCTTTCACATCCATGTAATAAGCCAACAAGGACCACATTGGGCCACATTTAGGCCCCATTACACTGGAATACACTAGGTTCTTCAAAAATCTCTTAGAAATGGCAGTGATAATTACTTTTGTTAAGAAAACGTATTATATATCTACTTCAGTGAATATAAAATATGGGAACATATTCGGATTTCAACGCATAGCAAAGGAACCGCCATTTAAAACCAGGTTTTGGTTAACCTTCGATATGGAGTCAATCAATACCTCCAAATAGGAACTGGTATTACTTGTTCTACAGTAAACGTTTACGAATCTAATGATCTCGTTGGACGAAAATCTCTGTCCTCGGAACGAAGTGATGAATCTAGAAACAAGAGAAAATCGCCATATTTGGTGAATGGGATGGGTTGCGACCACCGAAGTCTAAGAGGATGCGTGGCGTACGTGGAGAGAATGCGATTTTGGTACTTGTAATAATTTAATTTTTTTATGTTTAAATTTCTCAATTGCCTCATGTTTATTTTTCCATCTAACACTGTCGCCAGTCCTTCGAAGAAATCTGCTACTTCAACCAATACCTGACCTAACCAAGTCACTTGCAATATTTGACAATTTTCACCGAAGCTTTAAATGTAACTTTTTTACCAATATTGTATCGAAACACTTCCCACAAATCTTTAAAGAAAAGGTCTTTTCTTACAAAAATCCTTTTTAAATAATTTAGGCGACCGGTTTCGCCAACTTAGGATATATTTTATATAAACACATCCTTAAGTCAGCTTAAAATGCGATAATATGAGATAATATATGAGATACGCATATGAGATAGTTAGGAAATTGTAAAATTGAAAAAAAACTCATTTTATAATTTCTAAATGTATATTAACTCCTTTCTCTTCATTTCTTCTTCAAAATATTAAAATAACAAGTCTCTCCTTCGTTTCTCTTGAGATGTCCTTTCGAACTTCATGTCCCTTACGTAATCGTAAAGATCAAGTAAAGAAATTACAAGATAAAGACGTGTGTATCCTTATTTGTAAAAATAGTAGTTTTAATTACATTGATAGAACCCTTCGTAATTTTGACACACGCATAAGAGAACATATGCGGTGCTTATAGCCAGATTCGTCCGGTTTCTCTCATCTTGCACGATTGTAATCACACATTTAATCCCAATACTGTCTTCAAAATGTTGTACATCGCTAACGAGGATGCCTTCCTCGATAATTTCAAATCTCTTGATATAACAACTACTTCATCAATTACTTTTGTAACACGGAATTGCACAGAGACGAGATGATGTGTTCACTAGCAGTTCTTGCAGTAATCATAACAAATTCAAAAACAAATGCTGTACCTATAGCTTGGCGTTGCTCAAATTTCGCATTAACTTAAACGAATAGTTAACTTCGATAGGCTTTTAACTTGGTTGGTTTAGATTTGGACATATGTTTGTATGATCTATTTTATTCAGAGTATAAATATTGACTGTTCGTACTGAAACATCCTGCTTAACAGAAATATATTAGCTGTTACAAAAACGAAGTCAAAAAAAGATCCATTTTAACGTAATTGGAATTGCTCCGTCAAGAAGAAACATTAGATTGAAAAAAAAATCTGGGACTTTCTTCGTAATATTGATGACCTGCTACCGTAACACATTACTTTCGCCACAATCGTAATGCTACAGGTCACGTTTCTTCTATTTTAAGTGAAAATGCCGCAGTAATACGTCAAAGTTGATTCAAGCTGTGTTCCCGTCGAAATTGAGAGCGTATCGATCGCCGACGAAGCGATGTTGTCGATATGAACTCCGATTGGGTGTAAGTAATTAAGGAAAAGATAAACATTACAGGTAAACGTATACGGCCTTCTGCCGGTAATTTCAATTTTTGATTTTTAAGGAGATTTATAACTACCGCATCGCTGACGTAATGTGGAAATATTGCAGATATAACTATGCAATTTGCTATCTCGATTAGTTTGGTATGCTACTATGTATCTAAAGCAATTTTTTTATGCTTGGAAAACTTAAAACTTCAACTTATTCGTCGATATTTGATTGGATTCCAAATGATCTCAATGAGCTCTTGATAAAAGGGTGGCGTATCGCATGCGTTATAATGCAATTTGAAATTTTTTTGAAGGACGGTTGCGGAAAGGAGAAGCATCAAATAATAAATGTCAATCCAGGTATTACCTTTTAGAAGGTACAAAGTGTATACTTTACTGTAATTTAATTAAATTTAAGTAAGTTGATCTTGGTGTAACGAAAATGAACGTTGCTTATGGAATCCTAATGATTAATTGCCGTAAAATTGTTTTGGCCACTGTCAAATTCACACATAATAGGATACTGTCAAATTCATTTGCTGTTGAATGAAGCCTATTCAATTCACTAGCGTTCATTCAATAGCGTGAAACAGCCATCGCATTTGTGGTGTTTTGTGAACCGTTGCATTACCTTGTAACTGCAGCACAACCTTTGTTCATTTTCCTAGACTTTTACCTTCTTCGCTTCTTTTATCGTTTCCAAAAGCCTAGCAAAGTATCTTCCAATTATGATGATACCCTTTTCTTTATAATCGATCAACAAAATTCCTTGAAGATGTCAAAAAACTGTAGTAGCCAATCTTCTGCCAGATTCTAACACCTCAAACTTCTGAAAACCTAGTATGCCCTCCTTGCCGCAAAATTTACATTGATTCCTAGGTTTTTTGGCTGATTTTTGACATGTCAAAATAATCATATAAGATCCTCAAAATAGTAGATTCCGATACTGTTACTAATGCAAAAAGTTGTTTAAATTCTGGAGATGTTTACTTAACAATACGATGATGAACTAGCAACATATTATCTTTAGCATGATTGTATAGCTACCCATACAGCGATACAAACTGTTGAATATCGGCAATAGGTTTATGAGAAATGATTTATTGCGGACAAAGCTAAAACCAACTTTTATCCTCTTTAACGTACTTTACATCCTCAACTATGCACCGCTGAATTCGAGCCTTGCATTGTTCGAAGCAATGTTGTAGGTCAACCTGTTCAACAACTCTACCGTTTTTGTTTTTATTACTTCTACAGGCGATGATCAAACAGGAACGTGCTTGGTCACCGAAGGTTGTTTCATCCACTGGGGATTGAAGCCAGATGCGTTGTTCCGATGCAAAATCCACGAATCTTTCTTCCACAAATCCGATTTTTTCTTCCTCACTCCTTTCCTCAGTTTATATGTAAAATTCGTAATTAACGGTTTGACTGCCAGGCATCGATTCAATCAATAATAATACATTAAAGAGAAAAGATTAGTATTGCTTTCAGTTTCGACTTTCCGGGCTTTTTTCATTCTGAGCGACGAGAGGGACTTCCAGTTCGATTGTCACTTTAGTTTCGAGTCATGCTGGAAGATGTATGTTTCATCACATGTAATGACACGTGTGAGCAAGTCTAATTCTTCTGTGAGGCGCTCCCTGACGGCAGAATAAATGTACTTCTGTAATTAAGATAGGTTTTTCGGGACCATTTTTCTTAAAACTTTTTAGATACACAATTTCATGAATTTTCTCACAGATCGGCCGGTACGTTCGATACCATTCAAAAACTTCCGTACGTGACATGACTTTGTCACCCAGCATATCTTTTAAGAGTTCACAACATTTCGTTCGCAATTTTTTCAAAGGGAATATTGAGATTAATCCTCTGCTTGATTTTTGAGTTCGCTATGATCGCGACACTGCTACGGACGAAGTGCCACACGCCGTCTGCTTCAACTAAAGCCCAAAACCAAACTAAACTAGACACAATAACGAAACGATCGGCAACCGCTCGTAAAGATTGAAAGTCAACTACTTTCCAATACCACTTTTCTACACGGCAGCTGCGTGATATAAGGTGCACTGTCTCATTTTTGAATTGCTACACTTCGTAGATGGCTCCAAGATCGCCTAATGTTACACCTCTAAATTTCCTTTGTTTTTGTCATATAAAAAATGAAATATTCCAAAAACTAAATGAAGTAAAAAAAGAAAACGACAACGGCAGAAGCACGAGAAAACACTTTAAATTTAGGAAATGTATTTAACGTCATGGAATGGATATTGGTAATAACGGTAGTCTTTGAAAGTGGAAAAAATGATTTAATGTTTTAATATCTTTTTACGTTTCTAAACCAAATTACTTCAAACTCTCTAAGTTCTTTTTTGATGCAAATTTTGTATTTAAAATACATTATCTACCCTTTCTACTCTGCATGGACACGCCACATCAATAGAGCGGCATTTTTGTATGTGACAATGCTCACGTGATTGCGATGATAGATATACATAATTATGTCATCGCGATCGGATCGCTCAGTAAGCACTCTTACATGCAAAAATCAATCATGGCTGAAATTGAAAAATTATTTTAATAAAAACATTCACATTTCCAATCCGCTCTTCCATTAACATATTTCATTTTTGCCATTTTATTTCTATCTCGTGTAATTGGATTCTTTGCTTCGTGGTGTTTGAAGTCTTGAAAAAGGAAAAACAAATGTTCAATTAGGAACGTTAAAATGGTACAAGAAGAACACAAAGCAGCCCGAATACGTTGATTTTTATTCTCAAAATAATTTGAGCGAGATCCAAGACTAAGAGTAAAAATACATTTGGGCATTCGTAGCCCCGGCGTTTTTTAAATCGTCGAAAACACTTAAATACACGAGGACGATAACGAAGCCGTCGTGCCGTGAAAACAAACATCGGTTCGTATTGCTAAGAATCGCAAGGGATACCTAATCAAATACTGCGACAAATTACCCTCGTGGTTGCAGTGTTTGATGTTCTTCAATAGGTACTAACAGGACCGGAGGGAAACGTGTATTAGCCGGGGAATTATCACAGACAACGTTAATATGCCTTAATAACGTGAATTTATTCGTAAACTTTATTGTTTCTTTATAGAAGAAAGAGGGTTGTGTTAGTCTTACTTTCCTTTTAGTTAAATATAATAAAACTTTTCATACAAATCACTGGAATGGAATGTTAAATCTAATTTTTTAAGTTAAGTAAATTTATTATTGCAAATATTATTATTTACTGGCTCAAAGGGAGTTTGTTACTAACTGCGGCATAGTTAGACGTTGTTTAGTAGGCTCAAGCATATCAGGTTGTTCTGGTGACTTCGGCGCAATTAAGTATTCACGTGTTAATGTATATAATTAGTTACGATACGCTCTTTACGATTGTCACCGCGCGTGTGCACTCAAGATTTCAGCACGTTGTTATGTTTTGGGGTAATCTTGCGAAGTCGCAAAAGATCGTCGCGCTAGAAAGGACATATTTTAAAGCCGCGTTTGGTATGGACAATAAGGGCAATTACACAGATATTTGAAAGCAATCAAATGTGAAGTGTGCTGCTTTCGCACACACATGCTACAAAAAGTTTTCCAAAAAAGACGAGATTGATCGTTAAGTAATGACGCAAATCAAATAAATGCTTACTTTCATACAATAAAATTTACAATCACCCGTTTTTGTAGCTTAAGGAATTAGTTGGAAACAAAATTAACCACTTGCTTGGTTGAAAAAGCATTTTATTTTACATAAACTGCTTTTCTGGCACTGATCAACTTTATCGGTTAAATATAAATGTTAGTGTGTCTCGCCTGTTTTACATAATCGAACAGACAACGTGACTTCTCCCTAGAATTTGTTATATTTAAGGATTTAATACAAAGTACTATAATTAAGGTCTTATACGGAATTTAAAAACAAATAGACAAATAGAAAAATATTTGGGTAGCATATCTTTAGACATCAAGCATTTAAACTGTGATATAAAAGACACAAAAAAAATGTGATAAGAAGCAAGTCACTACTATTAGTAGAACAACATTCTATATTAGTAAACCTAGACTATTGTTAAAGACTAACCATTTTATTTTGTTTTATTTTATTTTATAAATTTAACCATTTTTATTTATTTCTAAAAGTAACATTTTTTTTGTCTATTTTATGACAGATTGAATGTTTCATTTGTTTTTCTTTGCATAAATTCATATAATTCGTATTCTGCATGATTCAAACTTTGACGTGTACGCTTTCAATATAAAAATACGTTTAATTTCTTATAAAGTTTGCAAAAATATAAAATTCGTCAATGTTCTAATTAAAAATATATTTGTTATATCTGTTTGATGACGCTATTGATTGAATCGAGCGCTAGGCAGGGAATCTTCGCCAGTAACATACACATACATAGGTACAAAGTATCTAAACTTCATCGGAAGTCGAACGTACGAACTGACATGTCTGTCTGCCGTCGCTTTTTCCCTTATGAGTCACGCAGCGCTTAGACTCGCACTATTCTTGGTTTTTCTCCCTTGTACATGGGGACAGTAACTCGGGGCACGATACTAAAGGTGGTGTATCAAATAAGAACGTGAGCGTCTGGATAGCCGCGAGTTGTGTAGCACCTTTTCACGGTAGTGATCGGCTATTTGCTGCTGTCGCCCAACCAGACGCCCATGCTTCGGTAGGGCTTAGTACTGGCTCTAGGGTTAGACATTGAACATTTGAACGCGTACATAAAGAAGGAACCGAATGATGAAATCCATATATGCTATTTAAGTATTTCAATTTTGATATACACGAAAGAGTAAAAATATTTATTTCATTTTTGTCAGGACAATTATTTATTTAATAAATATTTTTTGTATGTTCACGTATTGTGTTTAATTTTAAGAGCAGCTGGTTAAGCGAGTAAACACGTAAGAATTACATACAGGCAATTGTCGCTTCAGCCTCACAAGAAAGATGCATCGAAGTAGACGACTACCCATATTGTTCTTCAAGCTAAGAGAACGTAACAACTGCTTTATTCACTATGTATCAGAAGCGATCAATCACATGGGACAAGTTGATGTTATTTATCTAGATTTTGAAGAAATATTAAAAAATTAACTATTTGCCAGTTAGTTACCTTTCACCACAACGGTGTTAGTTTAATTTGAAATATGTGACGATAAACTGCGGTGTATATTTACATTATTACGGAGAACTTTAACATAGCCGTCTTTTAGACCTAACAGTCGATCTACATTCACGCACCTCAAGAACTAACATGTTTCAAAGGCACAACATACATCTTAAGACTTCTTGTTTTAAAAGCATTTCCGATGCCTGTGATGTAAATGTCTACTACAATAATAAATTCAGCTTTCATTTGCTTCGATACTGCCATATAATTTTTTCCGATTTGCTCTCTTGATTTAGCTTTAGGTTTTCCATTTGAGAGCAAGGAATTTTTGACTTTTTGACACAAAAACGCGAGACCTGTATTCATGCTTAAAAATTGGTAACATTAACTGTTACTTCTAAAGCTTATTATGCAACTAAGAACTAATATTTTAATTGTACAAAACGCAAAACTAAAATGTCTATTTCAAAATCTCCGAAGATACCAACCTATATCAAAAAACGATTGTCCGTGTAGCTTAAAATGTTGAAAATCCAAAATAAACACAAACAAATAGGTTTAGGGTCTAGTTTGACTTAAATCGATATGATTACGCTTCCCTTAAGGGGAAGTTTAATATGTATTTTAAAAACGTTGCGGATTCTCTAGAAAAGTCCTCATGCTTTTTTCTTGCTGGTAGCCCTTTTTTTACTAGCCGTTTAGGAAATTTGATAGAAATTGGAAACGAACCCTTGATAGTCTTCAAGTTTCCCTCAGGACAATTCGCTAAAGGAAATTACATACAACGTCGTTAAAGGTAACAGGAATCAATGGAACTCCCATGTGCCTAGAAAAGTAATCCGGAGAACTCGTGCTTAAAGAATGTCATGTGGTTATTTCCTTTTTTTAAATCAAAAAAGCTTTAGTACTTTTTGCTCGATGGACGTATAAAAAGCTCTTAACTTAGAAAAATAATTTTAATTAACAGACCCCTTTATCATAGACTAAAAGATATAAGAAAAAATTCTTATTGCATATCAACGGCGAACTACATTAAACGACGGTATTTAATGCCGCTCTTCCCCGAGCCGTGTGCTATTAAATACAAATATCTTCGGTTTACATTAGTTTAATTTTTAATGTTGAACGAGTTTCAATATATCACAAGAACATATTCCGTTCCATTTTGCATTTTACATTTCTTTAAATAAAACAACTAAATTAGCGTTCGCAAGTTAGCTTATAATTATGGCTTCTTTTTTTTTATCGAAAACCCCGTGCAAGTTTCCAAAGTTATCAGGAAGTTATAAAGGACCCTGTCACAACAGAGAGTTGAACGACGTATGCTACGGTATCGCTATTAAGTGCGAAGTATACTCCCCTCTGGGAAGCGAAACTTTTGGTAATGTTTCTTTAATGATTATAGCTATAAATTAATTTTCTTGACGCTAAAATTTTCATGAAAGCCGTGTCCGAGTTAATAGCACGGTAGTAGTAAAAATAATTAATCGTGTAATTCCTAAATTAACTACCGAAGTTACTAACCCAGCGAGTGCTTTGATAATTGACGTAACAAAATTGATGGATGCGGAGGCTTCTAAGTTACATCGCTTATGTAAACCATAGTTATCCATAGTAGATTATTGCTGTTAATATTTTTCTTCTAGACTTCAAGTAAACATGAGTAAGATTTCATATAGCGCTTAAAAGCAAGACATAAGAATTTAACTAAACTGATGGCTATGTCTGTTCCCTTTTTTTCTATACTTGAAACATTAATGAAGCTAATCAAAAATATATTACATCACAGTTAAATGTTCTTTACAATGTATATCAAGTATATAATATTGAGATCTTCAAGACTGCTAAAATAAAATTTTGCTTATTAACTTAGCCATTCAAGATAAAAGGAACTTCACCTCTCATTATCAATTTTCCTCAGCACTTACATACGCACGACGGACTTATTATAACTGAAGCTAACGCACTAACGACCTTTTACTACCTCTTTTAAAATCGTCATTTCCCTGTCAATCTATACTGTGTACATTTACATTAATTAAAGTAAAATTTACTCCCTTGTTAGTTAATATGCCTTAAAAGCTCGGGAAACTTTTCTCAACAGCTCATTAGAAGGGTCTTTTAAAAGGACGGTTTTAATTCGTAAAATTTCGAATCCTTTTCATTACGTTAGTAATTTTCGTTAAATACGTTTCCTAGCGTTCGTAGATCTGAATTGCGGCTGAAGACCGCTTGAACCTCTATAGCTGATTATCGAAATTTTTTTTAGTTTGCTTGTCGTGTTGTTTAAATGCATTTATTGCATCTGTTGTTTTTAAATACTTAGTTTCTAAATATTTTATTATTATTATATCTAATAAACATTAACTGAATGAAGAAGAAAAAATAAACATGAAATTATAAACAAGTGAATATAATAATAACAATAAAGAATAATTATCGTTATTATCATTATTTATTTAAATCAAAACGAAGAATGAAACTAGCAAACCCATGCTCAAAATGATTCATACGCGATAAAAACTTAAATTGTCTCCGCTTTAATGTCATTTTTTCATCTTTTTTTTAGTTAAATATACAATGAGCAGTTCCAGATTAATGGTAGATAATAGACAATAGCAGTTTATTAGAAGGTGTAAGGAACTGTGTCCTTTGATTAGCACTCTCAGTCTGTTTCTAGCTCGAAGGTATTTGTTGTAAATATCTTCCATGTGGTTTCCTCCATGTTAAACGTTAATTAAAGAGCAAATCCAAATACTTTATAGATGAGCTTCGTGAATTCCTCGTACCATCAATATTCAGGTTTTCTAGCAGCGGTCTTTCTCTTTTGGTAAAATTTACCACCATGTTCATATCACTATTTACACTTAGCTTCGTCCTACCAACCACTCGGAATCGTCTGCTCTTGCTTGCAGCACAAATTAGTATGAAAGATACCTAAACAATTAACTACTCTGTATTTGAGTACTATTACTCCCGCTCTTATATGAATGAGCTCGATCTCGATTCGACAAAAGCTCTTATTTGAGTCAAAAATTTTAACTGTAATCTATACACTGCGTCATCAATATCGTTACCATTAGGAGAATATACTAAAGGCAAACTAATAATGTCATTATTATTTCATACTCTTGCCCTCCATATCTTTTCTAAATGTGCGACATATGAATTTCGTTCCCATTTTAAACCTTTGAGGGAATACTACTAACTATACATAAAGCAAACGAATTTTAATTATTAACAGAGATTGAGCTGCCGCAGGCTATTGCGAGCACCTTACTTTCATTCTTCGTTCCATAATAAAATCAATTTCAACATTCCGCATTAATTAAGCTTTGTTTACAGAGTATGTTAAAAGCTCCATTTCCATAATGTGCGTCAGGAGGATATAAGCGAAACGAATTACTCTTTATTATCCAGGTTAAACCAAATCTGTTGTATTATGGCACAAACGTACATACGTATATATGTATCGCAACCTCGATTATAAACTGCTGAAATAGGAATGAAATAAGAAAATTTAAATAAGAAATAATATGGTCTTACTCTCTAAGCTTTGAATTTTCGAGACCTTTTATTCATCGCAAGCAAGTCGCATCTATCTCGAAAAACCTCGATCAACCATTTAATTATAACCATTACACCTTATCGGATGTAATAGCACAGAAGCACTAAATATCAAAAGGTGATAACATTGAATCCTTTTAGTAATGCAAACCCAACGGTACTTCGTGAGATTGTGTACGCAAACGTAGATAAAATTGAACTATTAGACGTGCAAAAGTCTAATGGGAGATAAAGTTAACATTGTTCATATGTTGCTAAAATGATTTATCAGAAAATATATAATGCCCTGACATGATAAGTGAATACAGCTTGCAAACATAATAAAATAATTAGATACGCATATCTTTTCCAATATAACTATTAGAAAGATTTATAGGCGTTCAATTGAATTGTTTCACTTTCCAAAAAGCGCCTTTTTTGCTTGTTTGTTCAATAGAGTCCTATGTTGAGTCCTACTCAGTGTTCCAATCAGATGAGAGTACATTTCAACACATGAAATCATTTTATCTAAATTTGATTAGGTTCTTTGACACAGCTAGTCACAATACTAAACAGATTAATTAAGTAATGCAAGTAAGAAGTTGCGTTACGGTTACAGCTACAGCAATGAAAAGGTGACAAATTTCATATAATTTAGGCCACAATTAGGCCTCCCTCTGTTGCAGAGCTTCCTAGGCTATTAACTAACCCACTACCTCAACATAGCTCAGGATGTTGCTTAATAGGGTTGTTATGTTCTTGTTGTACCTTAATTACCTACGTCTTCGATTTAGCAGCACCTGGTTAATCCTATCCTGAAGAGACGCTTCCTTAACCAACAATAATAGCAATACACTGCTTCACAATATGTAGAATCTTGGCTGTCGGAAATTAAGGTTTAATCCTAATTAACGAACAAGCAAAACATTGAAATTACGCAATTAATATCCTAGTATCGCAATCGTTGAAATCCGCAGCAACGATACAACATGCAATAGCCCAGAAGAAAATCCACACAACTTACAGCGAAATATCGGCAGACTCATGCGAAAGAAAACAATAACCGCGGAAGTCTAACTCATAAGCGGATTTATTTTTTTTTACGTCAATACGTGCAAAGATCACATCCTACTACACAGAAAAAAAGTTCAACATTATAATAAATGTACCGAAGGTTTACTAAATTTTTAATGTATTCACAAATTACTTTCCTCTGCCTTTTCACATTTCATAAAAGAAGTTAATGGTCTTCATGTTTAACGGAATTACCTTTCAGCTTTTTCATTTCGAATAGCCGGCAAAGCCAAAATTAAAAAATAAGTGACGAAAATTCGAATAAGAGGGAAGTGTAAGGAATATTTTTAATTAGAATAGTCCCGTGCGCGTTACATCAACGTTCGTTATAAGAACGTCTACAAAGTAAGGATAAACAAAGATTTAATTACGACTAAAGCATAATTTAGAACATTTGTAAAATTAATATAGTAATAATAATTAATGATAACATTTTGACTCGTAATTTTTTACATTTTACTTTAATCGCTGTTTTTTAATTGCTTTTTAACCAATTCGAATATTCTGAGCGCTCATTACTTTCGGCCTTTTGATAGACAGGAAAAATAAACACATGAGGCTGTTTACGCACATGAAATTGTAATTTGTTTCTATCAGTACTACAAACTTGAAAAAAAAAAATGAAAATTAAAGTAGATATTGATATTGCAACATGAAGTCATTTACTTCAGTTGCAATAAATAAACAAGATTTTTAATTTACTAGGAACCTCCGTGGAACATTCGGAAGCATCTTTTCTGAATACTTAAAATACTCGAAATATGTTGAAAACAACATTTCTTCTCGTTGCAGAATCAGTTCCACTGCCGGTAAATATATTGTTATTTAGTTTAAATAATAAACAAATATCCGATAACCTTACTAAGTTTCTAAAACAAGCAAAAATTTATATTTAAGTATAACGTTTGGGTGTTTTTTCTTAAAAGTCATTCGTTGACCAACTCAACGTCAACCGTTGGAAAACGGACGGAAAACGGATCCATAAGCATCAAGAAAAGAAAAGTTACCTCGATGACAAATAGACTCAAAACCAATTATAAAATTAGCATCATTTCGTGCCATTGTTTAATTACGCTGGCGAATTTTGATGGAGGTTAACCGAACGATAATTAATTGTTAATAATATCTTTCGCCGCTCCAAAAATAATAAACCAGGAAAAAGAAATTTGTTCTTTCAACCACTAGAAAGACTTCGGATAGGTGGACAAACTGAAGTTACTTGACGATATGTTGAGTATCGGTGGGACTTTATTCATAACATTACAGTACATCCCCGCTTATATTTGGCTTTAAGTTGAGCCACCGATGAGTGATATATCTCATCGTCTCTTTGCAACGGTGGCAATGCGCATTGTCTCGTTGAAAGTAGATATCAGAGTCCTTACTTTCGAACAATTTTAATATGAATAGCTCCAAAATGTCATAAAACAACCTTGCATAGCGAACACGATTTATACGGACTGCGTAAATAAACTTCTCTAACCACGGCCTCTGGATACCTATATCACACTTCCGCCGTATTTTACTGCAAGTACGATACTGCTACTTCAAAATTTCCGAATTTAGAACCAGTAAATACTTGTGCTTCTAAGGTCACCGTAAATGGTTCTTATCATTAATTAATATCGAGAGAGAACATCCCGTTCTACTTCTTGCTCAGATGGCGGTGGTGCAAACACCATTGCGGTAAATTTACTATATTGTTAGTTAGATCACGCACTTCTGCCACACGAGTAACGTATGCATTTCTTCTTAAAAGGTTAACCCCATAATTTACTGAAAGTTCTGCCATTATGTGGAGAATATGCATTTGTGCATATTATTATATGTACGGTTCCCTTCACACACTGACTTTACTTTTCTTACCTTTCTGGAAGGGAACAGCTCGTGACCGGATAGTTATAGATATTTTTAAAACAAAAACAAATGCTTTTTAAACATAAAAAAGTGTACATTTGAGGCGGCTACATTACGTTCTATTTTTCATGCAAATACGGAGGTACAATAAGAACTCTGTTCAACTGAAACGCCATATTTGTTCAAAAAATTATCCGTATGCGTACTTCCTCTCAGCATGTAGTGATTACCGTACGATGCTGATTTTATTACTCCAACTCTTTTGACTATAACTCTATCTAATGCGCTAACGACTGATGTTTATAGATTAAAAAAAATAAACTAACCGCTTAATATGCAGAATTATTCAGCACAATACATCGATGGATCGATAGAAGAGCTATAAAAAAGAATTTCTGTTAGTTCCAGTATTTTGTAGATGAGCCAGTTGACGTTGAGTTATGATAAGTACTTGCAGTGTCTTCACCTAGCATTACAAAAGTGTTAAACTAATTGAGTTGATCTGCTATTTGAATAGATAGCGTGCGTATTAAAGGAATCTGAATAATTAGCTGGACCTGTTGATATAACAACTTAGCGGAAAATTATCTCACATATTCTTCTTCAAAGTAGCCGATTAAGATAACTACATGAATATCTTAAAAATCAGTCGCTATCACTTTTTCGGCCGATTCGCTTTTATCGGAAGCGATTCACTTCTCAGCCCACAGTTTCAACTATGCCTTGACTTGAGGAATAAACTGATGTATCCAAGCTTTATCTGCAGTCATTAGTCGACATCAGAAACTCACTCAAAGCGCATACGTTTGTGGCTCTGAGCGAGTAAGTTTCGATTACCTCTTTCGCGGGCAAATCTTGAGTCATCATATACGACAAACATGTTCTTGTCTCTGACGATGGTGTGTTGCAGTTTAAGGCCGCTCCGAACTTTAATCGCCAATCCAGCTAATACGACTATATTTAAATTCAGCTGGTCAAAATTGCGCTGTGAAGGAACATCGACTGACACAAGCGACTATTGACCAATAACTGAACATCCAACATGACCGGAAAGGTATTCATCAACGCATTTCCAATTCTATGATCGGAATACTTTTGAACGTTATTGTCAGCTTCCCGTTGAAGCTTGAAACATTTCAAACTACCCTCGTACGTGTATAGTGTTATCTAAATCAGAACGTGTGCAACTGAAATAAAGCGTAGAGCAGACGCTCCTCGAAACCACTTTTATTCAGCGAAAGCTAAAAATTTATGTCACTAGCAGAACGGTTGGTGGGAAAATTCGGTAATACGCGAATGTTCCGCAGAATATTCCATCGATGTAAAAACTTTCTGGCGGCAGAAAAAAGAGGGAATTTGAATTCGGTCGAAATAATTTCGTACAGTACTACCGGAATGAAATATAGTCAATATTGTGTCGGAAAGATGAAGCTTGGCCAATTATAATTATCTCTATAACCAATGCCAGGAAGCTAGCAAACGAATTTCAAGTTAAAGATGGCGTTTAGTGTCATAGATATTTTTATATGTGGAGAGTCTCCCATATATAATTCAGGAAGTTACCTCACGTATAATAGGTATAAACTTACCACATGCTTTTAGTATAGTTCACTCGAACTAGGAAATCCTGAAATACTTATAAATTCGAATTTTTCATATTAATTACATTATTTCCTTCAGAGTTTTTATTAAAATGGAAAAAGGCCAAAGGTGGCAAACATTATTTTATTCTTCTTTCTACACACATTCTCTTTACTTACATTCTCTTTAATTACACCGACCAACCAAGGTTTTTACTTAAGTTAGTAACTGATGTTACGGAGAAAATGCAGGTCGACACTTTTCCGCAGCAGACATGAACATTTTGTTGATTTTTATAATATGGCCGGTAATTTGGTCTACTGCAATGTTTATAAACTTTCTGAAGCTTTTGGAATACATCATGATCCCAGTTCTTGGAGATTATTCATAGACTCATCAAAGACCAGCCTAAAAGCAGTTCTGTTGCACAAATGGAAACGATTATCCTTCTATTCCCATAGGTCATGCTGTTTCTATGAAAGAAACTTACGAAAATCTGAAAATTTTACTAGAAAAGATAAAGTACAGAATATTTGTGCAGATTTTGAAGTAATTGCAATTGTTTTGGGTATGCAATCTGGTTACACCAAATAGTGTTGCTTTTTATGTCTTTGAGACAGTCGTGACAAGGAAAACATTACCATAAGTAAGAGTGGCCACTACGACAACAGTTTATACCAGGAAAAGAAAATGTACAACATCAGCCTCTGGTAGAAAAAGAAAAAATCATAATACCACCTCTCCACGTAAAACTTGGGCTCATGAAAAACTTTGTAAAGGCACTGGATCTCGAAGGTGAAGGTTTTAAATACCTTGAAAAGTTTCCAAAATTAACACAAAGGAAACCGAAAGAAGATATTTTTGTTGGACCTCAGATACGAGAAATAGTTGAAATCTTTGAAACCAAATTAACGGCGACGGAAAAGCAGCTTGGCTCTCCATGGTACAAGTTTTCACGAATTTCTTGGGAAACGAAAAAAGCTAAACTTTAGTAAAAAGTTTAGCTCTTTTGTCTAAAAAAAAAAAAAAAAACTTTAGTAATGGGTACGTTACAAGCATTTTACGCTGCTGGCTGTAATATGTTCCTGAAAGTGCACATTCTACATTCTCACTTGGATTTTTGTTCGGAAAATATGGGCGTCGTTAGCGATGAACACGGTGAGCGCTTCCGCCAAAACATCATAGGAATGGAAAAACGGTATCAGGGGATGTGCAATCCGGTTACGTTAGCAGATTACTGTTGGATGTTAAGAAGAGATGCTGTAGATATTGTTGATAAAAGACGGAGCAGTATTACTTTACATTTGTAATTATAATAATTTGAAATATACATTAAATTATGATCTAATCTAAAAAACTATTTCATTGAAATATAAAGAAAATCGAGCTAACTTGACCTTCTACCTTTTATTAAAATAAACGTTTATATGTTTTCTATTGAAATTAGTGTAAATTATTTTGTGGCAAAATCAAAAGTTGAAATTGGTTAGCCAGTGTTATTATTCTTATTTTTATTATTGTATGTATATGTTACTGCGCTATAACTGGAAGCCGTTGAACAGTGAAAGTTATTATTATTATTATTAAAGACTGTTTTCACGTTTCCTCAAATAATTCAATCTATCACAATTGTTCTTGCTATTTAACCTCCAAATTGAACGATGTAATATAGATTTCTTAATTTGCGCGCTCCAAATGTAATTCACTACCTACGGTTATTAAACCACATAAGCCTTGCTTTAACTTAACTAACCAACTAATCAATTTAACTAACCAATATTATTTACATATTATTTAATTGATACAGATTCCTTTTAACTTCAAGAAATGAAATATTATTCTTTCATTTCTAGACAGTACAACAAATTGAAACAAAATTATCCGAGCTTTCCAGAGTTCAGTATATCCTCTTTGATTAAATTTGTTAACATACTTCGTTGACTTAAAAGCAAATGTCCTGGAGACGTGCTTGATCTATTAAGCTGGATTCAAACTAGGGCTTAACAAAGGTTGTAACGATGAACAAAACAAATCCTTTCGCGCTTTCTTGTCTTTGCTAGTTAGTTTCCATCGAGAACGTAGTAAGAATGACTTTGGCGAATAAGTAGCTCTCGTCATTGTATCGTCGGGGTTATTGCGTAGCTTTGGAAGCAATACATAAACCTTTGTGTATTTTTTTATCTTTCTGTCTGGAATGACGCGCTATTGCATACTAACCTACAACTGACGCATGTTTATGTGAATACTCATATAAGTACGGTTTATCATGCTTCAAACATTGTAAAATTAAATTTATCAATGTTTTATGATGAAACTAAACGGAATAATAAAAGAAGAAAAACAAATTACTTTGGAAAATAAGGAGCTCCCTAGAGTGTATATGTGTATATATCAATAATTATGGAAGCAAACATTACCGGTCTTGTTAAAAAATTCTTTTTCTTCTTTAATCTAGCAGTTGACTGTAGGCAATCATACATCTAATTTATTTATTCGATTGAAATAAGTATATAAATTTTTATTGCTCTGCAACATAAACTACCAGATGTCCCACCAAGGACTTGGAAAATTAAAATCTGAATAAAATTCTTAATTTTTAAAAACTCATTTATTAACACTAATACCCATAAACCTTAAAATTGTGGTGGTGGAAGAACAGAAAATGTTATTGAGGACCACAAGAGGCTATAAAATGTCAGTCAACATCCGACAATATCGTTCATCATTAACAGTCACTGTTTCCCCATTCTCACAAAAGTAAATATAAACATACCTTGGGATGAAAATCCTCACCAAGGATACAGCAGTTTCTCTATACTCTCTTGAGGATTTTCGCATCCCCGAAGGCAACAGCTTTATTTATTGATGTAACACGGTTGGGCTGTAAGAAGGCCTGCAGTTGACTGGACAGAGTTAAGACAGAGTTACTCGTTACTCACCATGCGCATTCGGAATACAATTGAATGCGCTTGATTCTTTACGGGATGAGGTAACAGTAACAAGGCCATGGAACACTTTACACGCACAACTTACACACTAAAAGGCTCCTGAGATTATGACAAGCTTCAAGAAACTTACACACCTCGTTGGGCCGTCACCACACTTGGTCGATGACCAATTGGATGGATCTTAAAACTTTTATTTATACTTTTATTCAGCTGATCGATATTTTCAGTTGGACGAACTTCATCTCTCTTGATATCAACTCCTAATCATTGTATCGCTAAGGATGTGATTTCGAACGAAAAGAACACAAAATCGAAAAATAGCGTTCGTAACAGAATGTGCAGGTTTGGCCGGTTTTTATGCGTTTTTCGAAAGTTACAGCTTTCTAAACGACGTGCTTATATTTATTCCTTTTTTGATGTACTACAACATGTACTACATTAAGGCTTATATTAATACCCTATTTACGTCTTCGAATTTATTTTACCGTAATATATATACTAACTTTTGTTTAAAATCTTGCATTGGGAAATGTAAACTTTACGCATAACCGTGTTTTAAAAGAATTTAAATTAGACTAGCTGCGAAATTCTTATTCATGTTTATTCAGAAAAGATAAAGTTACTGAAGTACGACGTTATTTATCCAGCTACTTTTTTATTATTAACGTCAGAGGGTGCCCATGGGGAATGTCAGTCAGTGTTGGGGAAACTAAGTTGAAAAGTATTTTCCAGTGAAAGTAGGGAAAGTACCTGCAAATATATTAATATTTTAACAGCTTCATTGTGTGTGCTACCGAGTATGTTTTAATGGAAAGTTAACATACGGATTCAAGTTCATTGAAAAGCGTAAATAATGGTAGTAAAATATCGTGTAGACATAGTTAGAGGGAGACTCTTTCTTTAAATATTTTATAATGTAGGTCACACTACTTCGAAAGAATTCATTTCTCTTGTCGCTTACCTAGTTGAAATAAATTCTTTGTAAAATTTTAAGTCGTTCACTTGCGCGTGTAGAGATCTTAACATCAGTAACGGCTTGTTAAGAATTGCCCATCCAGTCACAATAAAATAAAGATATATATTTGTCTCTTACTTGCTTTTGTGATTGCGAAGTTTTTCAGTTAGTTTTAAGACCATACTTTGAAATTCGATCTGTAGGAATGTTTTTTAAAATAATTTCAATGTCCCGAAAATTCCAATAGTACAAAAATAATAAAACAGCTAATCCTTGGGCGGTTTCGATCTAAACATCTATTTCATCAATTACATTTTCTCTTTGTCTTTATCAAGCTATAAACAATTGTAAGTGTTGAATTAAAAGCTTGTAAATTTGCTGATTAATGAAAACTTTTCACGCCAATAGAACAATTAAAAATAAGACCACGCAATATAAAAAATACGCTTACTACTAGGGCGAAACGCACAATAAAATGGAATGCAAAATTATAGCGTTAATACATTAGTTGTACTAATTATATAGGCTGTCTCGCCGAGAACTGCATCGACCGATATATGAAAGAGTATAATTTGGAAAATTCTGAAAACTTGGCGGTATATTAAAGACTAATTGTGCCATTGAACTTACTTATTGAACACATCTTAAACTCGAATTAGGAGTTGAAAATATAGTAATATAGAGGCTGTTCTATTTAAAATAACAAAGTCGATAGCTATTTCCTATATAATCGAAAGCGTGAGGTTACTAAAAGTATTTTAGTTCAATAGTACATGTCGGCTTTAGTATAGTGGCAACCTTTCAAAATTTTCTAAAATTTTTCATGGATCGATGGATGCAGTTCCCAGTGAGACACCCTACATGGTTCTCGTTTTTATTTAAATTATATTCAATTTTAGCTAAGATGTTTCGATAAGATGGCGTAAAAGTATTGTCATAATTTGAATTGGCTGCCATTCTGTTACAAATGAAAAAAGAGGTCTGTTTTCATAAAAACTTTAGTTGAAAGTGCAAAATTGATGACATTAATTGGAAAAAAATATATCGGTCAAATGGCCGCATTCCCGAGTTGATATTGAATTGTTGCTCGCAAAACATTTGGCTCCAGACTACCGATTTCTGCTTCAATATTAGCTTTTAAGGCTTGCAAGGTTCATGGTTTGCTGTGGTAAACGCGAGATTTTAAGAAGCCCTAAAGGAAAAGGTCTGGTGCTGTTAGATCTGGCGATCTGGACGGCCAGTTCGAATCTCCAAAACGGGAGATCACTCGATCTGGAAATTGGTGTCTCAAAATCTCCATGGAGCTGTGTGAGCGGTTGCTCCGTCCTGTTGTCACCAACACTTCATTTATTTATATATTTATATTTTTATATTTTTATATTTTTATATTTTTATATTTTTATATTTTTATATTTTTATATTTTTATATTTTTATATTTTTATATTTTTATATTTTTATATTTTTATATTTTTATATTTTTATATTTTTATATTTTTATATTTTTATATTTTTATATTTTTATATTTTTATATTTTTATATTTTTATATTTTTTATATTTTTATATTTTTATATTTTTATATTTTTATATTTTTATATTTTTATATTTTTATATTTTTATATTTTTATATTTTTATTTTTATATTTTTATATTTTTATATTTTTATATTTTTATATTTTTATATTTTTATATTTTTATATTTTTATATTTTTATATTTTTATATTTTTATATTTTTATATTTTTATATTTTTATATTTTTATATTTTTATATTTTTATATTTTTATATTTTTATATTTTTATATTTTTATATTTTTATATTTTTATATTTTTATATTTTTTATATTTTTATATTTTTATATTTTTATATTTTTATATTTTTATATTTTTATATTTTTATATTTTTATATTTTTATATTTTTATATTTTTATATTTTTATATTTTTTGGTAATTTTCGTACTAGCTCTTACATTTAAAAAAAGGACAGTTAAGTTAATAACTAAATTTTTTGATGATTTTATTAAACAGGTCTCCAAAAATTACCAATTTAAGCAATTACAAATGCGTACGACAAACTTTGCTTGATTTTAGCACTCAATTGTTCGCTTTTGTTTAGATTCTTTAGTTTTCTTTAATTATAATGTTAGATTTTATGGTTTGAGATGCAGACTAATGTAGTTTTTATGTTCATCTAAACGAATTTTTAAGTTGATGTTTTTTTAGTATTAGAGTATACATCATGTACTGACTGAATCTGATCCAAACTTGCAGCTCTAATAACACATAGTACTTATGAAAAAAAAAATGACAGTGCATTTTTGCTCACCAATTCAAGATACTTACGAGACGCTATTGCTTAACATGCACTACTTGTTGCAAACATTGTTAAAGAAAAATTTCCTTCATCTAGAAATTTCCCTTTAGTAAGTTAACAAGGATGATCAGTTCTATTTTATTTAAATATAATATTTTCTTGTGTCTATTTATAACGGTCAATGTTACATTTCATAGTGTAAGTTTAATGATCTAACAATTTGAGAAAAAAAGAAACTTTAATAGCGACAATATTTTCTCATATTTGTTCCTTTTTCACGAATAATATTTCTATTGTTTTACTTACCACGCTGTTGTATAGTTACGAAAAGTTCATAAAAAGCAGATATAAAACGAGGAGTAGAATTCAACGTAGAAGACCTCTCAGAAGCTTGTCACTTGGAAATCTTTTGAAGAGCCTTTTTTTCACGGTATAATAAAGCAGAAATTGTTTTCACATTAACGACTTATTTCTCTGTTTTTTAATATTTCTCTCTCGAATTTACGTTCCACGTTTTTTCATTAGATTTTCAATATTGTAGTAAAATACGCTACATGGCATTTTACACTACCATAAATGACGCACCGGCGAATTCGAAATATGTAGATGTGAATTCATATGGTAAATTTTTATGCGCTTACATACAAAGCGATTTCCTGAGCAACTTTAAATTTAAATCGACGAATCGTCCAGGGTGCAATATTCGAATGAAATATGTTGAACTATTCGATGCAGCTAAATGGATTCACTAGCATGCAAATAGCCTCAGACAGGCCAGTTTGCAATAAAGTATTTCAATTTCAGGTGCAAATGCCGGGGCATTGTCACGAGTACGTCCACGACAATATTGCCCATCCGATAAGTTGGGTGGCAAATTACTAATAAAACCATATTCCCAAATTGCAGAGTTTTAGTCGGTTTCTTCGGATCCATATTATAATTAAATATCCCAACCGTCTTAATGACGCTTAGTTTGGATATTAAAATCGTAGCTAAACAGGTATAAGAATCTAATTCTTTATTCGATTTGTAAAATTTTCGACTTTGTATTTAGTCTGCATCTATTGAAAGAACAATGAAATTTTAAGATAAAATTGAAAAATAAGGAAAAATTGAAAATTGAAACTGGATCACCGAATCAGTTAGAAAATTAAACATAGGTTGCTTTTATCTGCATGCCTGTCCAGCTGTCCAAACTAAGGCTCATTAAGAAGTTTGAAAGTTACAAGTACCTGTTACTTCCCTCCACGTTTAAATCGAGCAGATAATTTAGATAATGAACTGTACAAATTACATTTTGCAATCAAAAAGACAAATAAAACTTTTTTTACTTTACTTTACTTACTTTACGTTACTTTCTTTTGGATTTTAATATTGATTTTTCATTTAAATATTTTGAATTATTTGTAACTTAACTTTTTCCACTTGAAAGTCATTGACGTCAGTCTTTTACATGAACTTTTGTATCTTATAGTGATGGTTATTGGAAGTATTAATACATTTATGTAGCCAAATGTTTGCGATCCCTTTTATTAAAATTTCCTTAGCGCACTTTCAAGATATGTACGCTGCATCTTTTGCAATTATAGGAATGAGATGGTTCCTCGTTAATTACAGTGTTGCTGTAAATGTCAACGCGTTATTTTTCACGTACGTATCACGTTAGCCGTTAGAAAGCAAAGAACAAGACGTAACGGAAACTGAAGATAGTTAGAAATATTAGCGATGGATTGTAACAGGAAATAACTCAGTTCCATAATCGAATCGAGGTGTGTCATCGTGAGAACTAGTAACGGAAGAAGTGAATATAAAAGAAATGTAATACCAAAAATATCGTTGTACTTAATCCGCCGTCTCCTACCTTGCAACCTATCTTAGGCCATTTTTTTGGCTTCTCCAGGTGAATTTTTCCTCTGAAATATGCTTTCTAACATTGCTTGTTTTCTGCATCAGTTTAACCGTTCTCTTATTGTTCGTTCTTGCTACATGCACTATCTGGTGTAATTGCCGTTTGGTCTATTCTTGTCATTGGTACATATTCGATGTTCAGTACTCGCGGTTTTGGAGATCTTGGATGCTAGTTTTTTTTTCCCGGAGGAGTCATTGTCGTAAGAATTATCTGTAATTTATTTCGTTGTCTAGCATATGCCTGAACGTAATTTTTCACAAGCCGCTGCTAATATTTCTGCTTTTGCTCTGAATTCTCCAGACAGTAGGAACTCCTTGTCTGAATCATTTTTTTTTAGAATTTTTTAGATAGGTGGTTGTTGATTACTTTCTTAGTACGCATGTCAATATAGCCTTTAGCTGTTCAAAGAGACTTCGCCAGCACATCTCTTTTCTCCAATATACTCCAAGCTTTCTCAGGTGGAGCCGAATCAAGGAATCTATCTGGTCGAAATCCGTATTGATTTATAGAAAATAAATGTAACAATCTCTTCGTAATGATTGTTGATGAACTTTCATATATACTCTACGTGTAATAAATGGATTTATTAATATAGAAGAATACACTTATTAATATCTAATGAAAGGTGGTTTCGTTTCTCACAACGTAAGTTAATGAACGGGCATTTATCACATTGATTAGCTGTTTCAGTTTGATAAATGCAGTTCATTGCTTTCATTTTGTTGCTGTAACAAAACGAAATCAAACAACAAGATTTATTGAATTTATTCTTTCGGTGTGCACGTGGATAGTATTCGCTCACGTTTCTCTATCATTATTAATCCCGAGTAGTAGAGATTCTCGTGGTTTGCATTATTAACGGGCGATTTCTTACCGGATGAAATTGTATGCAGCACCCGTCGAATTTTCGTACAACAAGGAATAAAAGGAAAAATCGACGAACCGCTTTCGGAGCAGATTACATTATTATACGGGTGGAAGCTCTTTCCATAATTTATGTATACGCATGCTTCGTTCCTACATTTTTCTGCCCGTTGTTAGTTTCCTTCGACAAAGATTCCTGTGTTTAGATTTGAACTCCTCACCTCTAATTCTATCCGCCTATATTTATAACTCGATTAATTTACTATTCTATCGGAGAGAAATGTGCTGCCCGAGAAGAATTAATAAAGTGAGCATTTCGCATTTCATGTAACGTAAATTATCTTAAATTTTACTTTAATTCCTACATTTATGGGTCAATTCTGAGCACATCTGTATAGCAACCTGTAACACCTGTTCAAATGAAGTAGTAAATAAGCACGGACTAATTCGTTACAAGCAAAATAATGATCAAGAAGCAAGGACTTTAACAGAAAGGGAAAAATGGCTTTTTTCTTTCTTGTTTAGACAAAACGGGTAGACAATGGTTTTCGGTGTATTTGTTTGTTGTATACGTTTTATGTTAAGTTGATAAAAAGGTTTTAAAAATATCTTAGGCGTCTCGATCCTTAGCCATCTAGTATACAAATAACAAAAGTGGAATATTACACAAAATGGAAACAAATGAAAGCAAAAAGAGAATAAGCTAGCTTTAAAAAAAGTTAACGAAATAAATGTAAGAAAAAGTAAAAGAACAAAGTGTTCTTTCTCTTCTGTTAACGACGTTCAGTTCAAGAAAGAAAACAGTTAATATTTAGATAATTAAATCAAGATCAAAAAAAAGAAAGCCAAGTGTACAATATATTGTAAATATAAATGGAATTGATCTTTGATCGTGCTTTTCGTGTGTTTTCATTTGGTACTTTGAGACTGCTCTAACATATACATTAGCATTTATGGCAATTCTAATACTGTTATTGTACAGTTACATTCTCTTACATCATTAGATGTAGATATTTAATTTCGCATTTATTTTATTTCTTAGTATGCGATTGGAATTGACAGACGTAACTACTATATTTGAACATAGGTCCCGATATTTACATAAATTTATACAGATTTGCCTATAACATAAATCTGTAAATAAGCATTCATAGGCGATTTATAAACATATATATTTGACCCATTAGTCATACGGTCATACACATTAAAATCCAAAAGTAAAAGATTTGCAGATCTTCTAGACTGCACTAAAATTACCTTTGATTGAACAAATAAGCCCTTCTAGTTTATCAACTGCGTTACTTGTCCATTGTTACTCCTTTAATATTCACCCACTTGATGGAACCGCAATATGATGAAACAATGTCTGGAATGGAGTGTTTGAAACCTCCAGTTGCAGCGTGCTCTATTTATTTAATCTAAACCTTGTTTTTTTTTTTTGAAATGTGCATGAAAGGATGTCATTTAATTAATTAATTTGCTTCACGAACGTGTATAATGCAGGTCGATTCATCTGTGAAAAATCCTCATTTCGATCTATTGCATTCGGTATATCATTAAATGCTGGAATAAAATACAATAGGTTGAAATCAAAAAAATTTGGCCGCAATAAAATCGCGGCCGTGGATGCTCTGGCAGCAATACGAGGCCTGACCAAACAACTAATCACAGGCGTTCATGTTAGCTACCAAAGAAGGTGTTGCTGTTAAAAGAGTTAACGAGGCTATAGCCTCAACTAATGCAAATTTATGAAAAAAATTGGATATGTGAAACTGAAGATTTGAATTTATGACGTTGTTTTCCGCGCGTGTTGTTCTATAATTTGCATTTGGTTCTTCGGATTTTACTTAGGCTAGTATGAAAAGTCTACATTATTTAACCACTAAAGCAAAGGATAATGGTGAAGCTCGTGATAACATTAATGCCTGAGCGGCATTTCTTTTATTTGATAAAATAAATATTCTGATGGGGCTCAGTTCTGCTTATCGACAACATATTGTGGATTATAACGAGAAGTTAAAATAAACTCGGTAAACTCGAGCGAGTACATTTATCATTCGTATAGATATTTGTTCTGTAGTTAGTAATTGCTCAGTCGCATTCGAAAACCAGAAGAAAAGTTTCATAAAAGTAACTCGTTATTTGAAATAAATAACAGACAAAGGTTAGCAACAACGTTAATTCAAATAATCCTTTTTTTTTACATGTAGCAGTCTCGTAGTGGAACGCTCAACCACAAAGTTCCGGTTGTTTCTGATCGATCGGTATATTAATACGTTTAACAGTTAACACGTATTGAACTTTGTTTTGCTTTTGAACTGACTCTTTTAGATCGAAAAATTCGAAATGTTGTACCTTTTAGAACATAAAAATAAAACTTTTTTTTAAATAATAAATAAATAATGCGAGTGTTGTTAAAAGAATTTACAACTTACAATTACAATAGAATAACATCTTAAATTGGTCTCAGATGGAGATACATCTTTAACTGCAGAATCTATAGGCACCTTTGACAATGTAAATAAATCATAGATGGATACACGTTATATTCACTACTATATCTCTCGCTACAGTACGCCATTACGTAATAATTTGTCAGCAATTTGGTTTTCAAAGATCATCTAACCTACAGATAAGATCTTATCGTAATTTTTTTTTACAAGCACGTGCCTCCTTATCAATAGCTCACGCACCGATACCGTGTAAGAAGCTCATTCTTACAAAAGAAACACTAAATTATTTGCCCAACAGAATTGTTCGCAATTCGAAATTTCGAAGATAGATTTCATCCCCGGAAAACGGTGTTCGCTTGATGGGTCCTACAGATCCGCCGAGCTTCAATCCGATCGCTGATTGACATATTGAAATGTTCCTTGCAAGGGGAGTTAGTTTCGAACTAACCGCAACCATGCAAGTAAAACGTACGCAACAAAAACAATGGAAACCGTTGCAAAAGGAAAATGAAATTAATTGGTGGTTGATGTAAAGTTTTTCATATTTCGATCGTGATTACCCGGCCAGCGTCGTACGTTTCCGGTCAGCATACCAGGTTGGTATCCTGTCAGTAGTTGTCGCGGTGAGCGCCAGTTCTGGCGCTTTTGAAAAGGACGTGAACCGTCGCGAAAACAAGTGAACTCGAATAACGTGGTCAAAAGAGTGGCGGCGTGTGTATGTGTATATCGTATTAGTTTGTGGTGGTGTCTTTTAATAGGCCGCCAAACCAGACGGACCCGACTAAAAAGGGGCTGAAAGGGCTGTAGCAGGTAATTTTTTTAATCAATTTTCGTCACAGATTTAGACGTATTTCGACGCATGTTTACGAAAAGTAAACAGAATCACGCTTCTAAACGAATATTGCCAGGCTTGTTATTATACATCTAGGTAACTTTTTCCCACTATTGTTACGCATTTATGTGCCGCTTAGAAAAGTGTAAACATATAAATTACGATAAAGTAATTTGCATTGCGCATAGTAATTATAACAGCGAGCCATTCTATGCTACTCGTACATATGTGACGTTTTACAAAGAAATAAACCGGCGAAGAAATATTTTTTGATGTAGATATTAATTTTTTTTTCAATTTTAAAAGAACATTTCATAAACTTATCTTCTATGCGCTAGAAAAATGGCCAATACTACGAACAGGTTAACATGGATTATAATTACGGTTGCAGCACAGCTATCCACGTTTCTAAAAGCAATTATAAAGAAGAGAAATACAGATATTATTTATTTACTATATATTTCTCATACTACAAACGCACTAAATTGCGCCATTTTATTTTATAAGACCTAATAATGAACTACTTTAATGATATATTAACAGTGTGGAATATCTCCAAAAATAAAATACTCTTGCATCTAAAATTCAAATTGTTTGCAGTTTTCTATCTAAATAAAGCTCTAAATTAAGTTATAGGTGTCTCTATTTAAATCGTGCTAAAGAAATACATGTAAAAATGCTGGCTGTCTTACGAAGCATCGAGACGTCAAGCGATAAAATACAATTTGTGGAAAGATAAGATCACATCTTCGCTTTCACGTTGTAATATTGTTTTATTCTCTTTGTCTATCGACGACGTCGTCGGTTTCCTAGGTGCTATGCAAATGAAACAACTGTACCGTGATGTTAGCCAGAAACAAGAAGTTGAGGGTGCTACAAACATGACATAGCTGGAGCTGTGCCAATGGTTTATCTCTAAACATGGATAGAACTAAATATGTATATTTCGTCTGATAGAATTCTTGAAACTTAATTTCCAATAACGTTATCGTGCATAGCATTTCAGCCATAGATTAATAGGTGTAACTATATGATCTTCGTTAAACTGGACGATCATTGTAGTCAAGTAAGTGATCTACAGCAACCTGTATGTGTTAATTCCTTTTAAAACATACTTCTTGAAATTTTCAATATTCACTGGCGTACAACCGTTATTTGGGAATCTATCTCCTCTGCCAATGGATGTCAATCAAGTAATGATTATCGTAGAGAATTTATTGAAATTTTCTAAAAATATTACTTGAAATAGTTTGCTTAAAAAATAAGTTTCTCGGGGAAAAGCAATAATTGAAACACTGAATTGAAATACTGAATAATTGAACACTGAAAACATGTTACGTAACATATTTTTTGTCATTTTTGGAATAAACTTAGATGGAGGGCTTACCGTTTTAAATATCAAAAACATTTACAGTTTTATTGATATGATCGTGGCTTCTATCCGTCATGAAAGAAAGACAAACAAATCATCAGCGTACACTACCACAAGCTCGTAATTTTCATCATTATTTACACCTTCAAATAATGATGAAAATTCGTCTTTCTTTTTTTTTATTTTCACTTTCTATGAACTTTTTTAATGAAAGCATCCGTCAATGTTACAATTTCCCTAGTGTTCGTCCATCCTTTCCTTTCTTTACCGGCTTCGACAGTAGATAAAAGCCTTATAGTGTAAAAACCTATCTAACCGTTTCCTCAGAATTTGGTTGTGAAGCGGCGCATCTTGCAACTGATACCTGGTTAACTCCCCAATTCCCTTATTTAGGAACCTTTTCAATTGTAAGGATTTCGTTTTATTCCAAACGCATGCGAACAGCGTTTTCAATTTGCTTTCCTAAAATGTATGTTAGGTGCTACAATTATTCATATGGGAAGTTAGCATTTAATTTTCTATGCTAACTCTCCCTCAATAGACATTTGTTAAAACAATGCAAGTTTTAATTTTAATGTTACGAGTGGCGTTGTTGACTTAACTTAGTTCTAACCTCAAAGCATTAATCTTATAGTGCGGAACACTAAACTCATATTATCTGAAGTATTTTCTGGCTTTCAGTAAAAATTTCATGAAAATTCAAGAGAAGACGTATTAAATAAAGAGGTGCTTTATGAAGGCACTTTATGTCTTGTTTGGTGTTACATACTTCTGAAATACTCTGTATAGATGGAAATGTAAATACGATTTTAGATAGAATTAAATAACAAGCTCTAATTTGATACTTTTGTCCATATTCTAACAAATCGTCACAGAAATGCAACCTACTTGAAGAGGTTTCCTTGTAAAGTTTGTATTCTCTTATATAGTGTGAATATATATTTTTATTAGTAACAAATGTAGTAGATACTTAGCGAAAGTTTTAGATATCAAGACGGAATCTAAAGTAAGCAAGTTATTATTCAAAGTTTAACCATAATCCTATCATAACCTATTATAAAATATAAAGAGCTTTATAAACCTCTGCAGAACATATTTTTTTAATTGCAAACATCTTCAAACCTATATTAGACAACAAAATATATTCATGATGTTGTTTTCAACCTGTACGTTTCCTTAAATTGAACGTTTCCTACAATATACAGCTAGTAGCGTACTTTCCGATTTATTTTTGTAAAAACTTGTTGTCCGTGACATTGTTAGTATTATGAACAATAAATTTACACATCTACATAAATAAATCTACTAATCGAGCCCACCGCAAGGTTGTTAAATTTATAATTTTCACCGACCACAATACAACAGCTTGTTCGATACGTGTAAATTTATTGTGCCAACAAGCGCTATTGTTACTATATAAACTCATTTACTAGAATCGGATGAATATTTATCTTGCAAACATTTCAATAATACGACCAAAGTATATTTGAATATTTAATGCGCGATGTATGGAATAGTACAGCTCCCATCTTTTCAGTAGTTAGGCAAGTTCGGTAGACCAAATTGCTACTTTACGGCGGCATGTAAGGTGAGTATGTATTAAGAAAGTTTTCCCCGCGCTTGCATAATAATTAGCCCTAAGTGAAGCGTTTGTAAGATTGTAACGGGTCCGTTAACTTGCCGTTAATATTCATAACTAAAATTACGAAACATAAGAGCTGTTGCTGAGTAAATGGAAGAAAATCGATGTAATCAGTTAGCTGCATGCTTAGTTTTTAAAATATTTGATAAGGACAGAACAAGAGGAAAAGAACACGTAAATATAATTAATACTAATCAAATTTTCATGCAGCTAGGAGTTCAGCAAGCAATAACTTAATTAATTAATAACTATGTATGTTTCATTAGAAATAACGTGCACCAAGTCCATTCCAAAGTTCCCAAGGTTGCAGTCGCCAAAGTAATCCTTCTATTATTGATATACTGTGAACGTAATTACACCATACACCTTGACCTCTTCATTACATATTAATTTGATGTATATGGCATATTTATATTTACAACAAGAAGCGGCCAATGGAATAAAATAGCAATCAACTTTTGACCAGCCTGGTTGATCTACTTTCTGAACTTGCTCCTACTTATAATATTTAATAATACAATAATAGTAACAGATGATTTATTTTAAGGTTCTGTCAAGAAATCTAATGCATATCCACATTCTGTACAGAATAAAAATAGTTAAACGGCAAAATTAATGGTGAATGTTGCTACACTTCAAAAGATTGCTACACTACAAATATAGATCCTTGTCGCATTCCTTAAACATACATCCATCAATCTGTGAGCAGTTTCTTTTTAACTTCTTTTCGCCTTCTACTATTTTTAAATGCTCTGAACATTCATAAGAGAAGTTGTAAAGACATCTTCGAAACAATATTCTAAGAACCTTACACAGATCCTTAGTACCGAAAATAGAAGTAAAATAAACTTACTATTCTATTTAGCGATGTTTAGAAAGTATTTGTACACTGAATGACAGTTAAAAAGGATGTTCATCCATTTAAAAAGAGATCTTTAAGTAAATCCGAACTGTGGGAAACTGGTACATAAATACATATCTTAGAGAGGTTGTTAGAGCTTTATCGCTAGTGGTTTTTTTTAGGCAAACATACGTTACGTAAAACTCGATAGTTTTTGTCTATTTTCGCTTTTGACCAACCTCATCAATTGTTACACGTATAAAACAGATCGGTACAAAGGGATCAACTTAAAACGCCATAAAAACAGTAAAATTTAAGATAAATTGAGAAAACTGCTCTTGCTTTAAAAAAATTGATTATACTTTAACTTATTAATGCCTGACAGCAATTGTTTAATGAAAAATATATTTATTCGTAACCTGAAATAGGTAGGATTTTAATTGGCAAATATGTGAAGTAATGTTAGAGTAAATTTTGATAGAATTTGGTTGAAAATTTAAATTTGGTAGTACTCCATGTTTCTCGATTAATGCTGAATTATTTAATTTTATATATTAATTTAATTAATGCTGATTAACGCTGTTGTTTCTTTTTTCAATATTTAAAGCTTCTTTCGTTTAATAAAGTACTCAAGGATTATTTTATTACAAAATCGTTTCATTTGCCATTCCTCGCAGATCCCTTGTTTTCAGCTAGTACGTAGATTCTTTCTGCTAGGAGATGGAAAACAAGGTTTTGCAATTGTTTTAATAATCGCTGTAGTTGGCCGAATCACACCAAGCGCCGTGCTCGTGTCTGTCGAGAAACAGCTAATAACAAACAAGGTTCACAAAATCTATAGAACTATATTTGATAATTTATAAAATTTATAACGGACACTAAAAGGTAAACAGGGCATTACTTGAAGAGTGCAATAATGGCAAACAACCATCCTTGTCTGTCACCCTAATAAAATCAAACCATTATTTGTCTGCGAAACAAGCGCAAACTTTGCTTCCCTCTTCAGCAGCAGTACGTGGGAAACATGGTCAACCTTTAAGACAATTGTTTTTTTGGAAGCCGACTATATATATATCGCTCATTATCTCTTAAAATTAAAGAAAACGATTTATATTCACATTTCAATTGCCCTTATATGGCACATTAGCACATATACATCAAAAACTATGTTAAATACTTCTATACGAAATCTGCACTTTTAAAGGAAGGTTTCGAACAATTTGTACCTTCATACCTTCTCATTATCACGTCGGTCATGCTGAGCCAACCCTCACGTTCTTGTGGCTTCTTTTTTAAAACCTTACTTGCTTTCAAAGTGTTTGTTTATCGCCAGCTATGTAATCCCTGCCATTATTAGTATTGTAGTTACTGTAATGTGTTCTTCTGTATTTATATTTTATTATAACAACCCACCTATTCCCACCCTATCCGGGTAACCCAGAACCGAATAGTACGTTAGGTGGTTCCTGAAAAAGACGGTTATCGATAGTCCTAATTGGTACCACGTGATTTTGCTTTTTTATCAAGACATAACGAAGATAGATGTATTCGCAGCGTAAATATAGAATGTCTTTATTGCTATTACTATTATTACTATTGTTGCAAGTCTGTAACCCTCCTATATTTGATTTAATTGTAAGAATAATTGCTTTTGTGTAAATTCTTTGGTATTACAATGCTAATATCTTTAAAGTCGAAACTATGAGAATTAAGCTAGCTAGCTAACTATTAATAAATAACAATATATTACCATAAACCATAAATGTTTTTACCATAAAAATTATTTCTCCCTGAATTGTTTTTAATTTTCCGACAACTTATTTATACAGTCTTACATTTTTTCTTGGTTTTTGCAATTACTTTGAGTCGCATATTTCCTTTTTCGATTAATTGGAGTCCTCTGAAAAGAAAAAAAAGTAAAATTAGAGAACCTAATACTGTATTTGACAATTTCTTTAAATATATCTGTGTGAATTGTACAGAAAATCCAAATATTTCAGCAAGTATTTTGGTTTTACCAAGGTTCGAATGGTCTTTTAAGTCTATAAAGGTTTTCCATTGTCATTCAAGTCCATTCTGAAAAAGAGATATTCTTTTAGGGTCTGCTGTTCTTTATAATCTGAAATGTGCTGTTAAAAATAATTGCTATCAGAGTAGTTATTTGCTAGTTTATTGTATGACAGCAATTGTCGCATGATGACACCTATCCGATGGGTTTGATTCTTCATCAGCGTGTTCGAATCTTATTGTTGCAAAGAGTCGCATTAATGGAGCCGCAAAACTTTCCTTGCAACTTTCCATTTATTGTGATACATTATTTTGTAGAACGTTGGGAGGATATATAACAAGGATTCAGATAAAAACCTGATACTATAAAAATATGGCGGAAATTATAACCAAACTTTAACAGTTAACTTTCTAACAAGTCGCTAATCTCCATTTACACTACACCTCCTTAAAATCGAGGCGATCTCGCTGACATCGTAGTTATGTCCGCAGGCAGTAATTTCTGCATCTCGCATATTTAGTTTATATTCGCCGCACCAACATTGTGTTAAGCTCATATCTCTCGCTTGAAACAATTGCTCTCATCTCTTATCCGCATGGCCGCAACAGAGAAATTACGGACGGGCACGTTTGGCTTTCGTTAAAGTGGGAGGATGAATTTCGATGTGTTACTGAGTTGTTAGAATACATAAAATTTATGTCTTCTGACTAACTTTCTCATCTAATTCTCTCACTAAAAGTTTTTCTACGTCATTATTATAGCTTTAGTTAGTTAGCTATTGGCTAGTAGTTTATCCTTTTACTTGCCAACGTGTATACCAGTCTAACTCGTTCTGTTTGACAGTGTAGAAAGAAGAGTAACGATAATTTTTATTTTATGCTTAAAAGAAAAGCGAAAGACAGTTCGAATGAAAGTATTTTTTTATGAATAAGCGTAATATATGCGCGATAAGCGTACTAACTTGCTAGAACAATTTTTTAATAATGTACTATACCAAGCAATTGGGAACAAAAGGTAGAAGCAAAGCCACGAAATTCAAATGTACTACAGTATGTTGTATCAATTTTAGGTGGTCGTATTTAAAAAAGAAGTTAATAAATCTTTACGTATTCTCCATTTAAATATTTAGCCGCGAGTTTTGGACATGCTGTATAATATTTTCGAAAAGTTTATTCATTCAATTCCATGCTATACGATTAACGAAATTTCAGTTTAGTTCCAAAAAATTCGTGTCCATTGCAATTGTCCAATCTGCCCAGTTGACAGACGGATTCTTTCAGATTTTTTTTGGAAAATCATGTAAACCTTTTATTAAAAACTGTTCCACTGAACATTATTCAAAGAATGGACTATATGCATGGCGACTCACCCGCTCACTTTTCCCAAACCTATACCATAGCCAGATTCGTAATCTCGACCTTGTTTTTCTAGTTTTTTCATTTGGACGATTCATGAAAAATAAAATGAGTGCCGTAGAACTAAATAAGGAAGGGCAATTGTAAAACAGAATTATTAAGTTTGCTGATAGATTCCGCAATAATCCAGGCATATATAAAAAATGTTACTAACCATTAACACCAACATTGAAAAAGCGTATCCAAGAATAAGGATAACATTGTTTTTCTTTATTGTGCTGTGTTCTTATGTTTTTTGTTATGAGATGTTGAAAAAAATTAATAAATTAAAAAAAATGTTCCAAATGTTAATATCTTGGATATTGAGTATGTATTGGAAATAAGAGGCTTGTAGACATTAGAGTACAAGATCTTCTTATTATTTCATGATTCTCTTTGGCATAGTAGTACGTATTGTAGTTTGTCGATGTTTTATTTATTTTAAAAAGTATCTATTCAATCAATTCGTAATGCTTGAAAATTGGATTTATGAACATGCATACAATCTTCTTTCATTGCCTTACGCAAGTAGATAAGACGTATTTATATTTAAATAAAGAGCCCAGGAAGCAACTTTCAACGCTAGAAACAAAATTTGCTAATGGAAAGTACAAGTATTTTTTTCTTTACAAAATTTACTAACCCAAAGGCAGCCATTGAAATACTGCGATAAGCATGATAACCATTGCAATTTACTGTATTTGAAAATTTCCACGTACAACATCCCCATGGATCAAAAAGCATTTTTAGTGGATAATGGTATCACAAAATCTTAAGAAAGTTATTTGATCTTATTGATAAAGTGATCTTTGGATTTGGTTTATACAAATAACGACTACGTTACCGTTGCACCTATAATAGTAAAAAAGCGAAACAATAACAGGTAGCATAATTATTTTGTTCTACAGGATAGTAAACATCCTAGAATTTAATGGCAACGGTATCAATACAGGTGCGCTGTAAAATATAGCATATTGTTCATTATTAGTTTAATATTCAACCGTAAATTTCATACAATAGTACGTATGGTTGGTTTAATATTTACATACAACGATATAACGATGCAATAAACCCAATGCATGTATTTGCTTGATCGAAACAGGTAGCAAATACCTCGATAATCCATTGAAATGAATTATATTCACTATAGGACACTACGTGAATTTGGCGGTGTATGCGTTTAATTAGCAGCAGAGAACACGCGTATGTTGTTTCTCGTTCACGTATAACTACAGTTGTTACACAGCAACGACAAGGAAACCAAAGATTTTTACATTTCTCGCATTTTGTAAAATATTATCGCAATAATTAGCAACACTTCTTCCCATTTTTGCAAATTAGAAAGTGTTAATTTCAGATCACTACGGAACATTAGACAAAAAATGTGATAATCCTGAATTCCTGAAAGGATTAATCTGTATGCGTAAATTAACGGTTTCACTGTATGATAAACTCATATTAACTTTCTGCTTTCATCACGAAGATTAATGTTGTATTTGTGTATCGCATAATGTGCTGTCATTTTTGGCTTAGCAATAATTTGATGTTCAATAGATAGTCAAATCTAGAGTAAACGAGTATGTTCATGTAAAAAATCTTAGACACTATGGTATACAGGCTATTTCGCGAAGCCCGTTGGTTAGAAGATTTAATGAAGGAAATTCTGACTCTTCTGGAATAGATAATTAATGCATGAATCCTATTAATATTAAATATTTTCGTCTACGAAACACTTCCGGTTGAAACGGAAATGGCTACAAATATTTCTTATTTTCAACACAGTGATATACTTTTTATCATTTCAGTTGGTAGCACACATCACATAATCATGAAATTTTGCATTTACTTTAATGAAACTAACTGAAAGGTCATCCGCATCACATATTATCGTTATGGTTATTTTGGTATTCATAAAATATTTCCAAATATATATCTTCAAACTGAAAAAACTCAATTTTTTTCAAGTTAATCGTGGTATCACTAAGTACACTATTGAATTAGAAAGGAGATATCGGTTCATAATAATTAGGTTTGATGTACCTAGTTTCAACGGTTTTTAAGATACTAATGATCCTTTTTTTAAGCTGCATGTAATGGGTTAATATTCATCCGAGTTCTTCTAATGTGCTGGAAGAGAGTTACACATTCCATTTTCACATCTTAATAATTAATCGCAAGACGTAATCAATGTTTTGCATTTCTTTAATTGGTTTTAATTTCAATAAAAATAGTTATAATGTTTACAATTTACTTGTAACGCATGTTTATAAGAACTCATTTGACATGCATTACGTTGGTAAAATTTAACCAAGCGATTCCAACCAAGAAAAGCTAAATAACTTAATTTCATATGTAAAACTATATTTCTAACAGGGACGAAATTAAGTAATCCGCTTCGATATTTATATAGGGCCCGTCAGCCTGGTTAAAACTTGCATATTCTATAAGTCCCATTGCTTTGCTTTAATCATCCTTTGTATATCTGCAGATTATTCCTATATCCTGATCCTTTTTAACAGCAATTTATGAACGTCCATATTGTCACGTTGATGTTTGCGTAAAATTACGCCAACTAACGTCTTTTTTACATGGATACCGAAGCTATTTGAGTAATTACATATAAATAAATGCAATTAATTCATTTGAAACCAGTTTATAAGAGATCGAGGTGTTAATGGAACTAATACGAATACACGGAAAATTTCAGGGACATCGGGTAACAAGCAAATTTTTATCGTAATTATATTCACTTTACTAATTTATTTACGACAGTGTATATACAATCATTTCATTATACCAGTGATATACGTATCACTAGCCATCTACCGCAGTTTTTTTCATTGATCATCTTTTGTATCATGCATACGCTTGCGGAGCAGAATTTGTTTAAAGAATTGCAAAAATCTCCAATACTAGTATTAGCAAGGTACAATGTATCTGTGGTAAAAACTGTTAACGTTCATCGGATATGCAGCGTGTTACTTAATAATTTTAAAAATAACCTCATCTTTGTTTCGGGAATTTGCGTTTCGCTAAACCGTTGATTTGTTCTCTTGATCCTCTGGAAGCGAAACAAGATTATACCACTATATCAATTGTTCAGAATTATATACTTGCATATTGGAATGCATCTATTTTGCTTCATATAACGTGGATGGTGTCACTGTGATACGTATTACAATCCGGTTTAATCGCAATATAGTAGCATAGATGAAATAAACTTGATCATTGAATATATAACATGCGTTGTGGAAAACGCTAATCGATGTACTCGTTTAATCAAGGGTTTTGTTTACCAATATTTATGTAACTCTACAACTACCTATTGTTTTTAGTTAGTCATCTATTGATAGAGCAAACTAATTTCATTGTATACTGTGGGCAAGTTTTTCTGATAGTTTTTCTACTACTGGATCAAGTATTCGATAAACAACATATGAAAACACTTAAGCCTACACCTGTACCTACCAACTCCATACAACGAAGCCCAATGATGAAATGTTTATATCGCAGCTTATGTGTATGTAGAAAACGAAGTATTAAGGAAGATGTGTTTTCTTATACTTCCTTCGTATTAGTGGAAATTATAATTCTGTTGGAAACCGCATCTTCGTTATTTTATGTTTAGAATTTCCCATGTTATTGTTATATTCGTAAGCTTTTTAGAGTCGAGTTATGGAGAATATACTGGTTTTATATGGCCGGAAGCTTATAAATACATTTGTTTGTAGAAGCTTGTTGTGAATAAAATGATATTGTGTATTAATGGAAATTATCTTCGTTGAAAATAATTTAACACATTTGTATTAATATTATAGTATCGTATATTTCGGTTTTATTTACATTGAAAATTGCATAATTAGCATCATCGCTGTATCAGCAAGAAATGTTTGTACTTCAAGTGTTCTTCTGTTCCACTTTGTTTGGGGTAAATAATAATATATAATATTATTCTTCCTGGGGGTTGTTTTGAGACGAACGCCTAGAAGGATACCCTGAGAATTATTTCTACGTTGAGGATTGCTGCTTCCATTTGTTCTACCCATTTTAACGTTCTCGTACGCATTACTTAAACTCACAATTTATCTGGAAGCGATGATCGGATACTAAATAGCATTAAGTAGGCGATTGTTATACAACCTAATGGGATAATATTCCTTTAGAGTTGACGCGTCATTATTGAAAAATACATGAAATACTAAAAGTAATTTTCTTATTGAAAGAAAGATTAAGCGTTGAAAAGAAATTAAAACGTCGTGTTAAAAGAGTGTCAATAGCCTCACAATGATCCTTCCACAAATTGGATATAAAGTTCAATACAATCCATCATTAAAAATATTGAAGGACCGAAAGCATAATAACTCGCGGAAAAAGCAAAGGTTTTAACAATATCTTGACTTCTTGGCGCGAACAATACGAACTCGCTTCTTACTTACAGGAAATGAGGCAAATTTTACGATAAACGAAAACGGTACGAACGTAGCCCCAATTAAGATCATAAGTCAGGAGATGGTTGCTTTACGATTTCTTTTCCCCATAATCTCGACAGTTTACGATCATTAACTGAGCGAACTACTCAAAGCCGGACATTAAAATGATACGTATGCGTTCATGTGTCTTCATAAGGATAACTATCACGTTACTTCTTGTATTTACAGAGACTTAACGTAATTTAACCTCACATTAAATGACTTTGAGACGATTTAAACGAAAAGGAATTATTTTTTTTTATACCAAATTTTAATTTTTGAATAAATGAAGACAATATACAGAGTATCCTCAAAGTTGAGGCATTTACGATACAAAATTGTAGAACTAGAAAATAAGTCATTTTACTAGAAATCTCCTATATATATATGTCGCAAAATTACGGGTATTTGAATAACCTCAATTCTTGATTTGACCACTATAAATAGTACGTGCAATAAGTTTCTTGCCTTTATCCGTTACGTTCTTAAATTGGCATTTATATATGATTACGGACATGGTTTTAACGGATATTTGTTGATTTAATTGTATAAATCAACATAAAGCATGCTCCATAAAGCATGAAATTTAAAGAAACGACAAGGAGATCATGATAGAAGACCTGTTCAGACGAAGTGGTAATCACCAACGACAATATTTTAGAAATTCTCGAAGATAATACAACAACCAACAACACTCAAGTCCACAGCAGCTCAAGTTGGAGCAAGTCATGTAAGATGTGGAGAACTATATGATAACATTGTTAACCTTAACCCTAACAGTTTTAAAGGCCACAAGCGTTATGGCTGAAAAACTAGAATGTTGTTGAGCAACTTCTACACCAATTCCACAAAAATGAGAATTTTACAAAGCTTAGTGTGATTGTAATAGCGAGAAGTCAACAATCCTTTTCCTCACCTTCCGCCTTGAGATTGATTCTTTGAAATCTCAAAGTCCATGTAGTATTTCTTCAATTGCCCTTTCAGAATAAGTACTTGAAAGAAATGGTTTTTTACTTGAAAGCGTTACCATTTCTTCATCTCAATTGAAAGTTTTAATCTGAATATTTTCTACTTCATAACAAAAAGTAATAACAAAATAACAAAAAAGAAAAACAAACAATTTCGCCTTCACGAAACTGCAGTTAAGGGAATTACCAGGCCCGCAATCAATTCATGAATTTTCAAAAGCATTTCGGGTATCGTTTCGTAAACTCTGTCTTGAAATTTTTTGCAATTTTTTTTTGTTCTATTATTACAAAGGAGTTCGATAATTACCTAAGCTCTGCAAAAAATTACGCTATTAAAATTGAAATAACTCAACTTTTCGGATCCTGTCAACTTTTCCAAAACATGTGCCAGTTAATTTATGAATTGCAACCACTTAAAGCGAACAACTTTTCTGATTTAACAACAATGGAAAACATCGAATATCGAGCAGCGATTAAATATTTGTTTTTGAAGAAGGAAATGAATAGTGAGGAAAAGTGGAATTTAGTGAAACTTATGGGGACTCTGTACCTAACTTGCAAGGGCAAGTATTTATCAAAACCCGATCGTATATAAAGAAATTCAACATTAGTAATATGAGCTGATAAAGATTAATTCGTTAAAATGTTTTGGATATCGGAATATTTTGAAAGAATCATTCTTTACGACAAAACAATTCCTTTTTTCCCTTTAAATACTAATTTTAATGCAAATCTTTGGAAAAAAAGTTAAAGCTGGAAAAAAGGATAGTGATAGATAGATTCATCTGGTCTTTCAGAAACATTTGTAATTTGAGAGAAATCGAATTTTTTGGAGGTGGAAGACTTACAGGAGTGTATGAAAGATAGTAAAAAATTGTAAAATTGTTTATTGACGATGAAATTTAATTTTTGTCGTAAACACAACGAGATTGTACGTGAATCAAACCAAACGTGACATCTTTCAACGGTTATTATATCATAATCGAATGAATTAATCAACAACAAAAAATATAAAGTGATTTACTTTTATGAATTTTACAGCCTGTTGCCTAACGACAAGTTAGATATTCCAAAATTAATTTTCGAAAGCAGCGATTTAGGTTAAAAAGGCAATTAGCGATTGTCTCTTTGACAGATCTTTTGTCTCTTACGGCGCCGTATACATCAAGCTTAACGTAAAATATGAGTAATGTAATGACTCCGTTATTTTTAGAATATTTCCGAATTGCCAACCAGACGAATACTTCAACGGCTAGATTGCGGGGTCGTCCGCCGTCGTTCATTACTTTGTGCAAGCAGCGTTGAATAACAAATGTATGACTCGCGCTGTTTGAAAAGCGTTAAAAGCTTGTAGCTGCATTTTGCGTTTGCATATTTCATCGCCTTGAAGGGAACGCATCTTGTTTACTGTGACTGCGTCGTTGCTACGTGCTTTAAGATATACTTACAGGGATCCATATAATTTTCACAGTATAACTTTGAAAAGTAGAAATTCCATTTCCCGTCAGGATATGGTAGGCCATGCGAGGATGCGTGTCTATATAACAAAAGCAAATTGTGTACATCTGTTTTGAAGGGAAAAACCAAAGAAATTTTAATTAAAGGATTGCATGCGCTGCACGGTATTTCAAATGGTAAACATGGAATGTTTGCTATTTTTTGAAATGTAACGCGCTTGCAGGTGAAATTACGTTTACGCGATGAAATTGTACGACTGGTTGAATGGATTCGTATTTGACACATTCGATAATGGTAATAGAATAGGTAATAGCTATTCGAAACAGCTTGTAACAATTTTTTCTTTCTATTGGCTACCACGAGATAATAGAAATGCTCGATGTTTTGAATGAAGATTTTTGTATGACATTATCAGCAAAGTTACCCTAATTATTTTCTAAGTAATTCGTCACCTTTCTTCCAATTTCGCCAAGCAATTGGAATAATTTATTTCAATACGACATAAAGATATTTTGTATGCAGAGATTGCAAAAGTTAATTACTTATACGGAGGAACCTTGAAGTAATATAACTTATCTTGAATTTATTAATCTTGAACTTAGTAATAGTATGTGAAGGCTAATAACGTGGGTTGGTTTATTGGAGAAAGTATTTCCAAACAAGTTAATTTGGTCGTTTAAACATATTATTTATATCAAAAGGTGTTAAAGGGAAAACTTAAATTTTTGCTCTCCAGACGAGGGCAAATTGTAATTAAATGTTGTCTCTAAAACATTTCTCTTTGATGTTAATTATTTGAATATGCTCAATTTCTAAAGCAAAGCAAAATAGACTCTATGTGTTGGTGATTGTTTAAATAACGTTGTAAGCAAAATAATATAGTCTAATTTTCAGACAAAGCTCTCTGATTCATATAAGGAACAACGTCTAAATAATATGTTCTCGATATCAATTAGTTCTTGAAGGAAAATGGTTTGAGAAAATACAATGGGATAGGTTTTCGATGAAAGCTTCGGTGAAAAAATTGTTCTTTAAATACGCTTGTTGCTAAGAAATTTTGGAAAAAGAAATTTGCATCGCTACAAATACTAAATGGTAATACTAAACTAAAAAATGGACGACATTATATATGACACCTCCGTCATCAGTCTTCTGCATCATGTTGTTGATTGGTTTCCAATTCTCACTAAAATAAACTAAAACCACATAGGAGAGAAAAAAAGAAAGAATCGAGAAAGCATATCTGATAAGTCACACAAAAAAAGCAGTATATTATCGCATAAGTTAAATATCCGTATCATGTAAGACCACTGTTATAAGAGATCTATTTTAATTTTGTTTCGAAAATCAAGAAAAGACAATTGCCGGAGTTCTAGCGGTATCGCATTATAGAAGTCAGTTGTGTTATACAAAAAACACCTTCTGTAAAGCTCAAATTTTAATTACTTTACATAAATGCCGTACATACAGGTATCGTACGTTATTATTGTAAACATTGGCTCTGTACGAAATCTAATCCAAAATGATCTTGTGAAATAACACTGCTTTGTCGCGAATTCATTTTTATCTAACCAACGTAGTGCTGTAGATATATGTTGAAATTTTCTAATATTGCAGATAATTTTCAAATTTTCAAGAAAACAACGTCCTAAATTAACAAACAACTGCGGGACACCAAGTCCAAACAGGGCCCATGTACGATCAGTACACGAAAGTGGTAAGGCCTCGCGCAACACCACTCTTAACTTTATATTGAAATAGTGTCCCTTAGTATCTGGCAATTTAAGTGTAATGTAAGATTTTATTATTTAATTAATTATGCCCAACACGTTATCGAAACCGAAGATCACTGTCCATTTGCAAACCCAATACTGTGACCACCCCAAAGAGGAATATCCCCCTTCATCCCTGTAATGGCAACTGCGTTGGACGCAATTGCATCATCGATCCGTATGCAATACGGTTGATATGCAGAGTGTCTTATGGGTTTCAGATCTCCTGTAGTACGATGGCATTTTATGGAATTTTTAAAAACTTCTTGCAAAGATTTCTTAGGAACACCCCAACGAAAAATTCACTTAGTTGAAACAAACAAACTATAGCTGAAACGGCTAATTTTGTTAATTTGCATGTGTATATTTCCAAACAATGCCTCGATTGCTACGTAGGTTACTTTGGGTGTATATATAAAACTAAGTGAAGAATGGTAAATGTAAATTGGAACTCATCAACAGCAAAAACTCATGTTCTGGAGCAAAGAAGTAAAGTTCAGAGGTTAATAACGACACGACCTTGAGGAAATCGGAACAATTTTCATTCATTACTTAAATAATCTAGACGAAAAAAAAAAGTCAAGTGGTAAAAGCACCTCTGGCTTCTCCTCGGACGGATAGTAATTGCGTAATTGCACGCGAATGAACCTTAGGCGTTTTTCTATGCTGAGACGTTGCTAATCTTCGGATGGCTTGAGTAGAGCCCGAGCATTTAAAACTTTGTATTCGCAGACCCTCTTCAAGATTAAATATACCTTTAAGTAATGAATAATTAATTTTTCGCACCGTACTTCATATGTGTAGATTACAGATTAACATTGGATGGGCTGTTTTAATCTCACAGCGTAACTATGTGTATTGCATTAGCGCTTGTTTGTTGAATAAACGTGTGCATTTACGAAAACTTGCATGTTAAGTGCGCTGCTGGTTTATTGCTGCTTCTCAATTCATTTAACTTTGCACTCAACTGTAGCACCAACAGAAGCAGTAGGAAGATATCGTATATACTTGAAGAGTTTGTGATTTTACTCCAACTATTAACCAAACGTAATACATATTGTAATAAGTAAAGATGTTTTTTGAAGTTACAAGATTGTTTTGGAAGAGTAAAGAATTGATAGCGAAGCACAGCTTTCATCTGAACAGCGTGGGAGGATTTGATGAGGGAACAGAACGGCATCTCCTCTAGATTCGGTATAACTCCAAGAAAAATTGGATCTATAGATTTAAACAGGAATAACTGAAAATCGGTTATAAAATAAATAATACTTGCTTAATCAACCAAAGTTGAGTAGATGCGACTTTCAATTAATATTAGGTGATTTTAGTTGAAATGCCTTAGTAAATTTTTAAAATTATAAGAATAATTAACACAGCGTCTACTCTGGATGAGGTAGGATAAATGGCGTCTTCGAAAATTTCGGACAAAACAGATTACGAAGCGGAATCCTATCCTGTGATTGGCTGAATGAAGAAAATTGGAACGTGGAATCGGGAAAAATCCATGACGGATGTGATTGTTCGGACAAATCCAATTATAACGGTTTATGTTTGTATGTCGCATTCACTACGTACGCGAATAGTAACCAGCTTCCTTTTCTGTTGAGTAAAATCTAATGTTTCTAGATTTTAGTTTACCACATTAAAAATTGCTTGTTATTCTAAAATTAATTATTCATATTATCATTTAAGTTCTGCGGTCATGCGCTGTGAAACAATCTACCAGTTTCTTGTTACTTTTCGCTATCTTATTAAAGTTAGCATTATATCATTGTTTGTACTTTTAATAATAACACTTTACGCATTAGTATCTAATTAATGCGCTAATTGCTATTACATATGTTTAAACATCTCAATTCTAAATGTATTGAATGATTAAATTAAATTAAATTTCGCCACCTTCTTACAGAAAATGATGCAAATCACTCTAATCCGTCCAAATAGCAATTGGCATCTTGTTCAAAATGGACGTTTACGAAATTGACGAACTTCTCATTCAATGAAAATCTTTGTCCTCCGAGTGAATCATTGCGCCTAAGAAACAGAAAACAGTCGCTAAGGACTATATTTGGTGTAGAGACCGGGCAGTATCAATGCGAACCCCAAATCGTGAATCTCCTCTTTTTCTTCAAATGCGACCGTTTTCCCTGAATTTCAGCCTCTAGTTTGTCGAGTAATGATGCCCCATTACTGCTTTTTCTTTATCAAGCTAGTCGATTGGCAAGACTCCTACTATTACTGTGCCTTGGCATCTACAGTTATTAATCGACGCCAAAACTTCGACTTATTTGGCTTAAACTTCTTCAGCGTGGCTTTGCGAATGCTCACTCGAATCCTGAGCGAATAAACGGAGTACCTAGTGCGTTACTAACACCGTTTGGCGAATATTTCCCATATTAACGTTAATAGTTGCAGTTTGTTGGCTATCTCGAATGTTAATGAAGTAAGATTGTACGACCACATCAAAATTCAATTATCAAAAATATTACTGGGGCAAATGATGTTGCAAAATCCTTGTAAGCAGCGTCCATCCTCACTTTAATTTATCACAGGCGTATTGCGAGGATTTCATAATGGCTTGATTTTTTCCATTATGTCCACACTAACATCAACTCATACAAACGACTATTAGACAACAAAAGGATGTCCGACATGGGTGAAATTTTCAAAAGTATCTTTCAACGCGTACACGGTTGTACTACCGAGATATTTTCAACAGTAGCGCGATCTTCACGACTGAACCTTTTCAGACTATCTATCAAGATAGGATATGAATAACTTACTCCCAGCTAAATTGAATGAGTAAGATTTAACCACAACAAATGATCCTCATTCGTGTCATCGAAACGGTCGTCCCGGACAAATTATTATATGATAATAATTATAATATGTATAACAACTTAAACTTGTGTGATGCGGAGGGTGTCGATACTTACTGTACTACGCCACAGTCCTTGCTATCATTATCCGCAACATCTTTGTAATTTAAAAAAGCAAATAATTTTTGCTTTGTGTTTGTTGTATATTCTTGTCAATGCAAAATCGAAGGATTGCAAACCCTTTCAATTATATTATTATTTTTACACATCATCAGTGTCACAGTTCACATAATTCAGTGTCGTAAGTATTATTCTGAAAAAAAGAAAATTTAGTCAAGGTGATATATTAATGTTATCGCAGATTCCAACTACCGTAAAGTACGTAAGTTTTCAATCAAAGAAGACTGGAAAGTTTAATTGCTAAAGTTACAGGAAGCTCTTGATTTTAATCCTTTTTAATGAGGGTAAATACTGAGATATCGCATCATAATGGCTTAACAGTACAGGTAAGTAAATCCAGTAAATTCAGTAATCCTTCAATATTTATTATCCTTCAACAATTTGCTTTTTTAACCACTTTAATCCACTTTAACTAGTAAAATCAACCCAAACTAGCCCGACTGTTTTTGTCTAAACGTACAAAAACTCACATTTACATATTTATACAAGGTCTTTTTCAATTTTTTAAAATACATGTACCTATGTCGAAATGAAATTGAATATTCGAAATATCTAAATTAACCGGCCACATCAAAGACACGCACAAAATTAAAAGTTATTTATTTGCTTGCGACACTAAACGTGTTTTTTCACATGTTCAATTTAACCCTATCCGTAATTTGACGTCAAATACGAATGCGTACATTAGTATATATGGCGTGTATGTGCCGGGTTAAAAATATAAAGGCGAGAATATTTGCGTGTACATGCGGCAAAGTTCATAACAGTATTACGGAAAATTAGCTGTTTGTAAAAATAGCGAATTTAGGTAGATACATTCTAAAATATCTCGTCGAAAATTCTAAAAGTAAAAAAAGATAATTGCAACAAAGTTGTAAGAGCGGGCTCTATCGAAAATTAATGTAATTTTCATTTTGTACATTTTTAATTTTTTTATAATTTTTTTTATTTATTTTTTTTATTTTTTTTATTTTGTAAATGTAAATTTCATATTATCTAGCCCGCGATAGATTTCGATATTTTCCTTTCTTTTTTCTTGAGTTCTGGTTTTAATTATCACATATTACGTGATCAAAGTAGGCGAAAATCTTTGCAGTAATGCAATGTAAGCAGATACAACTTTAAATATAAATTTTAAAATGTTAGGGGTGTGTGACATGTCTTATATATTTTTAAAGATATTATTATAGCATTATAAGCATTATACAACATTTTTGGATTACCAGTGCTCTCTTCTCTCGTCCTGTAAATTTCTAGAATATAATAAGGAGACCTGAAATACCCTTGGACTAATGGAAAGCAACAACTTTAACCATTAATGCTGACCAAGTTCTTGTTGCCATCCAACACAATCTAACACGGTGCATTTCTGAGAGAGCGCCATGCTGATGTTTTTCCAATCACATTAAGCCTATAAAATCGATGGGATCGTGGGAAATACCACACGCCGCGCGGCATATTCAAGGGTAGCAGAGGCTTCGCAAACGGAAGAATCGGTAAAAGTTTCAAACTTCTGTTAAATCTATCGTTCGTACGTACATACGTAAGATGGCGTTGAAAAGAATTCCGAGCGGAATAAATACGTTACATTAAAACATAATGGAAGGTGCATCAACACAGTTCTTTTTGATTTGGCTGCACTAAATTAAAATAAGGAAAACATTTATTTCAACTCGAAGCCCTAAATAAAAATGCGATGCGAAGGAGGTTTGTTTGTTTGGGAATGCTATCTGTTATTTCAAGTTTTCGAATGCTATCCTTCATAAAAAACGGGGACCCACTGAAGCTTAGTTGCTGCGAATACTTGGATTTGTCGCTTCGCTTGGTATGCTCCTTCGGCTTTGAATTGCTATGTATAATTCGCGTTTTCCGGGAAACGGAGATTTAAAATACGTTCGACATTCCTTTGTTTGATATGGTTCCTGTTTATAAATACATTATTTCACCAGAGCAATAATGTCGTAGCTAAATATTACAAAAACCGAGATTTTCCTTTTCAAATTGACCCAAATTAAGTATGCATCGTTATTTGTATTTATTTTGTTTCATACGTTTTTTTTTTTTTAGAGTGAAAAACGTACAAAACAAAATAAATAATAAAAGTAAGTAACCGTCAACCAGGGTGAAGCCGATCGAACCGGCTTTTGCACATTATTTAATGCATACCGGAACAACTCATGAATAATCAACTGACTTCTATTTACAACACCATAGTCGATCAACAAACAACAGTAATCCCGGAAGCGCCTGTTTAATATACACATCGCGTTTTCCATAAGTTATTAAAAATTAAAAAGCAAAAAATTTTCAGAGCTGAAACTATGGAAATTAGGCCGGCCCCATTGTCGACCTACAATACTCATCTAAATTTCAACTAATTCAATAGCAGGTCTCTCAAATTAATTCGTTTTCACATAAAATGGTTTCCTTTTACAGTTAAATACTCGAAAAATGTGTAACATGCATTTGATACAATTGTAATTTGATATACTTTATACCGTTAATAATAATATTAGAGGTCTGTACTATACGGACAACCTACGAAATGTTATATATGTTGAATGAGAATATATATTTATGTTTATTTTAAACTTCTTGGAGATTGAAAAATCAAGTCATATACTGTTTACATAATATAAAGTGTTGTCGTCAAAAAATATTTTTTTCTGTTACATAAAACAACAGATAATATATAATAAGTTTGCTAAGAAGTAAATATTCGATCGCTAATCTTTATTGTCTTCAGTGTCATACATACGTTTGTTGATAAGTCCAGTGCGTTTGATCCAATAGCTGATCAGTTTAGGTTTTATCCGTCATGTATATGACATAAATTTGAAGAAAATGAAGCATGGTGCTACTACAAAGAAAAAACTGGAAGAAAATATACTTCTGAGTTAAATCATGTAAAAAGAGGTCATATGGCAAATCAGTAGTCGAGGATATTATAAAAGAATATAGGGAGAGAACTAGCGGTGATGTTCGTGGTAAAAGTTTAGCTCGACTCCATAGTCACTCTGAAAGAGAACATCGAATTCTAGTCAAGATTTGCAGAACTAATAGAAAACGGAAGTGTCTTACAACAGATTCTTAAAGACAAAGCAAAAACCATTATTGGAAACGCGGAATAACGTTACCTTCAGCAACGAATTGAAATTTGATGTTTACCCAGGCGATTATTTAAAAAGAGTGATTCATACAAAATCTGAAACTTCTCATAGAGACTGCTTAATGCGTACGACTAAATGTCCTCAAAATGTTAATGATATGAGCGTATATGGGTTGTAAAGTAGTTGGCAGATATGAACTCGTTGATGGTGCAGTAAACGCAGAAAAGTATCAATGTATTTTATCAAAAAGCTTGGCTGTAACAGCAGAGCAAAGGTTTGAAAATGAAAGCTTTATATTTCAATTTTAAGACCGTGAACGCTACCACTTAGCGAAAACAACAAAAAAGTGCTTTGGGAATATTAATTCAAAGGTTCTCAAGATGGCCGTCAAGTGTCCCCGACTTGAATATCGTTGAAACTTGATGGTATCAGATGAAGAAGTCTTTGCGTAACGATCATCAGCGTGTTGCTTCGGCATTAAATCGCGCAAATTTGTAACTCCTCTACCACTTCGATAGATTCGATGCCAAAACGTATGCAAACCATTATTTCTGCAAAAAATGATGTGTATTGATTAAATTTACCTTAAAACTCCGATGCAGCTTCACAGGTAATTGCCTATTAATCGTAGAGTGACAGACCACTGCCGTACATCGCAGTGTTCAATAAAAATGTTCATTAAGAAACGTACGTATAGCTACTCAAAAAACTATTTAAAATGCTAGTAAGTTATAACAATATGAGTAGATCGAGCATACGAACGTTTGTAGAACGTCCAAGAACGTATTTAGAATGACCGCAGTGTTTAGGCAATTTATAAGCTGTCAAAACCAGCATGCGGTAAACATATTTTTAATAACGCCCGGCAGATTACGCAGTTCGCGTTATTAACGCTTGTTTGCTGCTGTTGATTTAATTTAGACAATTAGGAGACCCGTACGAAGCATCCAGAAATTGATACAACGCATTGTTACATATTATTATACAAAGAGGCTGCAATAAATGTCTGTTTAAAGATAATTTGAAAAAACTTCAAGTATGCCACTTTCCTCTATTACATATATATATATATATGTATATGAGAAATATAAATAGCTTTGTGATGCTTCCGTATATGAAAACAAAAGTTGCTGATCTTTATAGCGATTCTGTTACGTGACACATCTCATGAAAATTTCAAGCACTTCTGCATTTTAAAAAAGGTAACAATGATAGGGATGAAGAAGTTACAGGGATGGTTGTGAATATTGAAAGGTACAAGGTGTCGTTTTTCCTCAATACATTCTATATTTGAAGAGATATTTTCTACACGAAAAAGCGAATATACACGTATTACCTTCACGATGAAAAAATTAATAAATGTTTGTGATTACACGTTGTACACATATACAGCCGTAGCGTTAAATGTGATGTTTATAATAGCATGTTATCTAGACCGTCATAATTTTTTATATAAAATACCAACTAGTCACGCACATAATAATATAACCAACGTGTGTATCTAACAGTTTAATAACTTTTATAGCAGGTTTTGTATACATTTGATAAACTGTTATAGTTTCATTAATGTTGATTAGTCATCCATTAAATTTAACATAAGAAGTATGCGTGTACTGTTCGAAATACACCTTGTCTTCTCGATTAATATTATTTGGTGCGGAAGATTTTGTGTCTCACCTGTAAATCCGATGTGTGTTCTAACCGTGGTCGAATACGTACATATATAATTTATTCAATTTGGCAGATGTTACGCATGCTATTCCGCGCATAAATTCTGACCCAAAACTAATGCTTCCGTCCGTTTAGAATTTAAATCTGTTGTTATTGGTAAATCAGGTACATGTGCTGTTGTAGGCACTTGATTCAATTCGAAATTTTCAAAAATAGATGCGCAATCTTACAAAAATGTCATAAAGAAGTTAAATCTAGTTATTGATGTTAAGCTAAAATTTCGATATGTAGTATCCATTAAATAATTTGGAAAATTAGAGCTTTTCTATAGTTTTTCAGCCAAAATATTCAAGCCAAAACCATCTTGATTTTTGAGCACTTCTCGGGTTTCCTTAATCTTAATAAGCAATCTAATAAATAAATACGATTCCACCAAAAAGAATTGCATCTGTCAATATTCTTTTTACAAAATTATACAGTATCAGTAATTACATATTTATTGATGTCCCACTGTTTCAGTAAAAAGGTTAGATCTAACTAGTGTGTAAACTATAAATTGACTCAGGGACAATGCTTGGATCCTTTACTCTTTACTTACATGATACTTGAAGTAAATTGACTTTACTATCTCATAGCTCACTGTATGTTGCATCTACAGGTCTTTTGATACATGCTATTCACAAATACATATGTTCGTAGGTAAGGATAATACTGACAGTATTGAATTTTAACATCAATGAGATGCACTTAAGTTTGACGTATCGGCAGTGGGAAGCTTATCAGAGATTCTCGTGTTTGTGTTCTTTGCAAAAGAAAAGCTAAACTAACTGTTGGGTTCTTTTTTAAATTGATTTACCCTCAAATGCATTGAATAGTGAGTGAGAAATCATCTAAGTTTTAAATTTATTAAATACTGCGGGAAATTTCGTATTTCTACACATCTCCAATTCTGTATTAATAGCAAATAAATATTTTGTCGTCCTTTTCTATCACAACAAATATAGCATTTAATTGAAATCTCCAAGAAAGTGATAAAGCGAAGAATAAGAATCTACGATAAATCCATATACCTTAAACCATAAGCTGATATTTTAAAACAAACAAGCAAAAATCTAAAATAAGAAAAATTACAAGACTCCGATATAAATTTTACAATAACAGCATAGTAGCCTCTCATTCTCCCAAATACTAGTAGTTAGATGTCTGGTCTTGGGTATACGCATTTCTTTTATTAGCATGTTAATGTTTCCATAATCTGGCTTCTTACCGTAAAATAAAAATTAAAGGATTTGATAAACAACACATCATCCGATCACCGGTTGAGATGATGAGGACCATTCGTGTCCTCGAAACGCCCGTCCAGGACTAATTGTTATATGACTATATAATAAATAAAACTTGTGCAGTGCGGAGATTACCGATACTTGCGATACTACGCCACAGTCCTTACTATCAGCATTTTGAAAAGATTAGATATTTAAAGGGATCTTCATATCCATACAAATCTCTTTCTATATTTTTCTGAAGAGAGAAAGTTCACTTTATTCTTCTCAAAGACGAAGTTGGTACATTTATTGAATATTTTAAACATTCACAAGCTATTTTCGTAAAGTACATGATAACTCATGTTAGATTGTTTAGTTATTCTTAAAACTTCCTTGTTCTCTACGCAAAATTAGCCGTAGCAGGATGTAGATGTAATCCACGCATTTTCTTTTGAATTGCCTGTAATGTAGTATTCTCAATAATATATGCTAATGCGGCCAATTATCTCCTCTAGTTACGAACTCAGACGAAGCATCTGATCTTGGAAACTAAATTGAACAACTTCCTTATTCTGCAAATCGCTTCCCAACTGGAAAATTACGTTTGTTATTCCTTTCCAGCGCAACGTAATAAAATATGCAATAGTAGTGTTTTCGCTGCAGCACACACGATGCCCCTGTTTATATTTTGAGCCGACTGGTCTATGAAAACAATGTAACCCACCTGAATAGGATACGCTAACAGCTGTTTACAAGTTAAATAAGTTTACTTCATGATATAACTCACTTAATTTTCACAGTTTAATTAATTAAAGCGTTACTTTGAAAGGTATCAAACGCATGCTTGTAGAAGTTAGTACACCCCAGAAACTGCGGTAATGTTACATTTATGCACGTCCTGTTGTTTTAGACAAATGAGACCCAGTTTGTTTACTGAATAAATCAATTTCAGTTTTCCGGAACTCACACAAACGCGGAAACGTAACAATGCTGTATTTAGTTGGATGTGTAGTAGTGCCTGAAATATCTATCTATGCCACCAAGTATGAGGAAGTATATTTATTACATTTTGCAAAACATATTAATAACTTTTGGCTAAAATAGCTTAAAATATATTAATATTGCATTTTTCCATGCCGAGATTTTTTTTTAAAAGAACAGATGGTTTATCTATTTTGTTAGGTATAAAAGAGGTAATCAGAGTGAAGTAGATCGAAAAAAGTGCGATACGTTTAAGATAACTAAAAAACAAATTATTGAGATTTTAGCATCAATTGTATATTAATAAAAAAGAAACACTTATTCTTTGAACGCGCATAAAACAGATGTTTTTCCAGAATGAAACCGCCTCAAGTGCGCTCCAGCATCTTTTAGCTCTGTATTGCAAAGAACCTCTTTCCAGCTAC